>CM077818.1:11527500-12060000 GCA_039764185.1 Tamarix austromongolica
ATTATAAGCCAAGCTATAACTTAATGATGTGCCTTGTAGCTTGAACAGCTAACGCCAAAATTTTCTGAGGAATACCTTGTCCTGGTCCGATATGATAGCTCTTGGAAACCCAGGCAACCACACAATTTCTCTGACAAAAGCAGCATCTACCATCTGTGCTGTGAAAAGATGCTTCAGCAGAATAAAATGTGCATACTTGGAAAATCAATCAACCACCACAAATATACAAGTGTACCCCACCAGACCGAGGTAGTCCTTCAATTAATAAATTCCATTGAAATTTCGTCCTATACCGGCTCCAGCATGGGCAGGGGCTGCAAGAAGCCAGCTGGAGACAATGCTGCCAATTTATTCTGCTGGGAAATATCACAGGCAGCAACATAGTGGTTCAGTCGCTTCCTCATTCCCAGTCAAATATACATCCCAGAACAACCTGTGGAAGGTTCTCAACACCTCTGAATGCCCCCTATTACTCCGCCATGATATTCTTCCAGCAATTGAAGAATGAAAGTGAAGGTGACTGGAAATACAAGGCATCCCTTATACAGAAAATTCCCTTGGCACAAGGTATAATCTAGGAATGCATCAGGCGTTGACTGCATTGCATCCTTGATGGATCCATAGGAAGGGTCTGACTCAATTTCAGCCTGCAACTTGCCCCACTGCCAGCACCAATCTGTGGTAATGGCAGCCAACTTCTTTGGGTCCTCCTTCCTTGACAAAGAGTCGGCAGCTTTGTTTTAACATTTGGGACGGTACTCTATCAAAATTATAGCATCAAAGCTATGAAACCCACTTCTGATGTTCCTCCACCACCACTTGCTGATCTAACAGATATTTCAAACTGTTGTTGTCAGAGCAGACCAAAAATTTCTGCCTCATTATATACGGTCTCCATCGTTGCACAGTCAACACCACAACCATAAACTCACATTCATGCTGACTTCATACAGGACCTTTGCCCGACTGAAATATCCAATGGGTTGTTGGCCCAGCATTAGCGTTGTGCCTATACCAGTTCCCAAGGCATCAGCTTCTATCACAAAAGGTTGCAGGAATTCGGCCAATGCCAGAACTAGTATGTTGGTCATGGCACACTTCAGAGCCTCAAAGCAGCTTGGGCCTTGGGCTTCTTGATTCCACCTGAAACAATCCTTTTTAGGCTGAGCAGTTAGAGGTGCTGCCACCTGTCCATACCGCTTCACAATTTTTTGGTAGTATCCGGTAAGAGACAAAAATCCACATGAATCTTTCAAATTCTTAGGAGCTGGCCAATCCACCATAGCGCTAATTTTTTAAGGGCCCACTACCACTCCATCCGCTGACATAATGCGTCCCAAGTATTTGAGTGCCTTCCACCCAAACAGGGACTTCTAAGCATTCACAAACAGTGAGTGTCACCGCACCACCTCCATAACCACTTTAAGGTGTTGCACATGTACCTCCATGCTTGAGCTGAAAATCAGTATATCATCAAAGAATACTAGTACAAACTTTCTCAAGAAGGGATCGAACACCTCATTCATCGGTGATTGAAATGGAACGCATTAGTCAAATCCAAAACGCATTACAAAAAATTCGTAATGGCCCACGTACATGCAGAAAACTGTCTTTGGCACATCTTCGAGTCGGACCCATATATGGTGATGCCCAAACTTCAAGTCTAGAAACGAACACAGCTTCATGCAGCTAATCAATTACAAAAAAATGTCATAGTAAAAGGCATGTTTAGGACTATAAATGAGCTAAGAAAAGCTAAGCTGGAGTGGGCTTGAACTCGACCCATTTATAAACAAGTAAATCCAACTCACAAGCTTTAGTAGTAAATGAGACAAGTTTGCAATCTTTTTCACTATAAAAGGGCTCAAGCCTAAATTCTCCATACTCAAGCTTGACTCATTTATCAAATGAGCCCAAAAATAAAGCTCAAGTTCGACTTGTTTTGCTAAATAAACAAGATGAGCCTAGCCCAAAAATCTTGCAAGACAGCTCTATTTGTTTATATCCTTAGTCATGGTAGTCCAAAGAAGTGCTAGCTTCCATCCTTCTTTTTCACAAGAAGCACTGGGCTAGAAAATGGACTGTGACTTGGTTGAATAACCCCAGCAGCCAGCATCTCCAAGAGTAACTTTTCAATCTCATTTTTTTGAATTGACACTAACAGGTGCAACCCCTAGCTTAAGCTCAATCTAATGATCCGATGCTAGCAACGATGGAAGCCTTTTAGGTTCAGCCATCATATCCTTAACTGTTCCAAGACCGCCTTGAGCTTGGCTGAAATGTTTGCCCTTACTGTACCCTCCTCCTCCACTAATTCTAGAGTTGTGCATGCCACAAGAACTCCCTGACCTTCTCATTCCACGGCCTTCATCATAGCTAAGCGAGATTTGAGTCTTACACAGACTTGATTCCCACAAAGAGTAACCATAGTGTTTCCCAAAGAGAACTTCATAACTAATGTCTTCTAGTTACAAATACCTCTACAACTTCATTCCCATAATCAAATCCGCACTACCCAATTCCAACAATCAAATCCGCACTACCCAATTACAACAGCAAGAAATCCTCTACGACTTCAATGTCTTCTGGCACCACCCAAACTCCCTTGTAAATACCCTATGTTTAAACTCATCCACCAGTTCCCATTATAACCCTGTAAGTTGTGGTTGGAAATAAGGGCAGTTGCAACTCGCTTACAATATCAAAAGCAATTAAATTGTGGGCAGACCAACAATCAAAAAGAACTATCACTGAGTGATTCCCAATTTCTCCCAAGAGCTTCATGGTCTAAGGTGCAATAAAACCAACTACAGAGTTCATAGAAAGTTCTATTGCCCCTTTGATACATTTTGCTTCAATAACAATAGTTACAACAGTCATTTCAGTTAGCTGAGCTTCTTCCGTAACCTCCTCCTCTTCCATAATTTCAGATTTATCCACCAATAAGACTTGGAGTACTCAATTTTTGCAAATGTGCCCAACTAAAAACTTCTCATAACATTTAAAACAAAGCTCCTTCTCCTCCTTTAGAGTAGCTCAGCACCTAGCAACCACCTCTGCCCAGACCAGCGGCGCATCACTTGCGAACTGTCAGACCTGCTAGATGCGGAGGCGATGCTACCTTTTGCTACAAAATCTGTTGCCAGCGGCTTCAACCCAGTCAGGATGGAGGAGATTTCCATCGAGTTGGGTGGGGGAAGAGAAGACGATATTCGAGAGTTAGGGATTGAGATATTGAGATTATCCAATTTTGCAGAAGGAACACCATATCTAAAAGGCTGGGTGACTCGATTTTTTTCCTCCCGCTTCCATCATTTCAATTAGGTCCTTGGGCCTCAACATCCTGACTTTAGCCTAGACAGCCGGCTTCATACATACAATTAAATATCAGTCCCGATACACAATATCGACAAATATTTATTGGTTTTTAGGTCAGCCAATACGCAAAATTGGCAATAAAGGACAATTTTAGAATTTTATGCATCTATCAATGATATATCGGTTATCACCTGATATTTGCCGATATTTTATCAATATTTGCCAACATTTACCAATATTTACTAATATTTATTGTGAAAACAAAAAATTAAAATTACACCGCAGCATAAAAAATATTGTTTACGACACCACAACCGCAATTGCAATCGCAATTGCCATTTTATTGCTTGGATTCAGCCCATTGATTTTCTTTCCGGAATCATACAAAATAATGTTTAAATAAATCAAGCCTAAAGCTGCATTATGATTATGTTGAACCATAATAACATGCATTAGCAACCATGATAATGGTATTTGCATCGTTGCACCCTAAAATAATATTGACGGACACTTAACAAAACAAGTCTCTAAATCCATTTGTCAAAATTTACTTCTGGCGTGATTTATAATGTAATACAGTTTGAATAGTAAGAGTTTTGGCACCAATTTCAAAAAATTAGCGACTCCGAGGTTTCAAGTCTAGAACATAATCTACTTACAACTAGCATGTGATACTTCTACGAGTGAGTATAGGTGTATTATATTGGGTTTACCATCTTAAATCAGTTGGACTGAAGTATCAATCATATGCATGAGGACATCTTAAAGTAGTTAGATTGAAATATCGATCTTGCTTACCAATGCATAAGGAATGAGGAGGCCAAGGAAGATTTATTTTATACTTCAGGTTATTATAATTTTTTATATACTAAAAAAATCTTGTAAAAATGGAAAGTGAATATTATGAAATATTATGATAAGGAAAGATGGTGAGTTTAGGAACAAATATTTTTCACCCAATTTTGTGTATGGAACTTTCCCTTTCAAGTTTCTTTCCTTATTTAGAAATTTTGGTGACTTATATCCACAAATCAATATGAATATAACATGCATTTATTGATTCTAGCGTTTCGTTTAAATTTGACAACTGATAGCATTATCAAATTACTTGCCCAGTTGTCATGATCAAACGAAAATACAAAAAACAAATATTATATTATGATTACAAGAGATGAGAGAAATGATAGCACAACTAAGGCAGATTATACTTATCCACGTTCAAAACATGAAGATTGGGATCAGACCAGGATTATGTATAATAATTTACACAAAGCTGTCAAGAACAGTATACACAAACCAAATTATTCATTTTCTCGCACCATAAAAGCGATATATCTATGTTATAAAGCCAGTTCCATGTAGCATACCATCAACTGGACCAAATGTGATAGCCGCATCCTCAATCCCTACAAAGGAAAAAACAATCCATGCACAGTTATGGATACGTAAAACCTGATCATATTGCTGAAGCATAAAGTTCCTAATGCTCTCAACCTAAATATGCCAGTATCTGCATATTTGCCTATAATTAGTCAAATACACTTCAGCTATAAAAACTGATCGGGCATCAATAGCTTGCATCAGATTGAAGCACAAATAAAAGATAAACCCTAAGAATGGACTGTCAAAATTCTAGCATCAGTAATCGAATACTAATTAGGGCAATTTACAGCAAGGAAAGAATGGAGCACCCAAAAGCTCAAAATCCAAACCTTTATCCGAGAAATGCATAAAAGAATCGACCTTGGCCGCCTCTGCCGTTGCCGGAACACCACTAGTCACGCATTTAAACGGGGAAGAAGTAGACGACACAGCAACAGTAGCAGCAGCAGAGCTCTTGTTCCTCTCCCTCAAAATCTCTTCAATTTCCTTATAATACAACATTTTAGCCGACCCATTACCACCATTGTGTTGTTTGGCTTTCTTAAATTCCTTCAGCAAATTCCTCCATTTGTCAGTACACATAGTTGGCGATCGATCAAACCCCCGTTCCCTCATCTTCGCCGAAATCTGCTCCCATAAATGTTTATTTGATTTCGAAGTATTGAAAAACGAATCCATATCACGTCTTAAACTAATTAGATTCCGGGTTTCATCTTGTACCCAAGTTTCAGCCCTTTTCTTCGGTGCTGATGAAGAAGTGAGAGTTCCATTTCCTCCGGTCCGAGTAGTGGAGTTCAAGTCGTGGTCTTCGCCTCCACTACTGGTATCGTTGAGTACGATTTGATGGTGAGGATAAGGGGGATGGTGTGAAGTTGGATGCTGATGGTGAGATTGGAGAGAGGAGGATTCAGGTGGTGTGGCTGTGTTGTTGGAAGCGGTGGTGCCAGTGACTACGTCAATCATCATGCCACGGTCACCGTCGTCGTCGTCAGGGTCTTCGAGAGAGGGTTGTGGGTGGTGGACGTGGGCGTGGGAGTGGGAGTGGGAGTGGTTTTTATAAAAATCAATTGATTGTGTTAGTGGTGGTTGTCGGTGAGGTGGTGGTGGGGGCGGTGGAATATGGGGTTTGTGAGTATCGGATAGGTACATGATGTTGGTGGTGATGGGTTGCAGCTGACGACGGCAAACGGGTGCCGCCTACAGTAATGAGTAAAGTTACGTACGGTGCTACCGCCAGGACTAGCGTAAGCAAAGAAAAAGGTGGGGACGCGACCATGGGGACAAGTCTAACAAAACTAGTTCGTAAACAGAATTTATTTATTTTTTAAAAACTATAGCTCCTTCCGTCGGTATTTGCCGTTTCCCCTCCCAAAACCCGAGCAATTTGAAGGTCACGAGAGATTTTATTAACAGATAGACAAAAGAATAAAACTACACCCTCCGAATTAAAATAAGTAAAAAATAATAATAAACTATCAAATATATTCCTATTAAATATATCTTATTACATAATATTTATTATGGAAATATTTTAATAAATATAAATCACTTAGTAAAAAATATTTACTTTTGGTTTTGAAATATCAAAAGGATACTTATTTTAAATATAAAAAAAAAACATATTGTCAAAATGACACATGGATAAGAGGTAATATCAATTTATTAAAATTGAGCACAAGCTGTTTATTTATTATGGTTTCTATGTGAAAACAAGTTATTTTAGATTAAATTTGTGTATTAAAAAATAGTGTCACTTGATTAATAAAAACATAATTTCTATATTTATTCCTTTTTTTTGTTTCTACGTGTATATATTATATGTTAATATTCTCTCAGTACTTTGAAAAATAAAATATAATTAAAATATTTAAAAGATTTAATTTAATTAAATGTCCTAAAAGAGTATATAAATGTCAAATATGACATACAACTAATGACATAGTTGTTAAACTCTCGATCTGAATCTTATAATTCAAAAATTATGAAACAAGCTTATATAAAATTTTAATATAGTAAAATTATGGTTGAATCTTACGATTCTATATAGAATAAATATAATATTATGATTTTTTATATTGACTATAATTTTTTATGTATTTATCTTAATTTTTTTACTATATATTATATCATGATTTTAAATTTTTTGTGTTATATATTGAGCATCAACTAATATGAATGAAGCACAAGTAAGATATTATCGAAGTCAATTAATGGAATGAAAAATCAAAACCATGTGGTCAAAGTAAAATAAATATATTATACTTGTGATGTAATTTGTTAACTAATCTTTATTTAGTTCATAATTATCTTTTTTTCTTTTGTGGTTTTGTTAGCTTTATTTGCATACATAGTCCATATAACAATATTTTTATATGCATGTAATTGACATTTTATGTTGTTTGTTACTTGCTACAACTTAAGTAGTGACCAAATAAGAGTTTGAAATAAGATTTTTAGTTATTTAGCTTTAGTTATGAGATTTGGTAGCATTTAAGTACATCAAACTCATATTTTTATAATATTTGTGGAATCTTACTATTCTGCAATTCAATATTGATGACCCCTAATGATTCTAACAACTTTGCACACACCAAGTCATCCATGCCATATCACCATTATATTAAAAGAAGAAGAAGGCAACAATAGTTAGTAAGAAGCATTTCATTTTCATGTACTCTACTGTTCTTCCTTAGAGACACTACACTCTCACTAACATACTCCATCACCAAAAATTAAAATCACCCTCAAATCTATGATTTTAGAAGAATTCAATTTTCAACCACCAAAAGTCTTCAACTACTACTATAATACCTCTACCTCCTTCACTCACAAAGGAAATAAGTTTGGTCTCATTTTGGCTCCTAAATTATAAATAGTTATAAGAGAAATTATGAAATGCCCCAAAAATTTCTAATTTTATAAATTATATTTAAATGATATTTGATTAGAAAAATTATTTAAATAAATTACTTTTATTAAAATAAAAAGGAATTCATTAGGAAAAATTAAGAAGAATTTTGTAAGTATTTTTATTAGAGAAATTTTGGTATTTTGGATAATTAATTATGTTATTTTAAAAATTAATTAAATAAATTATTTTATTTAAAATAAGAAGGAGAAAATAGTTTCAAATTAATATTAATTTTATAAATAATTTAATGGAATAAAATTAGGGTGTTTTGCTAATTAAAATGGAATTTATAGAAAATCTTTTAAAAATCCTAATTTAGCCTAAAAGGGATTTAAATATTATTATTTTTAAATATCCTAAATATTCAGATTAATTTAATTGGCTCTAATCTAATTATTTTTCTCCTTTCCTTTTTCCCTTTTTCTTTTTCTTTCTTCCTTTTTCCTTTCCTTTTTCTTTCTTTTTCTTCTTTTCCTTTTTCCTCTTCTTTTTCCCCGTTTGGGCTGCCCTCTCCCGCGGCCCAATATTTTTCCCCTTCTTCCTTTCCCTCGGCCCAGCCCGTGCCCGCGCGACGTCCTTCGTCCGACTCCGCTACGCCGCGTTTTGGCTCCGTTTACATCGAAACGTGTCGTTCGATTTAATAACACCTTCGACCCGCGCTCGACAGCCCGGTTCTCCCCTTTTTCTTTTCTTTCCCGTCTGACCGGACCGCCTCCTTTCCTTCTTCCTTCTTCCTCCTTCCTCCTCCGTCGACGCTGTTGCAACTCTCGACCCATCAATGGCGTCTCCGGCTACGGTGATTAATACCGGCCGTTTCTTGCCTCTTTGTCTTCCTCTTAACTCCAGAAATAAATTGGAATAATTATTTGACGTTATCTCTCGCCCGTTTCTTCTCCCCAGCCTCGCAAAAATTCGAAGCAAACCAAACGTTGGCCGACCGTTTTCCGCCGCCGGCTGCCTAAATTCTCGCACCCCATAACTTCCTTCCGACCCTCAAAACCCTATTATACCATCTACCATCTATAAAAAGCCTGATTGTAGGAGTTGTGGAAGATTTTTCTTCCCCGAAACCCTCGGCGAAGGCTGCCATCCTCGAGACTTTAGACGCCTCTTACGCCTCTGTTAGCCAACCTCAGCGCCACCGAAACATTCCATTTTCTTCCCTGAAAGTTCCTATAATTAACTAAACCATTTTCACCTCTCGATTCTTCTTGTACGAGCCTCAATAACCATGCAAAGTTGGCTGCTCGTTTTGCCGGAATTTTGACCCCAAAATCTTAAACCACCTTCCACCGCCGTGCGCCGCCACTTTTGGCTGCACCACCACCATCATTTTGTCCCTCTACTCCTGGGAAACCATAAACACCTCTTATATCACCTCAATTCTCCCTATCTTTTTCCCAACATCCATTTTTTTCCTCTTTTCTTCTATTTTTCCGGCTACCGCCGCCGCCGCCGTGCACCACAGCTAGTGCTGCCTATCCCCACCAGCCTAAGGTTGAACCCTAGACCCTCTCAACCATTTTCCATATTATTAAAAGCCTTGATTTAATTTATTTCAATTATTTGCATGTAAATACCATTATTATTATTCTTAATATTTATATTCTTAATATGTTTTATGATTATTATTAGTAGTATTATTGTTTTATTATTATTTATGTTGAAGGCTGAAGCCTTATTGTATTTTAATTCTATTTTATTATTAGAATAATTATTATTAACATTTTATTATTTATTCTGGAAAATCTTAGGCCCTAATTTTGTATTAACATTCGCACTTATTTATTTTAGTATTATTATTTCTATTGTTCTTATAACTATTGATAATATTATTATTATTATCTTTATTATTTTAATGTTATTATATACGTTAGTAATTTTATTATTAATATTAAATAAATGGTAAGTCAGTAGTTATTTTAAAGCTTATATGTTTATTGTTATTGTTATTATTATTATTATTATGATTATTATTATTATTGCTATTATTATTTATATTCTCATTGATATTAGTTTTATTATCTTTGATATTATTATATAAGTATCATTATTACTATTAGGGTAAAGTCTTTAACCATATATTATCAAGGTTTATAATATCTCTATTATTTTTATGTCTTTAGCAAAGTTAGAATTTTGTTAAGGTTATTTTATTAGAATGTTATTATTTGGTCAAAGCCCTAAGGAGGCGTAGGAGCGTGCTCCAAGACCAGTGACGGTTTAGGTAAGGGGTGCTAAGGCCTTTTGTGTGCTAATATGCATTGTGTTTCTTATATGTTATGCATCCTATGTTATTATTGTAATTATTGCTTATTTGGTATGGCATGGAGTCCAAGCATGCTTTGGTGTTGCTATAGGGCATGTGTACTATGTGTATGGAATAATATGTGTTTGCATGTGACCCTAAAAAAACATGCATGTGAGGATGTTGGTATGGTTTGTATGGGGGAAAGGATGAAAACTGAGGATGGAGAAAGAAGTTGACTAAGGGAAGTGAGTTGACCTAATATTATGGTTTTATAAGGAATAATCTAATGTATGGTTTTATGTGGAAGAGTATAATTTAGGGTTTTATGCAGAGAATATAATTTATGATGTTATATGGGAGAATTGAATTTATGGTTTGTTAGGGAGAATCTAGTTTATGATGTTTTTTGGGAGAATGTAATTTATGATATTATATGGGAGAATCTAATTTATGATTTGTTTGGGAGAATCCAATTTATGGTTTTGCTTGGGAGATTCTAAATTATGATTTTATGTGGAAGAATCTAACTTATGGTCTTGTATGGGAGAATCTAATTTGTGGTTATGAAAGGGGAGAATCTAATCAATTGCATTATGTGGACAAATCTTTGGGTTTTATATGATTTGAATCTTTGGGTTTAATATGGCTGAATGTAGGGTTTTGTAAGGATGAATCTTCGGTTTTATGAGATTCGAATCCAGGGTTTGGTAAGGATGAATATTTTGTTGGTATGGACTGAATTTAGGGTATTGTATGACGGAATCTTGGGTTTTGTGTGGTGGTATTAGGGTTGCGTGGTGGAGTTAGGGTTTTTCATGGGGGTTAATGATTGCATGGAATTTAGGGTTGTATGAAAAGTTCGAATGGTTGTATGGGATGTGTAAAGTCTGCATGGGAGTAAAATTTATGTATGAAAAGTTAATTTGGGATGTAAGGAAGGTAATGTAAGCATTGTTTGGGTAGTTACACACTTTGGATGGAAAATAATACATGGAACATTATCTGGGTACGTAGGAGATGAAGCTAGGGTTTGGAATGATTAATTGTGGTTTGTTGTGGTTAATTAAGGTTTGGAATGGCTAATTATGGTTGTTATGGTTAGATAAGGTTTGGAGTGGTTAATTATGGTTTGTGGTGGTTGATTAGGGTTTGATGTGGCTGCTTAAGGTTTTTGTTGTAGCATGTGTTTTTGGTAATTAAGGTGTAATTATGAGAATGGAATCGATGATTTGTGAGGTGTGGAGTGTTAAAATGATTTGGGTGATGTGAGGTGGAGTAAGAGGGGATGTTAAGGCCTAAATTAGGGTTTTGGGATAAAACCCTAGAGTGAGATGTGAAGTAGAATTGGAGGATAAGTGTGAAGGGAGTGATCCATGCATGTCTAGGGTTTGGTGGTAGCACGTGTGTAATTGGTGAATAAAGTATGATGATGAATATGGAAATTATTATGTATGATTCATGCATGGCGAAAGCATTTGAATAAGATACTTAAGACTAATCATATGAAGTGGAAGATTATTGAGCCGAGTCCAAACCGATCCATCGGTCAGGAATACTGGTTAAGACGCGTAGTTATATATGCGACCGATCCACCGGTTATAATAGTGGTTAGGACATGAGGTCCTATATGTGACTGGCCCACCGGTAAAAATAGTGGGGTGACTCGAGCTCAATAAACACAAACCAGAATCGTTAAAGCTCTTAAAAGTGTAACACCCCCAAATTTACTACTGAGAATTTTCGTTTAAATCAAAAGATTAGCGGAAGCAAAAGAATTAAAACCGTAAACTTGGGGGTATTACCGCCACACTTAGTACCAGACCGGTTCATTCCTACCGTTCCAGTACTAAGTGCTAAGGCTAAAACCAATCATCAATAAGTACGAATTATCATAAAACGCAAGATGACATTTAGCATAAATCGTTAATAAGATAAGTCAAACAAAAGTTTGAATACAATTTAGGATTACAACCCCATAATGCTTTTTCTTTGAAAACGGGAAACGTAATACAAAATATAGCTAACAAAACAATCCCCAAAAAGGATCAGTATCCGGATCGCCTACTCACTCAAGTCAAGCCTTCCACCCCAAGATAGTACCCAATCATAAACCTGCACAGGAAATCTGCTCTCCACCATCGGTGGATCATCACATGACCCATTCAATCAAGGTAGTATCAGTATGGGTCCAATACTGAGTAAGGGCGCAGGTGCGCTAAGGCCAAGCATACCATCATACAACATAACATGCACAGCACAAACACATAAGCAACATGTAATATTATGGATGATGTAGATCGGTTATGGTCCAATCCGACTTCTTCTTTTCATAACTCTGATAATTATAGTCGATTCGCATCATAATCGTTATGAATCCATGAGAGTGCGGGAACCCCACTATTATAGCCGGTTGATCGGTCACTTATAGGGCAGAACGCACCTAACCACTATTATACGGCGGTGGATCGGTCTCCAGGGCACAACGCTCCTGGCCACTATTATGCCGGTGGATCGGTCTGTCCCCGACTCTCATGGTGTTCCACTGTAAGTATATAGTATCTTTCCCATGATTTAATTACAACATACTGTTTGGTTTGTTGAGCTCGGGATCCCCCACTATTATAGCCGGTGGATTGGTCACGTATAGGGCAGAACGCACCTAACCACTATTATACGCCGGTGGATCGGTCTCCAGGGCACCCCGACACCTGTCCACTATTATGCCAGTGGATCGGTCTGGGCCCGGCTCAACAATCTTACTCTTTAAGTAGTTAGTGTCTTATTCATGTATTATTAAATAAGGTTCCACCCTTGACATGCATATCAACTACCCTCTACTTCTTCCCTTCGAGGAGGCCCATCCCATATCTTGAGACTGTTATCCCCTTCTCACGCCCGATGTCCATCCCCTCTTACTCTTATACATAAGGAAACGTAGCAAGGGCACACTCTCCCGAGAATGTGGGCTAACCCTAACACAACGATATCGGTCTCGCATGTCCTCACCCTTCTAGGATTTTTCCTTGGAAAACCCTAATTTGGGCCTATATGGCCCAACTCTTTCTTACTCATCCTAACTTTACTTTGTCCCTTGTCTCGCATCCTGTCTCTACTAAGAAATTCCCAAAATATATCCCTTTATTTCCCAACTCCGCATATGACCGCCAAACCCTAGTTGGCCACACCAAACCCTAGCACTTTACTTCCTCCTCAAGTAACCTCCCCTCTTTGCCCCAAAACCTCTTCTCTCATTTAGAAGCCCATACTCATCCTTTATACAAGTGGACTCTCATGGTCTGTTTGATTTAGGAAAAATAATGAGGAAAGAAAAAAAAATTAGAAGGAAAATGCTTATATCTTGTTTGGTAACTATGAAAATTATAAAGAAGGAAAATAAGGAGGAAAGGATTGGGGAATATTATACTACGTAACTTTCCTAATGTAAACCTGTGGAAAATTAAGAAAACGGAGGAAAATTTTGGTGTTGTGCTGTCAACTACCATCGACGGATGCTTTGTCAAGAGTTGAACAGGTGAAGTACTACGTTAGTAATATTTGTGTGTGTATCTAGAGGGGTGGGCCAGTATTAGTGGAGTTTTTATAATTTTTTTTGCAGAAACTTTATAAAAAAATTTAACATATCATTGTAATATTTTAATTTTTATTAAATATATAAGAGTATTAAAATAATTTTTTTTCTTCTGTTTTCTATATTTATTTATATATTTACCTAATAAAATCCATCAAATTTCAAATTAAACACATTTAATTCAAAATACAAATCATTTAATATTAAAATTATATACTTAAATTGTCTAAATTTAATTATATTTTTACTTTTAACTTTAAAAAATATATTAGATTTTATATAAATAAAAATAAAATTTTATATTAGGTAAATAGAGACGAATTGATTCGGATATAAAAATAGATATATACTTAATAGAGTTGTTCATGTTATTCGATATCCGCTTATTGGATTCGATATTCGAAGCGATCCAATCCAAAAAGAAAATAACCGATCCGATTTTTTTTCCAATCAAATATATGATCCAGTCAACGAAAAGTCAAACAAAAAAAATATCTGATCCGAAAAATACAAATAATATCTGATTTTAAAAAAAAATATTTATACATTTTTTATTTTGTATATAACTGTATATAAATAAATTTAAATATCTCTGTATGTGTATAATTTTTACTTAATTTATTTATTATTTGAGGCAAAATTTAATTTAGTTGAAATTATATTTTTAATATAATCCCTTTTTAGATATTTATAAGAAAAAAATTCTTCGTGCCGATCTTGACATATTAATGTTTAGAAACTTTATTGGTTTGCATGAGTTTTGGTTTTTAAATTCTTACTTTGGTAAGTAAAGCAAGATGATTTATTTTAATTTATTTTTGCTTACACTATCTCTTATTAATAGAAATTTTTGAATTTTATTAATATTTTACAATCTTTTTTTAAATTATGCTTAGTTATATATGTAATATTTTAGAATTTTTTTGAAAAAATTTGGAATTAGTATTGAGTTTATATAATTTTTATAATTTTATTATACACTTTAAGAAAATTTTTATATATTAATATAATATTTTAAATTTTATTAAATGTATATAAAAATTAAAATAATAATATTCAAATTTTCTAAAAATTTTCTTTCTATACACCAAACACTAAAAATATTTTCCAAGATTTCAATTTTCCACAAAATTTTCTCCAACAACCAAACAAATGAAAGAAAATTAATTTTTTTTTTATTTTCTTTCCTTCAATTTTCTTTCCTCTATATTTTTCTTTCCATATAACTTTCTACAAACCAAACAGAGCCTCACTCTCAACCCCATACTCCATCCTTCCTTGATCATTTTTACCCTTGTACCCTTCAAATTGCTCATTTCCTCCCAAAACCCTAATTGGATCCCTTAGACACCCTTACATCAACCCACGTGAAATTTTGCACCCAAGTCTCCAATGGACCCGTAACTTTGACATTATCTTATTTACTTCTTAAATCAACTTTCCTCACGTAAGATTCATTCCCATGCACAATTTAAACACTCCATGCAGACTCCCCAACACCCGCTTACACACAAAACCCTAATAAGGTCTCTTATGCGCCAACTTACGTATTATTTTTCATACTAAGTCTCCAATCATTCCAAGACTCTCCCATTCTCTTACTTACACCCAAATTCAACTTTTCTCACGTAAGACACACCCCCATGCAAGAGTTAGTCACCTCATGCAAACACCCCAAGTCATCATGCAAATTTTACGACTCCCATGCATGGTTTCCCCAACTCTCATTTGTTTAGATCATTCCTCCCTTATTAAATCTTTTCTCATGGATCATGAGGTACTTAGGTCAACCTCATATCCCCCTTAGTGAACTCACTTCCCATTTATTTCCTTTTTATCCTTTCATTCCCATATCATCATAACAATCACCCTAGCATGCATGTCCTAGAGGGTTATATCATATCACCTCATAAACATCATACATATACATGTCATGCTCATGCCATAGGAAACACATACAAACATACCTCAATCTCCAAGCTGCGCTACATAAGACAAGTTTCCCACAATCACATAATACACGACATAGCATGGCATATACAACATTCAAAACATACAGGTCACACATCACACAAAGGCCATAGCTTCATCCTTACCTAAGGCGACGCCGGGCTTGGAGCACGCTCCCCTAACTCCTTAGGGCTTTGGTCGGGAATACCTATAAAAGGGGGGAAATGCTAAGTATTAGTTTCCCTTATAAGTACCACAATTCCTCATTCTAGTTTAGAATTAGAATTTTTATTACTAAAGAGGGTGTTATACAAAAACTAGGGTTTTTACCTTAGAATTAGTATACTAAATATTAGTAGTCGAAATATAGTTATTTATGATACGTATTGTTACACTTATTTTATTAAGCCCGTTCTTATAATACTAGTGCTCACTAGTCATAGTAAAATAGTGATAATAATAATAATAATAATAATAATAATAATAATAATAATAAT
The DNA here is from genome assembly GCA_039764185.1 of Tamarix austromongolica. NCBI lineage: Eukaryota > Viridiplantae > Streptophyta > Magnoliopsida > Caryophyllales > Tamaricaceae > Tamarix > Tamarix austromongolica. The sequence goes on from CM077818.1 coordinate 11,543,400, forward strand.
AATAATAATAATAATAATAATAATAATAATAATAATAATAATAATAAGACTACTAATAGTGACACTTATGTTTCAAGTAATAGAACTCTAGCGTTTTTAAGATTAAGTCTAACAATGGTGTTAGGTTTGAAATAATAATATTATAAGGTCACAATATTACAAGTAACTATTTCTAAGGGTGATGATGATAATACTAATAACACTAATAATGATGATAATAGTAGTAATACTCCTAGTAGTAATGATAATAACAATAATACAACCAAGTAAGGTTTATCAACCACAATAATAATCGTAGTAAGGATAATAGAAGTAATAATAGTAATATTATTAATAATGTTAATACTAAAAATTATAAAAATTAAGATTAAAGTTAAGTATAATAAAAGTTAGGGTTTAAAAGGGATGTTAGTATTAGTAAGAAATAAGAACATTAATAATAGAGGCAGTAATAATGGTAATAATGGTAATAATGACAATAATAATAATAATAATAATAATAATAATAATAATAATAATAATAATAATAAAAGTAATAATAATAATAATGATAATAATAATAATAATAATAAGTATATTAGTATTAATATTAGTAGAAAATGGTAGCAGATATATAAAAGGGGTATTAGGGTTTGGATGAGAGGAGAACCACCTAGGGTTGGTGGTGGTCCGGCGGCGGCGCGTGGTGGCGACGGCGGCGACGGTGGAGGTGGAGAAGAGAGGGAGAGATGGAGGTGGTGGTTAGATGGGAGGGGAAAAGGAGGAGTTTGTGGTGGGGAAAGAAACAGCAGGTGAAGGGGAGTGGAATGGGGGTGGTGGCATGGCAAGGAGTGGCGGCGCGGGGCGGCGGCCGAGGGTGGTGGAGAGAGGTGGAAGATGAGGGAGGAAAGAGCAGAGGGAGGCAGGGGAAAATGGAGGTATGGGAAGGTAGAGGGAGGCTTCCCTGGGTGTTTTGGAGGGTGGAGGAGGTGCTGGTGGCGGCTGGGTTGGCGGTGGAAGGCGGCGCAAGGGCGGCGAAGGCTGGGAGTGGTGGTTTTCGGGATAGGAACTTTGCACGGCGAGGGTGACACGTGTAGGGCAAGGCGGAGGGTGGTGGCGGCTTGGTTTTGTCGAGAAGGTGCAAGGATGATAACGGTGGGCAGAGGTGGCGGCGGCGGTCTCTGGTGACGGCGGAAAGCCCGTCTTTTTGAGGTGGCGGACAGGCAGGGTTTCGGAGCAAAAATTGAAAAGGGAGCTGATCGGGGCTGCCAATGGGGGGTATTTATAGGCAATTGGAAGGGGAAAACGACAAGGGGAGAAGGAGGCGTGCGAGGCAGGTGTGCAGGTGGCCGGCCGGTGGCAGGTGGTGCAGGTCCTGCCATGGCAGGTTAGGTCGGGAAAGGGGAGAGGAAAAAGGAAGGAGATGGCACGCGGGAAAGGGAGAGAGGGACTTGGTCGGGGTCAAAAAGAGAAAGAAAACGACAGGGAGAGAGGGGAGGACGGTCGGCGCTGGTGGCTGCCGGCGAAGATCGCGCGGCAGGCGTCGACTTGCAGGACGCGGCGCAGGTCGGGGGAGGAAGAAGACGGGCAGGGTGGACCGGCGGTCTAGGGAAGAAAAGAAAGGGGAGAAACCGGCCGGTCGACAACAGTTATAACGTCCGTAAGTCAAACGCGGCGTATTGAGGGTTGTGGGAGGAAAACGCAGCGTCGCGTCGAAGGCTGGCAACGACTATCTCTTTACTTAGCACGACGCGGCGTCTCAGCAAATTGAGCGGCGAAACGCTGCGTCGCAATTATGGGAAGGGGGCCGAACGGCGCTGGGCCGCGGGCGAGGGAAAGAGGAGAGGCGGGGGATTCTGGCCGCGCGTAGGGAGAGGGGAGGCGAGGGGTCTGGGCTGCGCAGGCCGGCCCAGTCGGGGGGTGGAGAGAAAGAAAAAAAAATAAAGATGAGGGAGAAAAAGGAAGAAAAGGGAAACATAAGAAAATAAATAGGATGGGAAAATAATTAAAATAACTTATGGGGAAATTGGGGTATTTTTGGGTTATTTAGAATATTAATATTTATAAAATATTAAATAAATTCCTTTTTGCTTATTTTAGATTACTTTAGATAAATTCCCTTAACCTCCATGCTAATTAGGAAAAATACCCAAATTTTCTTCCAATTAAATTCTTTATTATTTTCCTCTTAATCTCCCTTAATTAACTCTCTACATTTTAATAAATGAATTTATATAATTAATTTTCCTAATAATTCCTTATTTTGCCATAATTTTAGAAATTAGGATTTTAGGATATTACAAAAAGATACTAATTACTTACAGTGGAACACCATGCGAGCCGGAACCAAACCGATCCACCGGTCAGGAATAGTGGTTAGGGTTGTACCCTATGTGTGACCGATCCACCGATAATAATAGTGGTTAGGGCATGATACTCTATTGTGACCGATCCACCGGTAATAATAGTGGTTAGGGCATGATGCTCTATTGTGACCGACCCACCGGTTATAATAGTGGGGTGTTCCTATGCTCGCATGGATTGATAAAAGGCATGGTGTGAATCGGATTCTGTTAAGAGATTAATTAAACAATTAATCTGGATTATATGGGCCTTTGTACTTTTACCTGAATTGTTCATATACCTTTATATTGTTATGTTGGATTATGCCTTGTTATTAATCTGCATGGATTATGTGCTTGTGTGTTGGCCTTAGTGCTCAGTTACCTTACTCAGTACGTAGCGTACTGATCACCCTTTTCATGGGTGATGCTCATTCCCATGAGTAGTATGCCCTTCTGATTTGTGTAGGTGGGTGAGATATCCGGTGGGGCTGTGTGTTGAGTTGTGGTTGGCTCAAGTTCGAGAGAGTTGTGGCCATATTTTAGTCTCTATGTAACTCTATTTATTTTTGTTAATCTTATATCGGTTGTACGCTATTTCTCCTTTTAATTTGAATAATAATTCTTTATGCGTACTCTGACTTTTGTTTTACAACCGTTTAATGCTTTCAGATTTTAGTTGTCTTGATTTATAATTGATGGATTACTATTTCCTTTAGCCTTAGCACTTGGTACTGGAACGGTTGGAGAGAACCGGTCTGGTACTAAGTGTGGCGGTAACATTCCCAGAATTCATAGGTTTTAAGTGTTTCTATCTTAATTGCTTCCGCTTTCAAAAAATAATTAGTGAATTTTGGGTTGTTACAAATTAGGTTAGAAATCAAAATTATTACTCAGACTACATCACAATGTAAGTAATTCACTACTACAAAAATACAAATAGATGACAACTTATATATGGCTATTGTAACAAGACTTATATATTAAAAAATGAAGGTGATTGAGTAAAATGGTGTTACAGTGGGGAAATGGTTTTAATATATTAACAACCAATTATATATATATTAAAGGGGACACTTTATGAAAGACTATAGATTATTATTTTTTTAAAATTGTTGTCCAAAGTAAAATAGGATTTTTTTATAAAGAAAATAAAGTTATAGGCGGCAGTTGTAGTCTAAAACCGCTACATATACCTCAATCCTCTTCTCTTTTTTCCTTTACTTTAATCTATAATGATTTTTATCTTTGCTTATTTACTCAAACACATAATAGAGAACTTCCAACAGTTCAAAAAACTTTTTTTTTTCTATTACCAGTCATCATCTTTTCCTCTTCTTTTCATCGTCCCCATTATTCATTATACTTCAGGTATGCACTTTTCTCTTTCATTCTTATTTGGTGTTGTATAGAAAATTGAGTTCTTCATGCTTAAATAGTTGTGTTTTCGTGAAATATGCTTGCTTAACTTCACTCTTTTGTATGAAACATGCCCTTTAAAAGTGGTTTCAAGTGTTTTTTAGAGTATTGTTTACTATCATATGGTTTTAGAATTATCATTTTCCTTCTTCTATGGCATATGTGCTTCGCATGCTCTATTATTTGGTTAATTGTTATTATTTTATAAGTAAGGAGGACAAAATATTGGTTGCTATGGGTTGTTTGGTTAAATGATATGTTATAGTGTTGTTAATTATTCAAATATTTTTTTATTGTCATGTGGTTGTAGAGCTTTATAGTATTTTTCATTTTCCTTATTATATGATAAACTGATCAAGAGGAACTTTGTAAAATTTTATAGTGGTTTCTGTAATACTAGCTTGGTGTGTGTTGGAATTTTAAAATATGAAAAGAAAGGGTTAGGTTGGAATTTTTTTTCTTGTCTTAAAGTAAAATAATAATAATATCTAACCAGTGTCTTATTAAAATCTAAAAAATATGTTCTATAGTTCACTTCATGCAACTAGTATGGTTTTTGAAAATGATCAAGTGGGAAAAAGTGTAAAATCAAAGAGTGGGAGGGTTTTTCCTTTTTCCTTTTTATTTTTCCTTCTTTCTTTTTATTTCTTTTCTTTCTTTTTCTTATCTTTTCTTTCTTTTCCTTATTCCTCTCGATTTAGGCCTGAGGTGCAGCCCAATCCTTCTCTTTTCTTTCTCTTCTTCCGCAACCCAGCACCGTGCATTTCTTCCTCTCCTTCGGCGGCTGAAATGCTACATTTTGTGTCTTTTTTCCATGGAACGCCGCATTCCATTTAAATTCTTATAACCGTTGCCGACCGGCCCCGTTCTTCTTCTTTTTCTTTTCTTTCTTTTTCCTACGGTCGCCCGATTCACCTCCTTCTTTCTCCTCCGTCGTTGAACGGCACCTTCAAAGCTTCGAAAATGGCGCCATCGGCCATGCGTGACTTGACCGGTCGCTTCCTCTCTCTTTCTCTTCCCTTTGACTCGCAGTTCAGCAAAGTCTAACCTGTTTTCCTTTTCTCCCGCTCAAAGTCTCCCTTTTCCTTTGCAAAAGGTCGAACACAACCTAAAATTGTTCTGGCTGATTAACGCCGCCGGCTACCCCAAATCCTACATGCATTGCCCTCCTGCCGACCTCCAGAACCCTACCATTCCCTCTAAACCCTACAAATACCCTTTGATTGGTTGTCTTCGAAACTTTTTCCCCGAAACCCTAAGAGTCTACCTTATGCACGTAACACCCCAAAATTTACACATTTTTTTTAAAAGCAATACTCATAAATTAAAACCGTAAATTCTGGGGATGTTACCGCCACACTTAGTACCAGACCAGTTCACTTATACCATTCTAGTACCAAGTGCTAAGGCTAAGAAAGCACTATTAGTAATACCATACCAATTCAAATTTATAAAAATGGGAATCAGAGTACGCGCAAGTCTTATATAATTCGAAATACCAACTATTGTTTTTCATATAATAATTAAACAACATTAATAAAGTTGATTCTGCAACTTAAACATAATAAAAATAACATGAGTCATAAATTAAAAAGAAAACGACCACGTCTCTCTAGGAATCGATCCAGCCCGACTATCACTCTGCCCCTCCTGATGTCTCATAGATATCGATAGCATCAAAGTAGGTGTCTCCTACCTGCAATAGGTTAGACGAGCCTTCTGCTCATGGGAATGAGCAGCACCCATGAAACAGGTGGTCAGTATGCTACGTACCGAGTAAGGTAACCGAGTACTAAGGCCGGCATATAACACATTAATTCATGCAAGATAATGATCAACATACATTTACAAACCCACACATATGACACATAGAAGCATAAAATGAAATCCATAATTTATAATCAACAAATCCACACATGAGGCCCAAAAAGATCCAGATTAATCATTTAATCTTTCTTTTATCAAAAGGCGATACATACCATGCCTTTTATCAGATCCATGCAGAAACAGGAACACCCCACTATTATGACTGGTGGGTCGGTCACACATAGGACCTCATGTCCTAACCACTATTATTACCGGTGGATCGGTCACATATAGGGTAAAACCCTAACCACTATTCTTGACCGGTAAATCGGTCTGGTTCCTGCTCGCATGGTGTTTCACTGTAAGTAATTAATGTCTTTTAAGAGCTTTAATAATTCTGGTTTATGTTTATTGAGCTCGAGTTACCCCACTATTATTGCCGGTGGGCCGGTCACACATAGGGTAAAAACCCTAACCACTATTCCTGACCGGTTGATCGGTCTGGACCCGACTCAATAATCTTCCACTTTAAAAGATTAATGTCTTAAGTATTTTAATCACAACATTTTCCATTCACAAACATTTTTCCAGACATGCATAGCTAACTCCATGCAACCCTAGTTCCCACGCAAACCTTAACTCATCGTAAACCACACTTCCATGCAACCTTAGCTTCCATAGAAACCCTAACTCCACGTACCACACTTCCATACAAACCCTAGCTCCCATGCAAACCCTAACTCCACGTACTACACTTCCATGTAAACCCTAGCTCCCATGCAAACCCTAACTCCACGTAGACATATTTCCATGCAAACCCTAATCCACATGTAAACCCTAGCTTCACGTAGACCACACTTCCATGCAACCCCAATTCATATGCAAACCCTAGCTCCATGTATACCACATTTCCATGCAAACCCTAATTCATATGAAAACCCTAGCTCTACGTATACTACACTTCCATGCAAACCCTAGCTCCACATATACCACACTTCCATGCAAACCCTAACTCCACGTATGCCACACTTCCATGCAAACCCTAGCTCCACATATACCACACTTCCATGCAAACCCTAATTCATAAGCAACCCTAACTCCACGTAGACATGCTTCCATGCAAACTCTAACATCATGCCCTTTCATGCAAAACCCTAGCATCATGTCATTTTATGCAAACCCTAACACCATGCCATTTCATGTGAAACCCTAACACCACATTGTTACACTCTCCATCATTATTTTACAACCCTAATATGCATGTCTTAAGGCCATATCATACAATAATGATAACATAAACATACACATAGTCCTCATGCCATGATTTATTCATACCAACATATTTCAACCCTATAATCATGTCACATACGAAATAATTAATAATAATAAACATAGAATACATGGCATATGAAGCACATAATGCATATAAACACACAAATGGCCTTAGTAAACCCTTACCTAAAATGACACCGGTCTTGGTCCACGCTCCTATTCCACTTGAAGGGTTTGAATGGGTTCACCTATTATATAAAAGTATACTAGAATTAGACTCCCTTATAAAATTTTATTATTCTCTAACTTATTCTAAGATTTGGTTTTTAATTAAAAAAATACTACACAATAATTAACTATACAAAATATTACTTAAAAACACAAATAAATTATTATTTCCATTCTAAAAGGGTGGTGATATAAGGATTTCTACCCTTTACCAAAATAGTATTAGTAATAGTAATGATAATAATAATAATAATAATAATAATAATAATACTAATAATAATTATAATTATAATAATTATAATAATAATAACAATAATAATAATAAAAGTAAAACATTATTAATAATACTCTTATTAGTAGAATATTAATATTAATAATACCATAAATCTGAAAAATTACAAGGTGGCTTTCAAAACCACCCCATTTAATAATAATACTATTCGAAAATGTAATAATGATATTAATATTATATATATATACTTATAATATAAATGTTAATAAAGATAATAATAATAATAATATAATTAGTAATAATGTTAAAAATGTTAATAATAGTTGTAAAAAGCAAATGTGCGAGACTTAGTTAAAATTTTAGGTTTCTAACCCTCCTGAAATAATTACGATATTAAATAAATAATTGTACTAATAATAATACTATTAATAATATTAATAATAATAATAGTAAACATGTAATAATTCCATTAAATAACCAAATTTCGAGAATAATAATTTATCTAACTCAATAATACTCCCAAACCTGTCAACAAAATTTATCAATTAGGATACAGTTGATAACAATAATAATAATAATTAAAATCAAATTAACATTAAAAATTAGGATAAAAGCAGAATAATTATCAATAAATCGAAAGGAAGTGTTTAAAAGGTCTAGGGTTTCACCTTGAGTTGGAGGGGATAGGTGGCACCGGCGGTGGTTCCTGGAGGTGGCCGGAAAAGTGATCTAAGAGGGGTGAAAATGAAGAAAAAGAGGTAAGGGGGAAGGTGAAAAATAAAATAAGTTTATGGGTCAGTGGAGGAGACTTAGCAGGAGATATTGGGTGGTTTAGAGGGTGGCAGAAGTGGCGGATATGGTGGTGGACGGTGGTTTAAGGTTTCGAGGTGAAAATTCTGGTGAGATGAGCAGCAAATTTTGCACGGTTATGGAGGCCCGTGCAAAAATAATCGAAGGATGTGGATGGTTTAGTTAATTAGAGGGTGTTGCAGGGAAGAGTTTGGGAGGAAGAAGAGGCGGAGAGGTTGGCTAACGTTGGATAATGGGGCGTCTAAAGTGGCGGTGGTGCACTGTTTGCACTTAGTGTTTTCGGGATTTCGAGCCATACGAGGGGTATTTATAGTAGTGGAGGGTAGGCTCGAGTTGTGGAGGTTACCAGAAGATCAATTTCAGTGGGAAAATGGGTTGGTTTTACCGTTGATCGGGCGGCACAAATTCAAAATTTTGCCCGACCTTTGAGAGGGAAATGGGGGCAAACGTGGGGAAGAAATGGAGAGTGCGGCATTTCAAATCGAAGTGTGCGTCGAGAGGAAGAGAATGGGCGGGAGAAATGCCGGTCACGACACGTATGGCCGGCGGCGCCATTTTCGGGGGAAGGTGGTCGCAGGTTCAACAATGGAGGAGAAGGGAGGAAGAAGAAAGGGGTGAGCCGGCGGATCGAGGAAAAAGAAAAGAAAGAAAGGGAGGGAACCGGGCGACTCGGCGGGAGGGTTAATGCCATTTAAATGAAACGGTGCGGTTTGGGTATAAAATCGAAGAAACGCAACGTGTTGGCTACCAAAGGAGTAAGAAAAGAAGCAACGGGAATGGGCCACGGCAGGGGAAGAAAAGAAGGCGGAAATTAGGCCGCGCCAGGCCCAAACCGGGGACGTAAGAAAAAAAAGAAAGAAAAAGAAAGAAGAAGGAAGAAAGAAAAAGAAAATGGGAAAAAAGGAAAAGAGAAATAATTAGGTTAGGGCCAATTAAATTAATCTGAATATTTAGGATATTTAAAAATAATAATATTTAAATAAAATAATATTTAAATCCCTTTTTAGGCTAAAATAGGATTTTTAAAGGATTTTTCATAAATACCATTTTAATTATCAAAGTACTCTATTTTCTCAAATTAAATTATTTATAGAATTCATATTAATTTGAAACTATTTTCTCTTTCTTAATTTAAATAAAATAATTTATTTAAATAAATTCCCAAATTAAAACCTTTAAATTGGTTAATATACCCAATTTCCTCTAATTAATATATTTATAAAATTTTTTATTAATTTTCCCTAATAAATTTCCTTTTTTATTTTAGTAAAAATAATTTATTAAATTAAATTTTCAAAGAAAACCTTATTTAAATATAATCTTTAAAATTAGAAAATTTCGGGGCATTTCAATGCACCACCGTGACTTCAGACGACTTTCCCTTCGTTGTTAGCCAACTACGCCGCCACCTCTGTCCACCAAAGTCTTCCCTGCACCGCTCTCTAACTAATTGAGCCACCCATATCCCTCGATTCTTCTCGCACGAGCCACCACATCCATGCGAAGTTCGCTGCCCATCAAACTAAAATTTTACGCCTGCGACCCTCGAGCCACCGTCTGCCATCACATTCGCCGCTTCTACTATCTTCTGCACCACCCAAAAGTTGCTTCTAATCCTCTTCCACCTAGCCATAACCTTCTTTTCTCCTTTATCCTTCTCCTCCCCTCTTTTTCTTCACCTCGTCCTTTTGGCCACCACCTCTGCCGCCATGCCCGCCGCCCCTTGCCGCACCACCACCCTCACTTTACTCCTCTCAGCCTAGGCTACCACTAGCACCTCAACCTCCACCCTTATTATCCATCTATTCTTCTCAAACCCAAACTTTTTTCCTTTTAAACCCTCTTTTCCGGCCACTGCCACCGCTGCCGTGCACCACCACCGATGCCACCCATATTGATTATTCCACACAAATTATATTAGATCATCTCCAAATTCCATCACTGTTTTCATACCCAAAATGCATGATCTAATTCCCATACATATACTTTAACAATCTCATCCAGATATATTAATCACATAGATATCCAAGACTCAAATTCCACAGATTTGTCATAACACCTCCCATGAAATTTTCATGATTACCAATTCCGATAAATAACCTCATAAGGTCAAACATTAACAACATATCCAGAAATCCAAATAACCTCTAAGTCTTATACATGGAATAATGGTATTATCATTAGAAGATAGTTTGTCTCAAATTATCCATTAAATCATTTAAGGACCCCAAACAACAATAATAATACCAAGAATTCCTCATATTATTATCATAGTTTAATCCTCCTAACACATAAAATACCAAAAAATTCTTATTATTCCATAATGACCAAGCTACCTTTAAGCACAAATAAAAACCTTTATTTTATAAAATCTTATGCCTTCCACACATGTTATTTTTCAAGTCGATAATTAATCATCATACCTCATGAGGATTCTTAAGTCCATTTATCAAAACTCATTTAACCCATATTTCATACCATAGTATATATTTCCACAAACATGACATTATCACAACAAAATAATAATGGTGCCTCTTACCCATTTTTACTTTCTTTCAATAACATAATATCCTTAAGCTCATATTTCATACCATGAGGTATATTTCCACAATATGACATTATCACAACAAAATAATAATGGCACCTCTTACCCATTCTTACTTTCTTTCAATAACATAATATCCTTAAGCCTATATTTCATACCATAAGATATACTTCCACAAATATGACATTATCACAAAAAAATCATAACATAATGGTACCTCTCACCCATTCTTACTTTCTTTCAATAACATAATATCCTTAAGCCCAAATTTCATACCATAAGATATAATTCCACAAATATGACATTATCACAACAAAATCATAACATAATGGCACCTATCACCCATTCTTAGTTTCTTTCAATAACATAATATCATTAAGCCCAAATTTCATGCCATAAGATATACTTCCACAAATATGACATTAGTACAACAAAATCATAATATAATAGTACCTCACCCATTCTTACTTTTTTTAATAACATAACATTCATAAGCCCAAATTTCATGCCATAAGATATACTTCCACAAATATGAAATTATTACAACAAAATCGTAACATTATCGTACCTCTCACCCATTCTTACTTTCTTTCAGTAACATAATATCCTTAAGCCCAAATTTTATGCCATAAGATATACTTCCACAAATATGACATTGCCACAATAAACTCATAACATAATGGTACCTCTCACCCATTCTTACTTTCTTCCAATCACATAATATCCTTAAACCCATATTTTATACCAAAAGATGTATTTCCACAAATATGACATTGTTACAACAAAATCAAAATATAGTAGTACCTCTCACCCATTCTTACTCCCTTTCAACATAATATTTACATCATCACAAAATATCATGATCAACATATGTTACATCATATATCAACAACATCATGAAAAACACATATAACCATACAAGAAAATAACACCAATAATCCTACAGTATCCTTACCAACTAGGACACCGGGCTCTAAGCATGTAAATCCTAGACTTCCTCCTTCAAAGCTACTGGAATACCACCTACGAAAATAATAAAATTCATGGTTAGGCTTTAAGAGTTAAATAGAAGGAGAAATCAAGATAAAGAGGGTAAAAATAGAAATAACTATAGTTAAATGGGAGCTTGAGATGTGTGGATGTACAGAGGAATGTGTGGTGGAGCCGTGGTAAAATTTTGGTAGTGTTTAGTGGTAAAAAGGGGTGCATGGCTAAAAATAGGAAGTTGCACGGCTATGCAACATGCAATGCAGTCTTGGTTGAGAGAAAAAGTAACACACAACCAGGCGGTGCACACTAGGTCAAGAGAAAAGATCATGCACGACCGGGCAATGCAAAGGTTGCATGGCTATATAATAGGAGATTGTAAGTGTTTCACAGTCCGTGCACAAGCCGTACACTCTGTAAAAGTGTGACAAATAAGGGAAAGAAGAAGGGAAAAGAGGCGGTGGACGGTAGTGATGGACAACAACGGTGTTAGGGAAGGTTTGGGTGACCTTGGTAGTTGATTCACTGGCTAATGGGTGGCGAGTGGCAGCCGAGGTGGTGCACAGTGGTGGATTGGTGGTGCGCAGGCTAAAAATAGGGAAAGAAGGAGGAAGAAGAAGATGAAAAGAGAGAAGGAGGAAAGGAGAAGGAAGAGCGAGTGCTTTGGTAGAGTTTTGGACACAAAATGGCATAATGGAGGTAAAACAAAGAGAAGGGAAGAAGAGTGTGTAGTATATATATACATATGTGCGTGTGTGGTATGAATCAGGGAAGAAGAAAAAGAACATGGGGTGGTGTGCAATGGTGATGATGAAGGTGATGGTTGTAGAGGATGGTTATGTAATACCCCAAATTGAGCGAAGTATTATAAGGATTGATATGACTACTTATATCAGCATGGTATACCATCATTTTGGTGATTTCATTCTAAGAACTTCACAGTTAAAAGTTCTGGGTGCACAGCAATTTTTAGGATGGGTGTCCTTCCTGGGAAGTTTTATAATTTTCTAAAAAGTTCTTGGAAAGCGCGTGAGTGAGGACAAAGCGCACTGAAAGGACTCGTGTCGATCTGTGTGGCCAGCTAATCAATCCGAAAGCGCTCCAAGGTAGCCCCCATGTGGTCGTATCGACTCAAGGTATTAAAAATTATATCAGAACGAAACCGTGACTGTGAGCAGAACTTGGATGAGCTAATTAGCCACCTTGTAGGATAATTCTTAGGATAAACTGTATTGAGACAGTTAGTGGTTGAGACACAACAAGGATGATGTGTTATTTGAGTGGGGGTAAATGTAATACCCCAAATTGAGTGGAATATTGTAAAGATTAATATGACTACTTATATCAACATGGTATACCATCCTTTTGGTGATTTCATCCTAAGAACTTCACATCTAAATGTGTTGGCTGTGGAGCAATTTTTAGGATAGGTGACCCTCCTGAGAAGTTTTAAAATTTTCTAAAAATTTCTCAAGAAGCGTGTGAGTGAGGACACATCGCATTGAAAGGACTCGTGTTAATCTGTGGGGCCAGCTGATCAATCCAAAAGTGCTCCAAGGTAGCCCCCATGTAGTCGTATAGACTTGGGGTGTTATAGGTTAGGGGTAGGGTAGTAGTTGTAGGGTGAGGGTGGTGATGGTTGTATATAAGTGTTGCGTGAGAAGTAAAATGGCAAGGAAAATTGAAGTGTGCAGGGTGTACGTATAGGTGTGCAGTCAGGCATTGATAAGGGAGCAGAAGGAGAAGAAAAATAAAAAGAAGAAAGGAAGTAAGGTGATGGGGTGATGGATGTAGAAAGGTGATGGTGCAAGTAGGGGTTAAAGTTGCAAGTGCAAGTTGCAACAATTTCAAATGTACATCTTAAGGTTGATGGAAGGAGGAGAAGAAAGAAATAAAACAAAAGGAGAGAAAAAAAGGAAAAAGAGAAGGGTTGGGGGATTAGTTTAGGGTGATTTTGGATTAGCTATAAGTAATTAGGATTAGTAGAAATTTTGGCAGGTTTTGATTTTGGTTTACGAATTACAGATTATCCGAGTCAAGGTTTCGAATTTGGTTAAAGTTTTGGGATTAAGGAATTGAGTTAAGGCTAAAATAAGATTTATTGATATTATAATCAAACTAGAGCATTAATGATGTGGGATTGAGCTAAGCAAATTTTTGGGGTATTACATGAACGTTGTAAGAAGGTTATTCTTAAAAAAATTGTTATATCTTGTAAAAATTTCAAGTCTGACTTACCATGTCTTTAATTGTTGTTTAAAATGGACCTTACCTGTCATAACCACCAATAGAATACCACAATGTGATTACACCCCAATAATGGAATGTGTTTGTTAAGTGAAGAAAGTAAAAAAGAAGGTATCATATGTAATGACTCTCATCATATATTATACCTTAAATAATACTTATATTCATATATAATAATTTTATCTATAACTTATAAGTTATTAGTGATAGAAGAAGATCCAAAAGGGAAAAGAAAATTGCTTATTCTCACAAGAATTGTGCATGTCAATAGTAATGCTACAAGAAAGGAGTTGGCAAAGAAATAAATTATATCATTATGCATTTAGTATTGTTAATTTCAAATGATAATAATAAAATTAATTTTAAACTTGATTATAAAGGAGAATGAGGCAAAGGATCGTGTAGAAAAAAGGGTATTCCATATAAACCTCATACAAGAGTGGATGTTTGGGTGAGAATTAGGGTAGATAAGAAAATAGGGGAAGCTACCAATGAACCAATCCATCAATATTATGATAAAATTATAAGGATTTATCATTATATTATTATCAACATTATTTGCGTATCATTTCTTAACCTAAACTACAATCGTTACTTTAACAAGAGGAGATTTAGGAAAAAAGAAGCACCAACAAGTGGCCAAAATGATGTCCTCACTCAAGTTAGGGTAAAGCAACCCAAAATTTACTACTATTTTTTTCTAATTTCAGAGGAATCTAAATATAAAATTATTTAGTATTATCATCATACTTAATACAAGTTCAATGTACTATACCACTCTAGTACCAAACATAAGCTAAAAAATAATGATAATTTAAATAAGATGAAGAGAAAACAAAAAAAAATCATAAAATAGAGACAAAGGTTTGGAGATAAACTCTGAGTACAATGCTAATCAAAATACAATAAAAAAAAAACTTATGGAACTAAGAGTCCATAAGGTACCTAGATAAAAATATTAACTACCGGATATCCAAAACTTTACAACCACAACCTAAAAATAAATCACTCTTCCACAATTAGAACATCAAAGTAAGCAAAATCTTCGAGCAAGTTATCAAATACATGCACATCAACAAAAATGTCATCTGCTCATAGAAATGAGCACCACCCATAAAAAGAATAACTAATACTTGTGTATTGAGTAAGGTAAAAAATATGTATGAATAAAGTGAGGAATGAAACATTTAAAACCACCTTAAGATAAATTGCACAAGAACATTACTCGTGATTAATAACTACCCAAATAATGTAACTGTATTAAATATCCATAATTAGGTGATCAACAAAACCATGTCATTATCACATTGAGTTCAACTAACCAATATTGACAAAACTCTACCATTTCCCCACAAATTGGAAAAAATCTAGTCAAATTCACTGATACTCTCACATCTACGATAAAATACATTTGGATCACTAGTAAACCTCTAATATTTAGGTATATATATCTCCTATAAGTTGGTGGATTGGTAATAAAGTAGATTAGGGTCATCTAGCTCTATCAGGACCAAGCAATTAATTTCAAAATTTTCAATGTACTTAGTCCTAACTCATGTGTTCTTCCACTTCAAATATTAATGTCTTATTAATACCTTACTCACTACTTAGCATATATCAAAAACATTACACCTAAATTACTTAGGTCATTATACTTCCACTTTCATTATTATAGGCTTATTATGAGATAAGCTGCTTAGCATGATCCCTATTTATTATGAATTTATTCCAACAATTAATAACATCCAATTAGAGTGTATTAATAATAACACATTGAACATGCTATAGGAGTAAGGTAAGGCATAAGTATATCCAGTAAATACATAAGGAAATCTTTCACAAGATAAAAGACTATACTACCCTTATAAACCCTAATTTTAAAAATATATCAAAACTTCATTCATAAGGTTTTCTAACTCACCAAATTTAACATACTAACCTAAAATATCCAAAGATCATAACTTAACTCTAAATTTTCACATATAAAATGTTGATGTTATCCTTTTGGTTATTATTTTCAAATTAAGTCTTTTTTTTATTATAAAATCACACTTTATGATACTCCTAATTTATCAAGATAATGAACAAATCATTGTATTAATATTCCAGCCCGTATACTACCTATACAACACTCGAATTCTGAGATTTTACCAAAAGACTAAAATGTCCTTAATTCACCTACACATCTCAATTTTTTTTTTAATTTTAGAAACTTAAGTCATCCTTATCCAAAACTTAACATATTATATATCAAATTTATTATCAAAACCTCAAGGAATACAATTACACATTTTTTTTCTCCAAAAACTTACAAAAGGACCATTTTACCCCTATGGTCGAGGCTCCCCATAAATTTTACCCAATTTGATAAGTCTTCAAATCTTACCAATCTTACACACAACACCATTTACATTATTGTTGGTCTAAAAATATTATTTGCCAAAATTGAAGCAATACATAACACCATAATGGGTTATATGGCTGAGTCTTCCCAAATATATAAAACCCCCCAAATTTTGATATTTCAGCATAATACACCAAATACTAGGGATTGCAATCGGACGGGCTTTACCCGAAACGCAATGGGTTTTATCCGTTGGATACGTAAACGGATATGGATATGGGTATAGAGGAAGGGGAGAAATATTTGCCGGGTTTGGATATGGATATGGGTAAGGGATCCTCAAATCCGTACCCATACCTACATGCATTTACCTAATATAAAATTACATTTTTACCTTAATTTATTAACCTTAAGTATATTTTCTAAGGCTAAAAGTAAAGATATGATTAAATTTTAACAATCTAAGTATATAATTCTAACATTAAATAATTTTTACTTTATACTTAATGGGTTTTACTCGAAACTCGATGGATTTTATCTGGTGAATATGTAAATGGATATAGATAAACGGATATGGATATGGGTATGGATGAGGAAATAAAATATCCGCAGGGTTTGGATATGGATATGGGTATAGGTTTTCTTATCGGGTTTGGGTAACAGATAGGGGGTACCCGATCCATTGCCATCCCTACCAAATACCATACTTAGTCAAATTTAATCTACTCACCCAAGACTTCAAAATGTAACATAATTGTAATACCCCAAAATCTTAATTTAGAAATTTATAATAAAATAAGGATTAATAGGTGAGATTAATTAAATATAATATTTTTAATAAAATAATGGGAATAATTAAGACAAAAAAGAGGAAAAGTATATAGGATTAAATTAGGGAAGATTAGGGTAATTTGCTAGCTAAAATAGAATTTAGGAAGATTTACCCAAATTTTCTAAATTAATATAAAAAGGAATTTAATTATTTATTTTTAACAAATTTTATTATTTTCAAAGAATTCAAAAATACAAAAATACCTTAAACACCCCAACTACCTTATTTTCCTATTTTCCTTTTTTTTCCCTATTTTCCTTTTTTTCTTCCTTTACTTATTTTTTTCCTTTCATCTCTCCTCCCCTCGATTGGGCCTCACCCATGCGGTTTAACCCCTCTCTCCCTCTATTCCCCCACATGGTGCCCAGCCCGCTCCCTCTTCTTTTTTTCCCTCGCCCAACTAGTCTGCTTCTCTTTTATTTTCCCCTGACCTACCCTCTTCTTGTTCCTCCTCCACTTGGGTTCTGCCCTAACCCTTGCTATCACTTAAGTATATATTATCTTAGTATAATTATTATTTTATCATCATCATCATCATCATCATCATTACTACTACTACTACTACTACCATTATTCTGCCATTATCATTATTATTATCATCATCACTACTAATAGACCTATTATAGTTAATACTACCACTAATATATTTGTTAGCCACTTTAATAATAATACCCTTATTAATATTACTAAGACTATTATTATTATCATCACTAATATTAGTTCTTACTAAAAATCAATTAAGGGATAATGAAAGTAATGAGAGGGAATTTAACCTCTAGTGTTTTCCTCTTATAGATGAAACAAGTCCGTCCCCTAAAGTGGCATAAAAGTCATGCTCCAAGCTCGGTGTCATTTTAGGTAAGGATGTAGTTAAGGCCTAATATGTGTATTATGTGTTTATGTGTGTTGATTATATGTATGTATCTTATGTGTTTATGGATTATGCACTTTTAGCGTAGCTTTCTAAGCATGGAGCTAAGGTGAGTTGTAGGTGTTTTATGACATGTGTAATATGGTAATGTGATTTGTACTTGTGTTGTACCTATGTAATATTTCCCTATATGACATGTATGCTACGAGTTTTTAAGTAGTATGATGGGGGTGTGAGGAGCTAAAAGGAGTAAATAAAGTGAGTTAACTAGAGGGAAGTGAGAATAGCCTAAGTAACTCATGACTTATGAGTCAACAAACAAAGGGATAATATGAACAAAATAAGATGATGGACTATAAATCTTGCATGGGGAGTGTAAGGCTTATATAGGATGGTTAGCCTTTGCATAGAGATGACCTTTACCTAGACAAAGTTAACTTGAGGGTTGAGTAAGGTAAGGAAAGAGTAGCTGGGGTGATTGGAGTCCATATGTGAAAAATAGTACGTAGGTTGGTATGAGGGTGCATGGGGGACTTGGCTAGGCTTTGGGAGAAAAACCCTAAGTGGGGAAATTGTGTGGAAAGAAGAAATAATGGAAGAGTTTGGAGTGTGGGATGAGAGTGGAAGGGTGTCACATGGAGGAGTAAATGTGTGTCATGTAAAAAGGGAAATGGTGAGTGAGGATGATGAAGGGAATACATATGAGAAAGGAGAGGTGCTAGGGTTTGGGGTGGCCAACTAGGGTTTCACGGCCACATGTGCAGAATGGGAGGTAAAGTTGGGATGTTGGGTGTGGACCGAGTGGAGTGATGAGTTGGGAATAAAGGTAGCATAGGTCGTATATGACAGGGATAGGTTAGGCCATATAGGCCAGATTAGGGTTTCAAAGGAAAAAACCCTAGAGGGCGATGGTGAGTTAAACCGGAGATATAGGAGAGTGGACCTCGACCCACATACATAGGAGTTGGGCTTTTATGGTAAGTAAGGAAAAAGAAGAAAGGATGTTTGGGTGCTTTAGGAGGCATAGAAATCTAAGATATGGGACTTGGGCTTTTCAGGAGAGAAGGTGTGAATGAGGTGTGAGTAGGAATTCCAATGGGCATGCATGTCTAGTAAGGAAGTACCTATTGAATAAGATATGGATAACCAGTTAAAGATTATTGAGCTAGGCCCATATCGTTCCACCGGCGATAGTAGTGGCTAGGTGCCTCGTGCCCTAGAGACGGTTCCACCGGTGAATAATAGTGGCCAGGTGTGTTCTTGAAATACCCCAAAAATCCTAATTTAAGAATTATGGCAAAATGGGGATTTATTAGAGAAAATTAAGAAAATATATTACTTCATTAAATAAAGAGGAAATTAATTGAGAAAAATAGGTAGAAAATAATAAATAAATTATTTAGAAATTTTTTGGACATTTTACTAATTAAAATGGAAGTTAAGGACAATTTATCCAAAATAGTCTAATTAATTTAAAAATAGATTTAATTATTATAATTAAAATAATTATTATTAAAATTAAATATCTAAAATAAATATATAAATAAATAAAGACCAATACCCCAACCCAACCATTTTATAATTTTTCCCTTTTTCTCTTTTATCTTTCTTTTTTTCTTTCTTCCTCCTTTACTCATTTTCTTTTCCCCCATTTTTCTCCCCCGACTGGGCCAGCCCACCGGCCAAGGTCCCTTTCTCCCCCCCGTCTCGCGCGCCAGGCCTGCCAGCCTTCGTCGCCCGTTGCCCAGCTGGCCGAACCGCCCCCTCTCTCCTTTCTTTCTTTTCCCTGGACCGACCGGTCCACCCCGACCTGCAAATTGACCTGCAACACGATCTTCGCCGACAGCCACCAGCGGCGACCGTCCTCCCCTGCCTCCCTGTCATTTTCTTTCCTCTTTTCGACCCCAACAACCCCTGCAGCTCCCTCCCCACGTGCCCATCTTCTTTCCTCTTTCTCCCCCTTCCCGACCTAACCTGCCATGGTAGGACCTGCACCACCTGCCACCGGCCGACCACCTGCACACCTGCCCCGCACTCCTCCTTCTCCCCTTGTCATTTTCCCCTTCCAATTGCCTATAAATACCCCCATTGGCAGCCCCGATCAGCTCCCTTTTTGATTTTTGCCCCGAAACCCTGCCTCTCCGCCGCCTCAAAAAGACGGGCTTTCCGTCGTCACCGGTGACCGCTGTCGCCGCCACTACCCACCGTTATCATCCCTGCACTTCCCTCTACGAAACCAGACCACCAGCACCCCTCCCCTTGCCCTGCACGTGCCGCCCTAGCCGTGCAAGATTCCTATCCCGAAACCGCCACCTCCAGCCTTTGCCGCCCTTGCGCCGCCTTCCACTGCCGGCCCAGCCGCCACCAGAGCCTCCTCCACCCTCCAAAATGCCCAGCAGACCTCCCTCTACCTTCCCATACCTCCATCTTCCCCTGCCTCCCCCTCCTCCTTCCTCCCTCATCTTCCACCTCTCTCCACCACCCTCGGCCGCCGCGCGCCGCCATCCCTTGCCACGCCACCACCCTCATTCCACTCCCCTTCACCTACTCTTTCTTTCCTCACCTCAAAATCCTCCTTTTCTCCTCCCATCTAACCACCACCTCCATCTTTTCCCCCCTTCTCCTCCTCCACCGCCGCCGCCGGACCACCACCAACCTTAGGTGGTTCTCCACTCATCCAAACCCTAATACCCCCTTTTATATAACTACTACTATTTTCTACCAATATTATTATTATTATTATTATTATTATTATTATTATTATTATTATTATTATTATTATTATTATTAGGATTACTTCTTTCATTACTATTACTATTATTATTATTATCATTATTATGGTCTCCATCATTAATGTTCTTATTTTTCTACTACTACTAACATCCCTTTTAAACCCTAACTGGTATTATACTTAACTTTGGTCTTATTGTTATTAGTATTAACATTTTATCATTATTATTTCTATTACCTTACTAAGGTTATTATTATTGATACTTAACCATATTGGGTTATTGTTGTTGTTATTATTATTGCTAAGGTTATTATGGTTATTATTACTATTATTATCATCACTATTAGTATTATTACTATTATCATTATCACCCTTAGGAATAGTTACTTGTAATATTGTGACCTTATAATATTATTCTTTCAAACCTAACACCATTTTTAGACTTAATCTTAAAAATGCTACAGTTCTATTACTTGAAACATAAGTGTCACTATTAGTAGTCTTATTATTATTATTATTATTATTATTATTATTATTATTATTATTATTATTATTATTATTATTATTATTATTATTATTATCACTATTTTACTATGACTAGTGAACACTAGTATTATAAGAATGGAACTAATGGGCTTAATAAAGTAAGTGTAACAATAAGTATCATAAGTAACTATATTTTTGACTACTAATATTTAGTATACTAATTCTAAGGTAAAAATCCTAGTTTCTATATAATACCCACTTTAGTAACATAAACCCTAATCCTAAACTGGAATAAGGAATGACGGTACTTTGAGGGAAACTAATACTTAGCTTTTCCCCTTTTATAGGTAACCCCGACCAAAGCCCTAAGGAGTTATAGGAGCGTGCTCCAAGCCCGGCGTCGCCTTAGGTAAGGACGAAGCTAATGGCCTTGTGTTATGTGTGACATGGATGTGTTGAATATTGTGTATGCCATGCTATGCCATGTATTATATGATTTGTGTATAACCTACCTTATGTGTAGCGCAGCTTGGAGGTTGAGGTAGGTTGTATGTGCTCCCATGATATGGGCATGACATGTATATGTATGATTTTTATGATGTATTATGTTATGGCCCTCTAGGACATGCATATTAGGATAAATGGTAATATGAGTTGGGAACCATCATGGGATTCTGGAAGTTTGTACGATGGTATTAATGTTCTATGGCGGTACTAAGGGTTTGTATGGTGGTATTTGTGAATTTATGGAGGTATTAATGTTGTATGGTGGTATTAGTGATTTTATGGAGGTATTAATGTTGTATGGTGGTATTAGGGTTTGTATGGTGGTATTTGTGATCTTATGGAGGCATTAATATCGTATGGTGGTATTAGGGTTTGTATGGTGGTATTAGTGATTTTATGGAGGTATTAATATTGTATGGTGGTATTAGTGATTTTATGGAGGCATTAATGTTGTATGGTGGTATTAGGGTCTGTATGGTGGTATTTGTGAATTTATGGAGGTATTAATGTTGTATGGTGGTATTAGTGATTTTATGGAGGTATTAATGTTGTATGGTGGTATTAGGGTTTGTATGGTGGTATTAGTGATTTTATGGAGGTATTAATATTGTATGCTGGTATTAGGGTTTGTATGGTGGTATTAGTGATTTTATGGGGGTATTAATGTTGTATGGTGGTATTAGGGTTTGTATGGTGGTATTAGGGTTTGCATGGTGGTGTTATGGTTTGCGTGGTGGTATTAATGTTGGTATAGTGGCATTAGGGTTTGCATGGTGGAGTTAGGGTTTTGCATGGGAGTTAATGATTGTACGGGATTTGGGGTTTGGAGTGATTAACTCTGGGACGTTGTGATTAAGTAGGGTTGGAGTAACTAATCGTGATTGTTGAGGATAATTAAGGTTTGGAATGGCTAAGTATGGTGGTTATCGTAAAATAGGGATAAGAGTGGCTAACCACGGTTGGCGTGGACAATTAGGGTTGGTTATGGCTGCTTAGAGTTGTTGGTGTTTTCCTGCGTATCTATTGATTAAAGGGTAGTTATGAATGCGGGATTTTATTTGTTGTGATGAGTACAGTATAAAGAGAATGATTTACGCATGTCAAGGGTGTGATGTGATTCAATAAGACACGGATAAGACACTAATAACGTAAAGCGAAAGACTGTTGAGCCGAACCCAGTTCGATCCACCGGTTAGAATAGTGGTCAGAGGCGTTCTGCCCTGTGCGTTTCGTTCTGGTCCACCGGCTATAATAGTGGTCGGAGGCATTTTGCCCTGTGTGTTTATTTTCGGTCCACCGGCTATAATAGTGGGGGCCTCTGCTCGATAGAACCAAAGTAAATAAGTTAAACCACGGGAAAAATACTAAGTACTTACAGTGAAACACCATGTTGAGGCGGGGCCAGTTCGGTCCACCGGTAAGAATAGTGGTTAGAGGCGTCTTGCCCTGTGTTTTTATTTTCTGTCCACCGGCTATAATAGTGGGGTCCCCGTGCTCACATGGATTATTGAAGAATGTGTGAAATGGACTTATTATCATTAATGAGGATAAATAATAAGTCACCAGAAAAGTATTCAGACATTATCTTGCGGGTTATCGCGTATTGTCTATATGATTGTGCTATGTGTGTTGTGTGGTGTGATTGTATGCTTGGCCTTAGCGCACCAGCGCCCTTACTCAGTATTGGACCCGTACTGATACTACCTTGATTGAATGGGTCCTGTGATGATCCATCAATGGTGGGGAGCAGACCTCCTATGCAGGTTTGATCGGTTACTATTTTGGGGTGGAAGGCTTGACTTGAGTGAGTAGGCGATCCGGATACTGATCCTTTTTTGGGATTGTTTTTTTAGCTATATTTTGTATTACGTTTCCCATTTTTAAAGAAAAAATTATTATGGGATTGTAATCCTGAATCGTATTCAAACTTCTATTTGACTTATATCTTATTAATGATTTATGCTAAATGTCGTCTTGCGTTTTATGATACTTCGTACTTATTGATGATCGGATTTAGCCTTAGCACTTAGTACCGGAACGGTAGGAATGAACCGGTCTGGTACTAAGTGTGGCGGTAATACCCCCAAGTTTACGGTTTTAATTCTTTTGCTTCCGCTAAACATTTTGATTTAAACGAAATTTTTTAGTAGTAAATTTGTGGGTGTTACAGTTCTACCCTGGATGTTTTCGGTCCACTGGCTATAATAGTGGAGGATTCTGAGCTCGGTAAACTATACTTAATGATGATAAGCCATGGAAAAAAAACTAATTACTTATAGTGGAACACTATAAGAGTTGAGACCAGACCAGTCCACCGGCGATAATAGTGGCCAGGTGCCTTGTGCCTTGGAGACCATTCCACCAATGAATAATAGTGGTCAGGAGTGTTATTAATACGAACCCGACTAAACGGATCGTACTCGATCCGTTAAACGGGGGTCGGGAACGTACTCATTTCCCCCTGAACCGGAGTAATCTCCGAGCCAGACGTTGATACTTCAACGGATTTGTGCGCGAATTAACAGGAAATCCCGAGAAATTTCATTCCAAAAACCTTCTCCCTTTACAAGCAAACCCCACCCGATATATATGACGGGAATCAAACACCCACAAAAAGGGGGAGAGGGCAAGGGTGAGAAAACAGTTGACCTAGGGCCTCAGATTTGGTGTCAGGGACAAGATCCGGGGCAGGCAAAGGTGGACATGCGTCGATGGTGACCAGCAACGGTCATCAACAGGGCCGAAAAGAGAAACGGGGTCGAGCCACCAAGAGAGGAACAAAAGAAAGGTGATTGGCGCTCCCCGAAGGAGGAAGATGGCTTAAATAGGTGGGTAACTAGGGCACGAAGGGTCACCCGCCGATTGGGCCAAAACTTGGGCCTGGGCTCAAGTTTTGGTTCAACCCAACTTAGCTTAAAAGGAGGTTAACACTATTCTCCTATTTTCATTAGATTCAAGAGGCGATTATAACGGGATAATACCGAGCCTGAATCCAATGCAAATAGGGAAACAAGGACTAAGTTACCCATACTCATTTAGGCTCGGGGGCGGCCATTGATAGCCAACTTCGCCTAACCCGAGACTATCAATGGGATTTCCAAAAATTAGGGTAAAATCATCATCGGCCACTAAACACACATCCTACAAAAATTAATGTTCCAACCATGATTACACATGTTACACATTTAAGCTTAATTAATTACAAAAACACAGTTCAAAAGTGCTTCCGCCCCCGCTCGTTGCCTCCACTCCTCAATCTAGCTTCGGATCCCAACTTACCCTGAAGATGGAAAACGTGGAATTATATGAGTGAGGAGCCAACAGGGTACGATTATCAAAAAGTAAAAGGAGAGGAGTAGCTGATGAAGTGTGGTCTGTATCATCCCCCCTTCTTTAGAGGGTTTCGTCCCTGAAACCTGCGCTAAGTGATCAAAAGGAGAGAGTTCAGAAACATTAAAAGTTGGGCTAATAGCGCCATACTTATCAGGAAGGTCTATTTTATGGGCATTGTCATTGATCTTTTCCAAGACTGTAAACGGGCCATCCCCCCTTGCATCCAGCTTACCCTTGAGATGGGTAGGGAAGAGATCCTTTCGTAAGTGTATCCAAACTAAATCCCCAGGCTGGAAGACAACCCTTTTTCTATGGTGATTAACTCGGGACGCCACGGCCTCATTTCGTATGTTAATCTGTTTAGCCACAGATTCATGTATTTCTTTAATCACTTTGGCTCGTTTGTACGTCACACAATTGGAGCAAAAACGTTGCACATCTCTTTTCATGTGTGGCCAATAAAAGTGTTCCTTTAGGACGTCTAGGGTTTTGGCATACCCAAAATGTCCCATTAAGCCACCACCATGAGATTCAGATACGAGGAGTTCTCGGAAGGAACATCTAGGGACACACAAGCGACTTTCTCGAAAGAGGTAGCTGTCATGGACGTAAAATTTATCAAGGGCAGTATTTTGACATTTAGAGAATAAATCTCCGAAATCCTCATCATCGGAGTAGAGCAGTTTTAAATGGGAGAATCCTAAGAGCCTAGCATCCACAGTGGCCACAAGGGTGTGCCTTCGACTTAAAGCATCGGCTACCTTATTATCTCCCCCCTTCTTATATTTGACAATATAGGGGAAAGACTCAATAAACTCACTCCACTTGGCTTGGCGACGATTCAGCTTGTTTTGGGATTTTAGGTATCCTAAGGCTTGATGGTCAGTGTGAATAATAAACTCTTTTGGCCATAAATAATGTTGCCAAGTCTCTAAAGATCTGACAAGGGCGTACAGCTCCTTCTCATAGGTAGAGTAGTTGAGACAGGCTTCTTTCAATTTTTCGCTAAAGTAAGCAATGGGTCGCTTTTCCTGGGATAGGACAGCACCGATGCCTACTCCCGAAGCGTCACAATTGACCTCGAAAACCTTTTCAAAGTCAGGTAGAGCTAGAAGTGGTGCCTTAATTAGCTTTCCTTTTAATTGATCAAACGCCTTTTGCTGGGCTATGCCCCACTTAAATTCTACAGATTTTTTGACAAGATCGTTGAGAGGGGAAGCAATGGTACTGAAGTGGGGAACAAACCTACGATAAAACCCGCACAACCCGTGAAAGCTCCGGACTTGCGACACATTTTGTGGTGTGGGCCAACCTTTAATGGCACTAATCTTTTCCTCATCTACCCTAACACCATCCTTGCTAACCACAAAGCCTAAGAATATAACCTCCTCAAGGCAAAAATTGCTCTTGGAGGGATTAGCAAACAAATACTCCTCCCGGAGCACACATAACACACTCCTCAAGTGTGATATATGCTCATGATAATTCTTGCTATAAATGAGGATGTCATCGAAGTAGACGACAACAAACTTACCGATGAAATTGCGCAACACATGGTTCATTAATCGCATGAAGGTGCTGGGGGCGTTGGATAGTCCAAATGGCATAACAAGCCACTCATATAACCCAAAGTTAGTTTTGAAGGCGGTTTTCCACTCATCGCCGGGTTTCATTCGAATCTGGTGGTAACCACTTTTGAGATCGATTTTAGAAAAAATGATACTCCCATTTAATTGGTCAAGCATTTCATCTAGGCGAGGGATGGGATGACGGTATTTGACAGTGATTTTGTTGACCGCACGTGAATCCACACACATGCGCAAGATCCCGTCCTTTTTGGGGACTAACAAAACAGGTACCGCACAAGGGCTCATGCTTTCCCTAACATGACCCTTTTCAAGTAATTCAGTGACCTGTTTTTTTAGTTCCTTAACTTCTTCTGGGTTGGCCCTATAAGTGGGGCGGTTGGGGATGCTGACTCCCGGAATGAAATCGATTTGATGTTCAATGCCTCTAAGAGGAGGGAGGCCTTTCGGAACTTCTTCCGGAAATAAGTCTGAGAACTCAGAGAGAAGATTTTGGACTTCAAGGGGGAGAGAACATGAAGGGTCAGTGGAGGACTCGAGGCAATGTTTGTAGATTAAGATGTAGACAGGCATGTTTAGAGAGAAGGCCTGCCCAACATCCCTTTTTTGAGCAAAAAGGTTAGTATGCGGTCCGTTGTCCAACCCGAGGCGGTTATCACTAGTGGTGGAAGGCGTTTTTCTACGATCAAACTCATCCTTCAACTTGAGTTGGTCTTCCTTAACCTGAGAAGGTGAAAGAGGTGCTAGGGTGTACTTCCTATCCTCCTTATAGACAGTGTATCGATTTTTGAATCCATCGTGTATGACTTTTCTGTCAAATTGCCAAGGACTTCCTAGGAGGGCATGGCTAGCATGCATATGTACAACATCACACAAGACCTCATCCTCATATCTTCCAATTTGGATACTTAAGAGGACTTGTTTGTTAACCTTAACTTCCCCAAGCTCACTTAGCCACTGTAGTTTATAAGGACAAGGATGTTTAATGATTGCGAGGCCTAGTTTGTGGACCAACTCAGTACTGGCCACATTAACGCAACTCCCACTATCAATGATTAGGCTACCTTTAGTCCCATTGATATAGCAACGGGTCTGGAATAAGTTCTCTCGCTGATCGTAGGAGGGATCGGCCCTAACATTGGAGGCAAGGGACCTACAAATGACTAGAGACTCAGAAAGGGGTAGCTCCATGTCGTCGTCGCTTTCATTTCCAAGTTTCC
The DNA here is from genome assembly GCA_039764185.1 of Tamarix austromongolica. Taxonomy (NCBI): domain Eukaryota; kingdom Viridiplantae; phylum Streptophyta; class Magnoliopsida; order Caryophyllales; family Tamaricaceae; genus Tamarix; species Tamarix austromongolica. The sequence goes on from CM077818.1 coordinate 11,571,177, forward strand.
CAAGCGTATTCTCTTTTTCTTCCTCAGAATCAGAGACTAGTTCTCCGTCCCTCATCATCATGACCCTTCGGTTAGGGCATTGTGAGGCAATATGCCCATGGCCCAGGCATTTGAAGCATTGGAAATTTCTAGAGGAGTTTGGTCTACTTGGGTTGGCTACGGATTTTCCTTTCTCACTTGGTAAAGGGAGGGAAGAAGTTGGAGTTTTATGGTCAGATCTCAGATTTGGGGGAGATTTCCAATTGGATGATTCAGTATTCCTAGTGAAGGATCTAGGTTGAGCTTGAGTTCGGGGTTTAGCCCTAGGATTCTTTATTTGTTTCTCAAGTTTTTCAGCTAGGTTCAGAAGTTCATCCATTTCTACATAGGGATAGAGTTCTACAAGGTCGGCAATCTCGGGATTTAAACCTCTAAGGAACCTTGCCATTGTGGCTTCTCGATCCTCATCAATGTTTAATTTGGCTAGACACATCTCCATTTCCTTATAGTATTCATCGACCGTTTTTGTTCCTTGTCTAAGGAATTGTAGGCGTTGATGCAAATCCCGATGGTAGTGGGAAGGGATAAAACGTCGGCGCATTAGGGATTTAAACTCAAGCCATGAGGAAATAGGGGGTTCACCGTAACGTTCTCTTTCCCTAGCAAGCCTACCCCACCAAGAACTAGCATAATCCGTGAATTCAACAATGGCTAGCTTGATTTTTTTATCGTCTAGATAATCATGGCAATCAAAAACTAACTCAATTTTTCTTTCCCAATCAAGATAGGCGTCAGGGTCATTCTTACCATTGAAATGTGGAATTTTTAATTTGATACTCCCTAGGCCCCGATCATGCCCATAATAATTTTGCCTACAGGTGCGATTAGGGCGGGGAGAGTGTGCATAACCTACTGACTCAAGATCGTTTTCTATTTGCTGATTATTATTTCCGGGTTGGTTGATGGTCCTCTCATTGTTCTGATTATTAGCCATTTCAGCCCTAAGTCCACGGACCGTAGCATCCATGGTATTAAGTCGTTCAAGCATTGTCCTAACCATTTCAACAATAGATTCACCCTCATCCATTATACCCTATAGTCTAGGTGGAGGCCAAAAGATTTGTCCGGATTTTAAGTCCAATTTCCCCTTTTTTTTCTTCTTTTTTTTCAGGCAGGCAGCAAGAAAAGTAAGAAGAAAAAAAAAGAAAAAAAAACTTCAAGTCATGCTTTCAACGAGAACGAACAGGAATAATGCACAGGAAGCAACTAGGCAGATACGAAACCAGGCAGGACGGAAGGAAAACAGCAAACACCCAAGCAAGATATGAACGAAACGGGGAAGGGATTAGGGCTTACAGACCAGGAATTAAAATTTACAAGGCTTCCCTAATTAAATACAACCATACTAAAATTGAAGACAGAGAGAGGAAAAGAAAAAAAATAAAATAAAATAAAGTAAAATGTATTACAGCGAGGCCTCCGCCAAACGCGCCCTGGCTCGGGCGTTGAGTCAACTCGCTGGGTCGAACAAGTTCCCAGCCGAGTTAGCACGACCCAGTGAGTCCGAGTGGGTTGAACCGATTCCGAAGCGAGTCCGGCCGAGTTGGCTCTGATTCACGCGACCCAAGGTAATTCCACACGGAACGAACCACAAGGTTCGTTTTCGACAACACAATTCCCACACAAACAAGACAAACGGGACAAGGCAAGAAAGTAACATTCACGACAAGGAAAACAACCGGGGAAGGCATCCAAAAAGCACACATAGATCACAGCAGTGAGGATACATCATCGGACGGATTTCGACTCCGTCCTTAGAGTTAAACCAAGTCAACATAACTTATCAGCTTAGAGACACGAGTTCTGAAACGAGTTTACCCGAGTAGTCGATCCAGATGAGGGGGAAGTAACCGAGACTGGCTGCGGTTTCGCGCGGTGGTAGCGCTGTAGCGCCTCCTAAAGCCGCCGTTGGGCCACCAACTCGGAGTCGTTCCGGCTTCGATCAAGGCGCACCAGTGTCCCTACCATAGAGAAACCCAAGGGTAAGTGTAGATCGAAGAACGGAAGAGAGAAACAAAAATTATCGAAGAAAGTTCAGACTAAAGTACACCATTTGCGAACGCCGATCGAGCAACTTAAGCTCTGATACCAGATAATACGAACCCGACTAACCGGATCGTACTCGATCCGTTAAATGGGGGTCAGGAACGTACTCGTTTCCCCCTGAACCGGAGTAATCTCTGAGCCAGACGTTGATACTTCAACTGATTTGTGCGCGAATTAACAGGAAATCCCGAGAAGTTTCATTCCAAAAACCTTCTCCCTTTACAAGCAAACCCCGCCTGATATATATGACGGGAATCGAACACCCACAAAAAGGGGGAGAGGGCAAGGGTGAGAAAACAGTTGACCTAGGGCCTCAGATTTGGTGTCTGGGACAAGATCGGGGGCAGGCAAAGGTGGACATGCGTCGATGGTGACCAGCAACGGTCATCAACAGGGCCGAAAAGAGAAACGGGGTCGAGCCACCAAGAGAGGAAAAAAGAAAGGTGATCGGCGCTCCCTGAAGGAGGAAGATGGCTTAAATAGGTGGGTAACTAGGGCACGAAGGGTCACCCGCCGATTGGGTTAAAACTTGGGCCTGGGCTCAAGTTTTGGTTCAACCCAACTTAGCTTAAAAGGAGGTTAACGCTATTCTCCTATTTTCATTAGATTCAAGAGGCGATTATAACGGGATAATACCGAGCCTGAATCCAATGCAAATAGGGAAAAAAGGACTAAGTTACCCATACTCATTTAGGCTCGGGGGCTGCCATTGATAACCAACTCCGCCTAACCCGAGACTATCAATGGGATTTCCAAAAATTAGGGTAAAATCATCATCGGCCACTAAACACACACACCCTACAAAAATTAATGTTCCAACCATGATTACACATGTTACACATTCAAACTTAATTAATTACAAAAACACAGTTCAAAAGTGCTTCCGCCCCCGCTCGTTGCCTCCACTCCTCAATCTGGCTTCGGATACCAACTTACCCTGAAGATGGAAAACGTGGAATTATATGAGTGAGGAGCCAACAGGGTACGATTATCAAAAAGTAAAAGGAGAGGAGTAGCTGATGAATTGCGGTCCGTATCAGTTATGCCCTGGAAGTTTTTGATCCACCAGCTATAATAGTGGGGTTTCCATACTCACATGGACTTAAATTGGAAATGGTGTGAAAATGGAAATAATGGCCAGAGATCTCATGATTATGTTTAACTAGATTGATTCACTATTTATATTATTTGTCTTTTGTGTATGGCCTTAGCTGCATGGTTACCTTGCTCGGTACGTAGCGTATTGATCACCCATTTCATGGGTGTTGCTCATTCTCACAAGTAGTGGGCCCTTCTGAGTTGGTGTAGGTAGAAGATGTTGTGTTTGATGCCTATGATGCATTCGATGCGTTAGACAGGGCTAAGTGATGATCTGATGGACTTGCTATGGGGCCCAAGAGCGAGTGTTGTCCAGACTCATCCTTTCCTATTTTACTCTATGTTGATGTTTGTACTATTTTCCCCTTAGGGGCTTTTACTAGTTTTTGGTTTTTGTAATAATTCTTTAATCATGCACTTTGATTTTCTTTTCAATTATGAATTGTTCAAACCTTTATGGTTTTATGTCCTAATCAAATTAATATCTTGTGAGATTTCTAGCCTTGTGGTTGGTACAAGACTGGCTGGAGGAGACTGTGTTGCCTTTGTATGCCGATATAATATAGTTGGTTATACCACCATACTCAACATGAGTCTGGTGTACTATAATATCCTTACAATGAATACAAGAGAAACCAATTAGAATTTAAAATATAATAAATAGAGAATGAGAGAAACTTTTTAAAAACTTAAACAAGTGTTTGAAGATAAACTTGAGTGAATCATAACTAAAAATACAATAAAAAGGGGTCTATTGGAACTAAGAGTCTGAAAGGTATTCGGATAGAAATAATTAACTAGATAACAATAACTCTACATCCAGCCCCAAGATAAAGGAATACTCCTCCACAGGTAGCTCATCAAAAGCAACAAATTCCTCAAGATGGTTCTAAATGACTTGAACAAAATCTCCTAAGTCATTTACTCATGAGAATGAGTAGCATCCATGAAAAGTATAATTAATATACTACGTACCGAGTAAGGAAAATAATACAATCATAATGAGGGAACACTTAACATATGGTCACATAGGAGAAATACCATGCATATTATTTTAGCATGATATGATATAATAGGAAAATTGAATTAGAATATCATTATTAGGTATCATCACAAATCGATTTCTTATTTATATTTAGTTCACGGATCCCACTATTCTTAACTCGGTGGAATGAGCTGAAGTACATCTTAGGACAAAAACTTCTCTAGCCACTATCATCGTTCGGTGGAATAGACCCAACATATACCAAAGAAAAATGCTCCTGACCACTATCCTTAAACCGATGAAACAATATAAAGTAACTCTTAGGTTAAAACGTTCATGAGCTACTATTATTATCCGGAGGAATAGTCATAATACCTCGATCTTGACTTATGTGATCTTGCATTTTACGTAATTAATATCTTATCCATTATTATTTATATTAGGATCATCATGGAGAAACACATATAGTTATACAAGTCACATCATATAAACTTAGATTAATTATTTAAAGCACATAAAATACAACCACATGGAGAACTCGATATCTCCTAGAGAAAAAAACCATATTTCTCTTAAGAAAATTCCAAGTTCACAAAATGAGCATAACTAATTTCATAATACTCATTTAATTGTTAAATTTATTACACATTAATAAAATATTATTATTAATAATATATATGAAAATTAAGGTTTAACTCCAATGTCTTACATATACGATAATTGTCCTAATTTCACAAGTTAGACATAATTTTCCCATAAGACTCCTGCAACCACCAAATTTTATACATATTCCTAAAATGCTATTTCTAACAAAATATTCAAAAATAAAAGTCTAAATCCAAAATTTTACACATACGATAATGATCCCACCTATAGGATTACTATACCTAATTTTGTCATTTCCTCTTATTATTTGGTTTATACTGATTATATTTACTCCAAGTATTCCATATGACATACCTAGCATATTTTAAGTCAATCGACATATTACCATACCAAAAAATTTATTTTTAACCCATGTTGACCAAAATATCTTTAAGAGTGTCAAATCGATCATATTTTCACCAAAAACTCTATGAGTACCAAAATAAAGGGTTTTTGACCTTCAACACATCTCATCATGAAAACGCTTAACCACAAATGTATATATGAGTCAAACATCATAGCTCAATTTGGATAGTGATTCATAACAAATTCTCAACTTAAAAAATAAGCTTAACTAAATGATACTCATAAACACATGCTTTCACATATTACTCATTTTTCCACCATACAACACAACATATCATACAAAAACATTATCATCATGCAATAATCTATATAATGATACCAAACATGAGAGTCATACAAAATTTCACATTGCATACAAAATCCTAGTTATGACATGTATCGTAAGATGACATAAGATTACGAAACAAAAAGGAAGAGGTAAAGATAATGAAAATAGAGGACATAAAAGTCCAACATAGAGAGGAGAGATATGGATAATCCCACTCATGTTAACCCACCAATCACTCAACGGTATTGATCAGAAAACCACCTGGTCCAATTGGGTACTAGGAGGTCTAACAATACAAAACTATATGATTTTGAAATCTAGATACCAACTGCAAAAAAAAAAGAAAAAAAAAGCTAAGTTAGAAAAACAAATAAATAAAAACAGGCTGGATTGGGTGAACCAATTGAGTCATTTAACCCACTACACTTTAAACATCATCATTTTAGCTATGGAAAAAAGAAATTTGGGTCATATCAAGGTTATATTAGGAGGTTTTTTTAATAAAAGTATTTTTTTTTATCAAACCATAGTTGGACCGTGTATCTAGGGGTCCATGGAGTTGATTTCCTATCCAGTATTTAAAACACTACTCAACATAGGAAAAACATCACAAAAACAATCAATGATTACCTGTGTGACAACAAGCACTATTTACTCATAGGAATGTGCAACACCTATAAAAATGATGATGAGTACACTACATATTGAGTAAGGCAGTAATACATATCAATAAAAATACGACATGAATAACACATAAGATTCATGCAAAAAAGGTAGATATTGGTCATGCATGCATTGATCACGATAGGATAATATTTAAGATAAATTATTTTAGATCCCATCATTAGATAATCACACAATTCCATCATTATACCTCACTATTCCTCATCGATGGAACAATATCATGACACATGACCTTTTCAGGGCAATATACACCTAGGAACCACAAACTAAATACTTAATCCTTAAGTATGCAAACCCTTATAAACTGGTGTAACGAATAATATAGAGTACATCTAAGGCCACTCTAGTTATTGCAACACCTAAGAAACATGGGTATCACAACAACCCCACAAATAATAATATAACTAATACAACGGTCCTAACTCACATGATCTTCCACTTTAGTTATTAATATATTATTAACCAATATGACTACCATGGTTCATACTTAACACTTAATGAATAGCAATTGATTACTCTCATTAATGACACTTTTAATTATCACTTCTCATAAGAAATACTAATTATTCGAATGAATTTAAACCAAATTTTGTTATCATTTAAAACACTTATCAACAAGCTTATAAAAAATAGTAAATATATATATCATGATTGAAAAGTTAATAAAAAGCTTAGCATGTCCTAGACATGGTGTTTTCTCATACAAATTGCATAAGATACATGGAATCATGTATAACACATGAATACAAACCATAAAAATCCAAAGCATGGTTGATAAGAATAAAGTATGCTAACATGGACATTACATAAAAATAAACACATATCATCAAAAAGAACTAATCTAGAGTTGTGTATCCATACCTAAAAGCACTATTCTTCTATAAAATTACTCCTAACTTAATCACATCTTTTACTAAGGGAAGCAAGGTTACAGGTCCATCTTTTTCTAAACCTCAACTCATTACACTTAAATTAAGTGTTTAAAAGTTAAGGTAAAGAAAAATGTAAAGGATGGGAGGCAAAAAAAAGGAGGAGAAAGGAAATGAGTGAGGCTCAATAGCTAGGGGGAAAGGGAAACAACAATGTAAAACTCAAGAACAAGAGAAAGTGCAAGAGGAGAGAGGAGGGATGAAGACTAAAGGCCTTCACCACATTACATATAAATACCTAAAGGAGATATATGGGAGGGATATATGATTTTAAGGTTGCTTTCATTGTACAAAAAAGGGTGGAGTGTGGGAGAAAGAAGTATGGTGGTGTAAGATTAGGTGAGTGTTAGTGGAATAATAAGGTGAATTGTGGTTAAATGGTAAAGGACAAGGTCAAATAAGATATAGGAGGCATGGAAGATGATTTTATAGCCAAGAAATTCAATGGTTAGTGAAAAATAATTTTTAGATAATTTATTTGAGTAGAAAGTAAACCAAATATAGATTTATTAGGAATATCAAAAATTATAGAAATGTGTGGAATAATATAGGGAACCCAGACACACACACACACAAATTTGATCCATGAATTGATTTTCAATCTAAAGAGATCAAAATAAATAAGTTAGTGAAAAAACACCTAGCTTCGGTTAACATTAAAGGTTGGCCCAATCAATTGCTAGACCCTCCACAGTCAATGGTGTCTCCGTTTGCATTTCGGTTATCCGTCAACCAATTGAAACAAACGCTATAGGATTTTGAAATTTTAAAAAGGAAAGTAGTGGCTTAGAAGTAGGGACAAGATGATTTAGGCAAGGTTGGGAGATTAATCGAGACTTAAGAAGCTAAATACTTGAAGATTAATGTTAGAAAATTTTGGGATGTTATACTAGCATACACTATTAGTTTTAAAAATGTTAACTTAAAGATAAAGTAAAGCATCATATATATTCTAAGTACACCTACAAAAGCCTAATAATTAACAATATTCATACATGCATGGAGCCAAATTAGGTAATTTTTTACTTCAAGAAATTTATGCCAGAGGACACATATAGTCCCTTTCCCAAAATGATTAGTGTACCTACTCCCAGACCTCATGGTAACTCATGAATTTAATTGGCATTTAGCACAACACAATATGGCATAGTGAGATGTTAATGGAACATGACACATCAAAGATTATACAAATGGCAACAGGGGTTTTTAGCTATATACGTTCATGTTTTTTATACTTAAGTTGTGTATTTATTCATGGAAAAAAGGCATACAAGCCAACCATTAAGTGGAAACATAATTGAGACAATGTCCCTCTGCTAAGCTAAATCCATATAACCATACCTAATAAGAACAAATGGGGGCACACAAGGAAACATAGGTAACATGAAGTAATATAATAACCAAAAAGGAAAATAACAACCAAGATAAACATTATAACCAATCGCATAAGCCGGGCATGTTGAAGTTAAGTCCCTTGATTTTAATTACAAATACCATGTGTATGATGAAGTCTTAGAAGAAATAAAAAACTTACCTCCACAAGGATCAAGTTTGTAAAATGAATTGAAGCAAAAATTCCAGCCTGACAATACACAATCAATAAGGGAGAACTACATGGATGGAAAGAATCACACTTTGGTTAAGATACAGTGTAAAGCCTAAAACCCTAATTAACATGATGTGAATTCAAAACCAAACCAAAAATTGAGTAAAACGATGAAGATACAAAGGATTGGAAATATATATACCAATAGATTCCACGTGCACAATCTACTTGGACTTCAATTAGTATTAAGGTTCACTTAAAAATTGAATAGCTCCAATCAATCAATAAACATGGATGAAAGTTGAAAAGAAAGGTTAAATAAGAGTATAGAAAAGTTAGAAGTAGATGAAGCTTAGATGATATAGCAAGTGTTATAGTAGAGAGTCGAGTGTGAGTATGAATAGGAGAGAACAATTGACTAAAGGACTTTAATTGTGTGAAATTGTGACATTGAGCACGAGGGGAAATTAACGGGCTCCTCTTTTTCCTTTTTCTTTTTCTTTTAGCATTTAGGGACATTCAAAAGCCTGAATTTTTCTCCTTTCATATGAAAAGTTTTTACCTATGGCTAAATACTCCATATTTAGAGCACCATACTAAGCTTCATTGAATTATCCCAAAAGTTCTATTGCTAGACTCCATTTTCCTTATAGTGTTTGAGCCATTTAACCACAAGTTAGACTCATTATGTTACCAAATTGAAGACAACACTTAAGTACTTCATATTATCACATGACTAAGTCAAACATAGAAGTTAAACTCAAAGTTTAGTATGTAAAATAATAACTTCACTCTTAAGGCGTTCTATGCTCTTTAAAGCCATCTCATCAAAAAACCCTAACATATACTAACCATATTAATTCCAATTAATTTATTTATTGCACTTAACTCATTTTCTTATTGCAATACTCACTTCAATTCCAAATTTCCACAATTAATTTTTAATGGTTAAATTACCCTTATTTACACTAAATACCTCCAAACTTAATAAATTCATAAACTCGGTTTAACTCCAATAACTTCAAAATTCACATCTAAGCTTCTATACCCTAATATATTCATGATCACATGCTCACATAAAATTAAAAATAACAAAACTTACATATGATAATAAGGGTTGAATATACGCCAAAAGTCTAACTTACTTATTTTTCCACCAAAACTAAAAAATAATCAACCAAGCCTACAAGCATATCATAACACACATATAACACATGCTTAGTGAAAAGTGAAAATTTAACCAACCCAAGCCTACATGAAAACCAAAGGGCCAAGAATACACAAGAATATTCTAGGCATTTTCTTTTCTAACCAAACATGAAATAACAAATGCTCATATTCACATAAAATCACACAACATTTATTCATGCTTAAGACACACTCATCATTTCATGCCTACTTTCAACATAATATAATCATGCATTCATTGTATTAATTTAACACAACACAAGCATATAAATCCAATATATAGAGAATTAATCACATTACCTAATAGCTAATATTCAAGCACCGTAAATTACTTATAAACCACCATATGCCCTCCTAGGCTTGATCACCTTCAACAAAATAATAATAGGATATAAAAATTAGCAAGGATAAGTAAAGGAAAGGAAGAAGGATTAAGGAGAAAAACGAAATAAAGGAAGGAAGATAGAAGGTGAATTGTTTGCAGAAAAATCGATCACCACCACCACCTAAAACATCCACACAAGGAACGAAAATGAGAGGAAGAGAAAGAGGCTTTTGTAGGGATTGGGAGCCATGAAAAACAAGGGAAGAGTGTCAATCAAGCAATAAAACCACAGTTACGGTCGCGATTGCGGTTGCGGTCGTGACATCGCGGTATTGGGGTATCACGAATGATATTTTATATGTCGTGGTGTGATTTTTTCAAATTTTTTTCACAACAAATACTGAAAAATATCGGTAAACATCGGCCAATATTAGTAAATATCGTCTAATATCGGCCAATATCTGAAATTTTGTTGATATTGCGGCGATAAATATGTAATTTTCTGAAACAGCCGTAATTTCAAAATTTTGCGTCGCGGCTCACCTAAAAACCGCAAAATTACGGCCGAAACGCAATTGCGGTACCGATATTTTATTGTATGGTGTCAAGTGTCAACCGGTGGTGGTGGAGTTGGAACAAAATGTAGCAAAACTCTTAGAGTTGCGTGAGAAGCTCATACTTCAACCATTGGGTTGCACAAGCAGCTCACGCTCCAGGATTCTGGCTGCACAAGCAACTCACGCTTCTCCCCTTTATATGCACAAGGTGCGTATGAGTCAAGGTTCCAACTATGGGTATTGATCACACTCTTTTGCAAGTTGTGGTGATATGGTATTTGTCAGCGCGATAATCTTTCTATTTTGTTGCTTTGTTTCATAGCTGGATCGCAAAGTTGATTTGCACCCTTCAATCGAGCCTTGGTGTCTGAAAAGGTACCCAACCTGCTGAGGTCTGCTTTGAGAAAGTTTTCACATTAGATGACCAATAAATATGCGTGCCATAAATCAACGAAGCACCAGAAGCCATTGAGCGAGGCAGAAGAATCGCCAGTCATGGATTTGAGCTCATTGGGGTTGGCAGTCCATCCTGAGTAAAGAATTTATTGGCTCGGTGCCTTCCTTAGGCGGTCTCCTTGGTTGCTTCCCTAACCTAACTGGTGAGATTCTAGAAGTGAAAGGTCCGTATAATAAAGGACAGCCTTTGCCATGGCCAACTGTGTCATTCTACTACATGCGTGGGTACAGGGTCAAAATGAAAATACTGGATCGTGATTGGGTCGATCTCTGCTGTTGGACCCCGAATGGAAACACAGAATTTGCAGGGACCGAGGATATTGGGAGCTCGCACAAAGAATTGTGCATGAATGCTGACGGGACATGTGATTCCAGCTGGGGAAACTGTATTGCTTGGGACGGAAGTTAGAAGAAGCGAGGTCCTATTGGCTATAATCCTGTATCATCAAGTCATCAACTCACAAACAAACAGGTAAAGTCATGGCTTGAAGTTAGCTTCAAGTTAGAATTACTTGCTTTATTTTTTATGTCGTGGCTTTCCTTCTAGGATTGGGCATTGCTATGCTTATTTTATGAATGGATCTCTGTCTATTATCCATCAAGCTGAAATCAATTCATAATTATACTTCCTGTGTGTTTCACGCTTTGCTTTATATGTCCATCAGTATATGACTAGACCAAGTCAAGATTGATCAAACAGGAAAACACGAATACTAATTTCCTAAAAACAGCGGTTTCATTCAGATCGTATATGCGCCACAAGAGTTATAGATCAGACCCAACAACTGTCTATAAAATTTCCGAAGAGAAATAGAAAACTCTATCAACCATGCAATTAAGCCCTCTAAAAATAGACGAAACACGAGATTGAATTACTCTTAAAAGAGTTTGATCGGGATAATTTTGAAATTCATGCAAAGAGAGAACAAGAAACAGCTGCAAAGATGGATTCCGGTCTATCCTGGGCTGATCTATGGGACACCGAACCCTTGCCACCATCATCCGAGGAGAGCAAAAAGAACAAGAATGGGTCTGGAAATTCCGGAAAGAAGAAATTTAACCTTGGTTGGATTAAAGCCCTGGTCAGGAAATCTGATAAGTAGTCATTGTATCTTAATGTATATGTTGTCTACCATGGGAATGACTCTTCCTCTTTGTATCTCTTCTTCTTAATACATTCATTCCTACCTTTATTTTTGCCCTCTTTTTTTTTTTCATTTTTTCCAATAAATTTTTATTTTTGTCATAGCCTTGTTGGGTTAAATGTTATGCAAAAAATCCCTTGTTGTATTCAAAACAGAACGTACATTATATCATTCAAAATAGAAGCAAATGACTCAACGCAGCTTATAAGGCATAGCTATCAACTCAAGTACTTGAAAACACCCAAGACGCAAATGAACATATATTATGGATGGGAAACTAATGCTAGCGATCACCAGCCACCACCATAATAACCCATCAAATTGAAGGGTGTCCGTGATCCATTGCCAACCATGCGTCCACCATCCCAGGAGCCTGGTCATAGTGACTTATTCCTACCGAATATCCATAGGACATGGTGGTGTAGCTGCTAGACAAAGCAGCTGCACCCAAATCTGCACCATTCATCATCAGAGACATTGTTGGATTTTCAATCAGAGACATCGTCTGATCATAGTAAGCTGTCACTGTTGAGTATTCATAGGGCACGGTGGTGTAACTGCTAGGCACAGCAGCTCCAACCAAATCTGCATCATTCATCAGCAGAGACATTGTAGGCTCTTGAATTAGAGACATCATTGGATTATAGTAACATGTTCCTGTCGAGTATTGACAGGGCATGGTGGTGTAACTGCTAGACAAAACACCTCCAACCAAACCCGCATCATTCATCAGCAGAGACATTGTAGGATCTTGAATCAGAGACATCACCTGATTATCGGAACATGTTCCTGTCGAGTATCCATAGGGCATGGTGGTGTAATTGCTAGACACAGCGGCTCCACTCAAATCTGCATCATTCATTGTCAGGGACAATGTCTGGTTTTGTATTAGATTAGGATCATATGGCACCGTTTCTAGCCCGAGGTTTGCATCTGAAGATGAACCATAAGCACCGAAGGGAGAATATCCCAAGCCAGGTAATTCTCCCAAGCTTGACCCATGCATATTACCATAAGGTCCATAACCATTAGCAGAATGGCTATTGTGATTATTATTATTATTATTATTATTACTCGTGATACTACTAATTGATGTTCTGATGATGTCGTCCTTCTTGCTCGGTATTAAATTCTGGTTGCTCCTCAACACCGCAATCCTTTGCCTCACGACATCCAGCTTCTGTACCAAATTATCAAGCAATAACCTTAACTGATCCTGATCGAAAGTATCCAAACTATCATGCCAAGTTGGGTACTTATTCTCGCAAGCCCTCCGCTTCAACCTATTCAGATCCCGTTCTGCTTTCTTTTTTCTACCTTCAAGAACGTCAAAAACATTTTGAGCCCGTTGGTTTTGATATTCCTCTGAGACCGATACATAACGTCCAATTATCCGTAGAACTCTTGGGGGAGACGGCGGCCAAATCTCGGGCAGGCTACCGTCCTTGTAGCCGTAGATGATTACGCAGACATCGGCATTACACAGGATGGATAGTTCGTAAGCTTTCTTCAGAAGCACTTTCTTGCGTTTTTGAAATGTTTTGTTCCGTACTTTTTCTTTGGTTACGAACGCCGCTGGTAATCTTGCTCTTCCCATTCTTTTTCTAGAGAAATGAAGCAGCTGCAACTCGGTACTTGTATCGCAAGGCAATTATACAGTAGAATCGCCGGGTTAGAACTTAGAATTCAATTTTTTGGCGACGTACGCAAATCAAGAAAATTTAGCCGCCGTGGAGGGTCAATTTGGAGTGTGAGGGTATGATGGTAATATTAAAGTTAGAAAAATGAATCCCATCACATTATTTTATATCATTATATGTGGTTTAATTTAATATTTTATCTTCTTTGAGTTAATCTTTTTTTTTTAAATTAATATATTTTTTTAAATGTTAGGTTGATATATTTCCTTCTTAATCAGTTTGATGTTTATTTGTTTTGTTTTTTTAAATTAATTTTTATTTTATTTTGAATTAACATTTTATTATTACACTTATTATAATAATGATACTTATAATTATAATAATTTATGAAATTATAATTAAAATTATAATCATTATAATCAAATAGTATAATTATATTTATAATTATTATATATTTTTATTATTTTATCCACCAAAAATATCTTTCAAGGTGTATTTATATTTTGTATATATAATAAGCATATTATTATTCTTAAGAATGCATAGGGTGAGCGCAAATAAAGAAGGTTATCGCACAAGAATTTCCACACTATAAAGTTGAATATTTTATGATAGTTTACATATTTATTATCATTTAGTATTTCAATATATCTACAGACATAGGCGTGATTGGGTAAAAGTGTAATCACTTGTGGTATCATACCTTTTTCTTAGTTAGTTTATTTTAAATCATAGTTATTGAAAAAAATTATATCATCATATGTTTTAGAGATTTTTTTATAAATAAAGATATATATTGATATTCTTCTAATTTTAAAAAATTATTATGTAAAATATTATTATATGTTTTACTATAGTAGTAGTTATTTTTTACCACTTTATTATGATATTTATAGTATAATTGATTTCATCATTGTTATATTTATGTCTTACCACTTTTATGTTTGTATTTTTGTTGTTTCCATGTTGCACCATAGTTGTCTTTATATTTTACCATAAGTGTTGCCATATTTTGTTAGGATTAGTTGTGATTTTCCTAAAAATCTAACTCATCACATTTCACAATAGTTATTTTCATATTTTACCACAATTGTATTATGTTTAACTAATGTTACACTTATATTTTATCATTGTTATCTTCGTATTTTTACCATAATTGTTTCTATGTTTTACCATATTAATCATAAAAACAAAATAACCTATCTTACTTCACTATAAGTAGTCTCATGTGCATCCCTATCGTGTGGTGTTTCACCACCACTATATTTATACCATTGTTGCCTTTGGTTTCATTGTGTTTGTTGTTATATTTCACCATCAATGATTGTAATTTTTTAGAAAACTAAGTTATTATATTTCATCATTATTAACTTCATGTTTCACTATAATAATCTTCGTTATTGTTATTAATATTTGCATTGATTTTCCATTATAGTTGTACTTATATTTCAACTCAAAAAAAAATTATATACTAAGTATATATCAACGTGGGCGTCTATTAATAGAAGAAAACCTTATTAGTATTTTGTTATAATGATTTTAATTTTTAATATATACAATTAAAGATAACCCATTTCTAAAACTTTTACACAAAATATAAAAAAAATAATTTATTTACAAATACGTTAATGCACCAATTATCTTCAATATATAATAACCAATTTCACCATGACAACTGAGGATGCTGTATTAGGTTACACCATAGAATTTATGATACTGTCACTGTTCAAAATTATAATATCAATGGTGAATAATAGTAGTGCATTGTTATAGAAATTATGATGCATGTGTTTGGTTGAGTATTTTAGGTTTACATCGTAGTTATTAATTATATTTTTTTTAAACTTTGTACTCTTTTTAGTAAATTTACTTTCTAAATAAGGTAAAATAGTTAACAATAACACTACCCTAGATATACACGATATCTAATTTTCTATTAGCATTAAACTAATAGACTTTACAAAAATATTAAGGTTTCATTTGGATAGAGAACATTACAATTGATGGATTTTAAAGATAATAAAATTTTAAAAGTAATTCACTTTTATAATTCCACGATTATAAATCTATTGTTTGGATAGGAAATTTGAAAATTTCTTCATTTAATCTTTTTTATACATAGAATTTTCATAGTGTATATATAATATTTTTCTTATTTTATCCAATAGACTATGTAACCACACTTTTAACTCATCCAATGAAATTTTGATATGATTTTTAAAACTTTTGAGTTGTATCTAAATTTTATTTTAAGATTTCCCAATAAAATATTTAGATTAAATAAATCTATAAATATTCCTTTAAAATAAAATTCATCCTTTAAATCTTTCATTCAAACGAATCCTAAATGTTTCCATTGTAAATTGCCAATATAATTTTCTTGCATAAAGTTACAAGAAATTTGAGATAGGATTAATTTTATAGATGTCATATCATTTCAACTTTATGTTTCCATTGTAAATTGAAAACATTGTAAATAATGTATTTTGGTTGCATAGTCAGCATCAAAATACATTATTTACAATGTTTTCAATTCTTGTACCACAGACCTTAAGGTGAACCTGTAACATTTATTTAGATAGATGGTCATTTTTTTTATAATTTATAATTCTTTTGTATAAACATTGAATCATTTTAAAAAAATTATAATTTTAATGTATAGACACAAGGTTATTTTTTAATTTCAATTTTTTATTTATAGATACAATGTCTCTTTGGTAATTTCATAATTTTTATATCTAGATATAGATACTTTTTATAAATTTTATAATAATTTGTTATGAACTTATTTAGCAAGTATGATAAACAAAAGGTAATTTTTATAATTTTATAATTCTTATTTATAGATATATGATCATTTTTTATAATTATACAATTATGAACATGTATATATTGATCAAATTTTAATATATATATGTTCAATTTAGCAAACACTTGTTTCATGTTCAATAAATATTTAATATATGTTCAGTAAATAATTTCTAACTATTTAGCATCTATTCGGTCCATGTTCAATGCATACTTATTCTACATATTTAGTATATAATCATTGACTTTTAATATACTTATTTTATATTCAATAACCTATTTGATATATGTTGATCACCTTTTATTTTAAAACTTTACTTTACCGACCTATATTAGTTTTGGCAAACACATATATCAAGATTGCTTATGAACCCATATATTTGTTTTAATGAATATGGAAGAATCTTGATAAACCCTATGAATATGGAATATGAAACATATGGTGAACCCTATGTACGTGTTAATGAACATGAGAGAAAGATGTTAAACTTGTAAATGGTAGTTTTAAAAATATATTTTTTTTAATTTATATCAATTATTTGTTAAAAGTAAACGTAAATATTTGTCGGACCCATACCCATTACTTGCTAAATTCAATCCAATAAAAAGATATTGAACTTAAAAAAAAAAAATGCATGGAATACCACGTATTCGTAAGTAAAATTAACACATATAGCAACCAATATGAATGGATCACGTTAAAAAGTAAAAAAGATATAATAATGAAGGTTTACCTGGCCGCCCACGAACCTCTTGCCCACTTTCCTTCGGTTATGGCAACTCTCAACTCACATCGACAAAGTTACATGGCAAATGCAATTGGTACCGTGCTGCTGGCTGCAACGAGCATAGTGCTGCAGTATTTTATAATTTAAAAATAAAATTAATAAATGAAGCTATCCTTAATTTGGGTCCTTTAAAATATATAAATATTATATTAAAAAAATTCTTTTTTTTCCTATAAATAGACGTCCATATGGATATATCTTAAATGCAAAAATAAAAATGCACTTATATCATAGTATAAATACATATCTTATAAATATATATATCTTATCCAATAAAATACACATCTTTCGGGTATAAATACACATTATTTATTAATAAAATAATAAAAAATAAATATATGTGTTATAAATACAAAATTTATTAGAAAGAATACATAACTTTATAAAATAAATATATATCTTATAGTTATAGATTTATATATTATATTGACAAATACATATCTCATAGAACTAAAATGCACATCCTATAATGCTTAATATATATGTTATATTGACAAATGTACATCTTAAAATATCATTTATTTATAAATAATGAGATATACATACACGTGTTATAAATACTCATATTATTAAAAAAAATATACACATTTTTATAGGACACACATCTTATAACTGTAAACGTATATCTTATAGTTATAAATGCATATCTTAATAAATGCACATATTATAGAAATAAAATACACATCTTATTATGGTGAATACATATGTCTTGATAAGCATAAATACAAAACACCATACTACTAGTAGTAGGATGTAACAATTGTACCGGAAAAGATTATATTCTCATGTTGGATAGACAATTTTAAAGAGCAAAACATAAGAAAATATGCATTAGATACCGAACACAAACATATTATAAGATGAATTTAAATTTTATATGCAATGAATTTAAATTTTTTATGCAATGGGTCTAAATATTTTATGCGAAGAATCTAAATTGAAAAGTGTAAGTGTCCCTACATTAATATATATATATATATATATATTCATTTTATATGATGAACTTAACTATTTTATGCAATCAATATAAGTAGAACCTAAATAGTTAATGTTATGTGCCTAAAAGTTTATGTGATGACTATAAAACAAAAACAAAAAATTAATACCTCTACTTGAATACACATGTTCATCATATTTTAAATATATACATTATACATTTACTTTAAAAGTTTGTCAATATAAGTGTTTATTTATAATAAAAAAATGGGTATAATTTTTTAAATTTTCTAATAACTCAAATTAAAGATAGATTATTTAATAAATTTAAAATAAAGGGGGAATATGTACTAGAAAGAAAGAAAAGAAGATAAGCTCACATACGTCAGTGTTGTCTAAAAAATTTATAAAAACTAGAAAATTACAAAAATTACCCCATCCATCTCAATAAAATGTACTTATATAATTACAAAGAAAAAAACGGCACCCAGTGCCATGTATAAATTGCACAATACTTGTCATCATGTTTAAATTACAAAACTAACCAGTGTTAGGCATTGGGAACGTGTTGGTGAGAGCATGATGGCCAGTTTTTTATTCTTCCTAATATTCTAGCAATGGGATTCCATGATTACTTTTCCTTCTAAATCAATGTTTCATATATCCTCTAAATCCAATGGTGTGGGAGTTGGTTCGCGATTTCTTGGGCGAAATCATGTAGCGTGATCTCCTCCAAGAGAGTGTAAGATCCCTTCAATAACAGAGGCAGAAGACGGGTGAAACATGATTACCTGTGATATTGAGGAGAATAATGACGAGGGTTGGTTGAAGCGAACTATGGTTAAAAAGCTTGATACAGAGACAACCTTTAACCTTCGAGCATGAAGTTCCACCCTATTGATTGTATGGAAAGATGGTAGTGATATGACAATAAAGGAGATTGAACCAAAAAAATTTGTGATTGAATTCACAAGTAAGCGAGAGGCAAAATGGGTGCTGGCACTTCGACCATCACCTATTGCTTTTAGAAGCAGCGAAGCGGGATGTTCAATCCCAGAACATGATTTTCCATTCATCCCCATTTTAGGTAAAAAAAACTTTGACCTCCCCTTTAGTAGGAGATTGAAGAATTTATTGTGTGTCCAGCCCACATGTGTTAGTAAAATGTGTATTTTTGCTTTGTCTTAATGAATGGGCATTTGATAACATTTTACTAACCTTGGATTAAGTCTAACTTGGGCTTATTATTTGGGCTTCTTGATTAAGCCTTTGGTATAAATACTTGCTGTATAAATAGGGTAGCAAGTGAGGGTATGCATTCAGAAAATTACATACACGATTAGAAACGAAAGAAGAGAGGAAGACAAAGGGTTTGAGAGAAGAGTTATTTGTGATTTTTCAAAGACATCTTTCATAAAGTTGTCAATTGCAGTGGGACTGAACCTCTGATTTGTGGTGATATTTTTCACCTCTGATCTCTTCTTACTTAATCTCTTATGTATGTACTTGTTGGTGGGTTATAAATTGTTGTGAACCTAATTTGGGTTCATTTTGTCCTCAAATTATCATAATAAGAGAAGGAAATAGGGTGGAATCCTCAAACGTCTCATGGTTTTTACTCTTCAAATGGAAGAGGTTTTCCACGTATAAATTGTGTGTGTTGATTGGTTTAATTTTTTGACCTATTCGCTTGTGCTTTTTGCCCATAATTAGTTTTGCTTGCTGATTTACTTTGGTGAATTATTTTTGGTAGATTTGAATTCTATTATTTGGTTGATTGTCTTGGTATTGATCATTGTTGGTGTTGTCATATACTACCCGGGTCCTTTCAACTGATATCAGAGCTAAGGTTTAATTTGATTGTTATTATGGAGTCTAATAGTAGCAGTTCAATGGTTAAATTGACACCAACTAATTATTCCATCTGGAGACCCATGATGGAGGATTTATTGTACTGTAAAGACTTGTTTGACCCAATTGATTCAATCACAAATGAAGATGGCACCATTAGTAAACCTACAAAACCTGAAAAGATGGAAGATAGAGATTGGGCAAAGATGAAAAGAAAAGCTTTGGGGACTATTAGATAATGGGTTGATATTAGTATTTTTAACCATGTGTCTCAGGAGTCCGACCCATATGATCTATGGAATAAATTAGAGGGTCTTTATGAAAGAAAGACCGCTCATAACAAAGCTTCATTAATCAAGAGACTTGTTAATTTAAAACTGAAGAGTGGAAAGTCAGTGTCAGAACATTTTAGTGACTTCCAGGATATCATTAACAAGTTAACTACCATGAAAATTGTTCTTGATGATCAATTGCAGGCTTTGTTCTTGTTGAGTTCTTTGCGAGATAGTTGGGAAACTTTGGTTATGACTATTAGTAACTCTACTCCGGATGGTGTGCTATCATTGGATGTGATCAAAGAAAGCATGTTCAATGAAGAGATAAGAAGAAAGGAGATGGGATTTGATAATTCACAAGCTCTTGTTATTGAGAACATAGGAAGAGGCAAGAGTCGAGGTCCCAAAGGGCGTGGCAACTCAAAAGAAAGGTCCAAGTCCAGAGAAAAGGAGACTAGGACATGTCATTGTTATAAGAAACTTGACCACTTGAAAAAGTTTTGCTACAAGTGGAAGAGAGATCAAGGCAAGATGTAAAATTCACAAAAGGAGGGAGATGACAAAAATACTGCACCAACCTCTTCTAAAAGGGATTATGAGGACACTTTGATTTATGTAACTAATGATTGTAATCATGTTGAGAGTTCATATTTAGAGTGGCTTGTAGATACAGGAGCCTCATACCATTATGTTCCCAAAAAGGAGTACTTTATGAACTACCAATCTGGTGATTTTGGTAGTGTTAAGATGGGAAACTAGAGCTCAGCAAGCATTGTTGGGTTAGGTGATGTTCGTGTGAAAACAAGTGTTGGGTGCATGCTTACATTGAAAAATGTATGCCATATTCCTGATCTACGCCTTAACTTGTTATCTCCAGATGTCCTTGATCTAGAGAGCTTTCGACATACCTTTGGCGGTGGCAAGTGGAAATTATCCAAAGGTTCTATGATAGTTGCTCGAGGCGAGTTGTGTTGTTCTTTATATAAGACATACTTGAGTGTGCGTTCTAGTGAGCTGAATGTAGTGGAAGAAAAGAAGTCTCTTAATTTGTAGCATTGAAGGCTAGGACATATGAGTGACAAGGGTTTGAAATTGTTAGTAGGTAAAGCTCTTATTCTTGTTGATAAAACTATTTCTCTTAACCCTTGTGATCATTCTTTGGCAGGAAAACAACATAGAACTTCCTTTGCTAGGAAGTCCACTAGAAGACAAGATAAGTTAGAGCTAGTACACTCTGATGTTTGTGGTTCTATTGAGGTGGAATCTCTTGGTGGTAATAAATATTTTTTTACCTTTATTGATAATGCTACTCAAAAAACTTGGGTCTACATGATGAAGATGAAGAGTCAAGTTTTCAAGATTTTTCAGAAATTTCATGCCATGGTAGAAAGGGAGACAGAAAGAAAGCTAAAGCGTCTTCAATCATACAATAGCGGTGAATATACTTCTAATGAATTCAAGCATTAGTGCTCACAACATGGCATTATACATGAAAATAAAGAGCCCGACACACCACAACACAATGGAGTTGCAGAGAGAATGAACAGAACCATTGGGGAGAAAGTGAGATGTATGCTTAGAATGTCAAATCTTCCTAAGACATTATGGGGTGAATCAGTCCAGTGTGCAGTGTACTTGGTCAATAGAGCTCCATCAATTCCTCTTGGCCTTGACATTCCTGAGAGAGCATGGAAGGGATGTGATCCCACTTACTCACATCTGAGATTTTTTGGGTGTAAGGCATATATGCATGTGCCGAAAGAACAGAGATCAAAACTTGATTCCAAAACTCATCCTTGTGTGTTTTTTGGCTATGGTGATGAACAGTATGGTTTTAGACTATACGATCCGAATAAATAGAAGATAGTGAGAAGTAGAGATGTAGTATTCTTTGAGTACGAGACTAGTGTAGAGCTTCTGAATACAAGGTACTCTTCTACCTCAGAACTATCATTTGATATTATTGATGTTTCTTCTTCTACTATTTCTGTTGAGCAGCCAGCAAATGATTATGTTGATGTGATACCTAATGATGTTGGTGAGGTACAACTTGATGGTGGTAATGTACCAGTTCATGATGATGGTGATCATTCAAATCACAGTGAGTCTTCATCTGATGAAGAAGAGCTTCATGAGGAAGAAATTTATGATGAAGAGGTTCATGAGCAAGGGGAGCAACCTACACCTCAAGTGGAGGATACAGAGGTTTGAAGGTCAGTTAGAGAGCGTAAACATTCAACAAAGTATCCAAGCTTAGAGTACATTCTAGTCATAGAATATGGGGAGCCAGAGAGTTATCGGGAAGTACTGTCATCTAATGAGAAATTTTTTTAGCTTGATGCTATGAAGGAAGATATGGATTCCTTGAAAAAGAATGATACTTATGAGTTAGTAAAGCCTCCCAAGGACATGAAAGTCTTGAATAACTAGTGGGTTTTCAAGAACAATAAAGATGGTGAGAAGATTGTAAAGCGGAAAGCTAGATTGGTGGTTAAGGGATGAAACCAGAAAAGGGCATTGACTTTAATGAAATATTCTCTCCAGTGGTCAAAATGACATCTATTAGAACCGTGCTAGGTTTAGCTACAAGTCTTGATCTTGAGTTGGAGCAACTTGATGTGAAAGCTGCTTTCTTACATGGTAACTTTCATGAAGAAATCTACATGGAGCAGCCTAAAGGATTTGAAGAGAAAGGGAAAGAGAAACTTATTTGCAAGTTGAAGAAGATTATTTATGGGCTTAAATAGGCATCAAGGCAGTGGTATCAAAAATTTGATTCGTTTATGATAAATAATGGTTATAAATGAACTTCTGCCGATCCTTGTGTGTATTTCAAAAAGTTCGTTGGAGGTAAATTCATCATCCTTCTACTATATGTTGAAGATATGCTGATAGTTGGACAAGATGCAAATATGATTTAGAATTTGACGAAAGACTTTTCCAAGTCATTTGATATGAAAGACTTGGGTCCAGCAAAACAAATCTTAGGAATGGAGATTGCTCGTGACAGGAAAGCTGAAAAATTGTGGTTATCACAAGAAAAGTATATTGAACGGATGCTTGGAAGGTTCAATATGAAAGATGCCAAGCCTGTTAATACACCATTAGCTACTCATTTCAAGCAAAGTAAGAGAGATTATCCTACAATAGAGAAGGAGAAAGAAAGTATGTCATCTATTTCTTACTCTTCTACTGTTGATTCTTTGATGTATGCTATGATGTGTACTAGGCTAGATATTGCACATGTTGTTGGTTTGGTGAGCAGATACTTATTCAATCTGGGTAAGGCTTATTGGGAAGGTGTGAAGTGGATTTTCAAATACTTGCGGGGCACCTCCAAACTAAGTTTGTGTTATGGAGGTGGCAAACCTATACTTGAAGGCTACACCGATGCAGACATGGCAGGTGATCTTGATAACAGGAAGTCTACCTCAGGTTATGTGTTTACATTTTCAAGGGGATCCATTTCATGTCAATCCAAGTTACAAAAGTGTGTAGCATTGTCCACAACTAAGTTAGAGTGTATTGCGGCCATGGAAGTAAGTAAAGAGATGTTATGGCTTAAGAGTTTCCTTCGAGATTTGGGTTTGAGGCAAGGTGAGTATGTAGTATTCTGTGATAGTCAGAGTGCTATTTACTTGAGCAAGAATGCAATGTATCACGCTCGCACCAAGCATATTGATGTTAGATATCATTGGTTGAGGAATGTGATCGAGGAGAAGCATTTGAAGCTGAAGAAAGTCCACACCGATAAGAATGGTGCAGATATGTTGATAAAGCTAGTCCCTGGAAGCAAGCTTGAAGTTTGTGGTAAGCTTGCTGGGATGACGGTCAAGTGATCATGCAAGTGATCGCGGCTTCCCCACATTGGGCTGGAGGGGGAGATTGTTGTGGGTCCAGCCCATATGTGTTAGAAAAATGTGTATTTTTGCTTTGTCCTAATGAATGGGTATTTGATAACATTTTACTAATCTTGGATTAAGTCTAACTTGGGCTTATTATTTGGGCTTCTTGATTAAGCCTTTAGTATAAATACTTGTTGTACAGATTAGGGCAGAAAGTGAGGGTGTGCATTCAGAAAATTACACACACGATTAGAAGCAAAAGAAGAGAGGAAGACAAAGGTTTTGAGAGAAGATTTATTTGCTATTTTTCAAGGACATCTTTCATAAAGTTGTCGATTGTCGGAGTTTCCACTGTTGGATTTTGCTAAAATTTGGTCAGCTTGTTGGGGACACATAGGGCCTCATTTTGAATGGTTGGATCATCATTTTGAGATCTGGTTTGTCTGTTATTATAGTGGGACTGAACCTCTGATTTGTGGTAATATTCTTCACCTTTGATCTCTTATTACTTAATCTCTTATGTATGTACTTGTTGGTGGGTTGTGAATTGTTGTGAACCTAATTTGGGTTTATTTTGCCCTCAATTTATCATAATAAGAGAATAAAATAGGGTGGACTCCTCAAACATCCCGTGATTTTTACTCTTCACATGGAAGGGGTTTTCCACATATAAATTGTGTGTGTTGATTGGTTTAATTTTCTGACCTATTCACTTGTGCTTGCTGCCCATAATTAGTTTTGCTTGGTTATTTACTTTGGTGAATTATTTATGGTAGATTTGGGTTATATTATTTGGTTGATTATCTTGATGTTGATCCTTGTGGGTGTTGTCATATACTACCCGAGCCCTTTCAGAATTATGTCATTTTTATGAGAAACCAAATAGGGGAATTCCAGGACATAGGCAAAGATACCATAACCAGATGGAGTAGGGTAATGTGCATATGAGTTCGGATTCAGATTCATAAACCCTTACAGACTACCCTAAAGATCAAATTCACTCAAGGAGAGCCAATAGGGATTAGAATCAAATATGAGAAGCTTCCGAATGTTGGGTACATTTATGGCATGATTAGGCATCTTGATAAGGATTTAGAGTAGTTTGAGGAGGGTACAAAAATTAGAGAAAAGGGCATATTGGGTTTGTGGTTGTTAGCTTCTCCTATGAAACCAGGGCTGGGGATCTTTGGTTTGGAGCATAGGCATGGATGAGGAGAAAAAAATAACACACAGTGAGTGCAAAGGCAACTATTGATGTAAAATGATCAAACAGAACAAGCTAAAAGATATGGTTGAGATACAAGAGAATGGTCAGGATGGTACAACAAAGAAGACATGAGAAGTGGTTTTAACACAGGAAAATGTTATTCGATCTAATAAAATGTCTAAAGAGGCGAGGCTAGAAGTAGACAAGCCCTGCTAGTAAGATAGTCCACAACTTTGGTGCAAATTTTTTTTTTAAGAATGTAAAAAATTGATTCAACTAAACAAAATTCAATCATACAGAAAAAAATTTCATTAATAATATAATTAATTAAGTAAATATTTTAGTTGTTTGTGGGGGTATATTGATAAGATGGTATATTTTAGTATTATATTATTGAGTCTTTGTTGTGTAATTAAAATTTGAAAGAGACAAACAAATTACTTTTTAATTTTAAAAAGTGTATTATTTTTTTTTTTTGCTCCTCTGTTGTGGGTGCTCTAAGGCATTCATAGATCACATATTCTTGAAAAGAGATTCCATTATTTGATAATGTAAATTAGATTATAAATAAATTGTTAAATAATTAAAATTTTCTAATAGATCACAAATAAAAAATATTATATAAAAAACTCTTCAATTAAAAAATTATAAACTAATCTAACTTCAAATGACATAATCTAATGATTTAATTTGATTCTTAAATTACATTATATTCAATAAGTGACTCCACATTTCTAATAATATTTAAATATTTAATATAAATTTTAATTAAAAAGTATAAAGTTTACTAATAATAACTAATTTTTAAAATATCTATGCATATATGTATATAATTTATCAAATCACATATTATTTATATTTGTCGTATTGGATATTCGATTTGTTTGATTTTTATTATCTAGATCGATTATGATTCAAAAAATATATCAGATTGATTATTTAAAATTTTGAATCAGATTAATTAATCAAATATCAGATATCCAATTTGTTCGAATAGATGTCTATCATATCTTTGAACTATATGGGCTAGGCAAGCACTCTACAATTTTTTACCTTCGAGAGCTTTTTCAAGGTGAGCATATCCTTGTTTAATTTTCTTTATGTAAACTCGTTTGTCCGCTTTTGAGTTTAATAAGATAAAAAAATATACTTATAATGCTTTTGCATTAGATTGTGTTTGTTAGAGATGATAGCTCTTTCTACAGGTTCAGGACCTATCAAGGATTCTCCATTTGCATTCAAGTTCATGGGAGATTTTTGGAATGAGTTTGGGTTCGAGAATGTTTTTTTAGGATAAGATAAAAAAAAGTTTGGGGTCCCCATCACTAAATTTTCCACGAATAATTATATATATATATATATATATATATATATATATGTATGTATGTATGTATGTATGTATATATTATGTAAAATATAAATTAAAATTAAAAATATGTTGTAAAAAAATGGGATCGAGTATTGAGGATGGGATTGGATATTAGGGATGGGGTTGGGTTTCGTTAATTGAGTTGAATTTTCAAATTTGAGGAATGAATTGGGGATGAATAATGGATCGAAAATCAGAGCAGATTTAGAAATTACTTTACATGTAGGGTTCAAGTATGGAGATGGGCTCCTATCCCTGAATCACCCCAGTATCAACCTAAGTAGTGGTTGTAGTGGGGTGTATCCCTCCTTTGGAATAAAGACTTAAATTTTTTTATTGATATCCATGTTTATATACCGCATAGATAATAGATTGATGCATGTGTTTGGCATGGATGAATGATAATTTATTGGTTTCTATGGTTGGTAAGAAGCGTCTTTCCACCATCTTTAATGGAAACTCCTTTGTTTCTTAAAGCTACACAAGAACTTACCTTCGTTGATTGTCGAAGATTTTGATGGGATACCCTATCAACATGAAAAGCTAGAAGGTTCTCTCAGAGATGAGAAGATTATCAATAAATTCTAAGATGCAGTTGATGAATCTTAGTTGCATGACATATGGTTTACTAGCTACCCATATACTTCCAATAATGGGCGAAATAGTGTGAATAATGTGTAATGTAGTATAAATCGAGCCATGTGAATATGAGGTGGATTGGCTTGTTTTAGGGGTATATGGTTGCTTGCCTTAATCAAACATGGTCAAATCATTGGTTGATAAAGATTTACATGGAGAAGAATGAGGGTTAAAAATCTTCCATGTTATTCCAATTCGAGGTTATGTGGACTATTCACCCAGATTGTGAGGAGGGTCATCATTGAATTTTGAAGCGATAGTGGATTGAAAGGGAAAGGCAATACATCTAAGAAGATGACAAAATGTGCTTGGTTGTTAAAAGATAGAGATATGAATGTGTTTGGCACAGAGAAATTTTTTAGAGAAGTACATGAGGGTCTAAAAAACTTTAACAAAGCTCATATTACACCATAATATCTAGATAAGAGAAGGTATTAGTTGTGGGAATTGGGGTTGAAGTAGGAAGTGGTGATGTGGCATCAAAGGGTAAAAAAGTGTAACATTTAGAAGGGCGACAAAATAACTCTTTTCACCAATGTGCATCTCCTCAAAGGAAATGTAATTGGTTGAGGGGGTTATTTGATGAGTGTGGTCAATGGAGAACCAAAGAGGGAGAAATGGCAGAGATAGTAACTCATTATTTTGCTAACAGCCATCCGAAGGTTACATTTCCCCTCTTATATTTAGCATTTCCAAACTAATCATCAACTTCTATAGAATCACTATTTGAGCTCTAGAGGATAGGTCAGCATATCTTAAACAAAAGTTATCCATTCAACTCAAATCTAAATAGTAAGAATTATGGTTTTCAATCTGTTCATGACCACACTAGTAATTTGTATCGATTTGTTGGCTATAAGTAGCCCTAATCGCCCCTTTTATTCACTTTCTTTCATCCATCTCTGTATCATTCGTCTTCTCCCTCTCCACTGTGAGTCTTGCATTCAAATTATTTTACTCTACGGATCCTTTCTCTAGCTCCTTCTTATTTTAATTGTTAGGCAAAAAAGAGTTAAATGTAGAAGAAAGTTGAGTTGTTCAGTAAAATATTCCTCCATTTTTCTATTGGTTTTGGTATGTATGTTTTTCCCTATCTATTTCAAGTTTGAATTTGGAAAATTTATTCAATGATTTCTGAGTTAAACTTGTTGTTTTTAAGGTTTTGAAAGTTGAAGATTTACACAGGTTGAGGTTTTTTTTAGAAAGTTTTTTTACATCAAGTAAGTCATTCTTACTTCTGAAATGTGAGGTGATTAAGTTTATATGTTATGGAACCCTTATAGTTTAATATTATATGTTGGTATACATATATGGCTTTTCAAAATTGGTATCTAATGTTTAGATTGTGCAACTTGAGAGAAAAGCATAACATTTTGAGGAAAAATTAGGTTATGATGATTAATGTTAAAATATGTAACTGGGGTAAACTAGAAATATGTTATGTGATGTTATTCCATGTTTTGATTTGGTATGATAAAGAGTTATAAGTATAATATGCATGAAAATGACTATTTTATGTTGTTTGAGGGCAAAGCAATCGACTGGTTCCTATAACAATTGACTAGTCAACCCAACCCATCAACTGGCAGGTCTGCAGGGACCTTAGCCTTGCTTTCTACTTAGACCCACCAACTGGTTGGGAAAAATCAATCAATTATTATATCAACCGTTGACTAGTTTGTCCAAACTGATAAACTAATTTAAGGAAATTATGGTTTGGTCGAGCCAAACCGATAAACCAGTTTGGCTGGTTTATGTGATTTTGATTTCTCGACTTGGATATGCTTTGAGATTATGCATAAGACTATTATATGAATAATTAATAGGTAAAATACATATGTTACCATGGATCATTAACCTAATGGATGGATTAAATGAACCATAATTCATGACATACTCAATAGGTATTGTAAAGGCCTTGATGGGTAAACTACAAATAAAATGTGATGGTTTGAAAAGGGTGATGAAATATGGACCATGTTTTGGATGGATTAATATAATGGATATGTTTAATATTGAGCAATAATAAATGGAAATCCCACACATGGTTGGGAATAGAAAGGGTTAACATGGAACAAATAGATGAATATGTTTACATATTATATGGGTCTTGTGTGATCACGTGACCTCAAGAATAATATACTAATCATGTAAATGAAAGACAATCGAGTTGTGTATAGATCTAGGTTACCCAATCCTCCATTAGCTATAAGAGTTTAGCCTGCCTTTGGGAATTTATGGGTGCCTTCGAGCTTTAAATTTGGGCAGGATCCCGGTAGATCCCTATTCCTTACCTACTCTAGACACTGATGATGTACGAGGGGGTATCGATATCAAAGGGTCTAGTTACCAAGGTGGTTAGCTTTGGCCTGGGCTTATGTCCATTAGTGGTTACTTGGCTTCATCCTAGACTTATATCCATCATGGTTATTTATCTTCAGCCTGGACTTATGTCCACTAGTGGTTACTTGGATTTACCTAGACTTATGTCTATTGTGGTTATTGGCTTCGATCTGGACTTTATGTCCTTTGGCTTGGATAGGCTTTCATGGTATGTGAGGCTATGTGGTGGTGCACAGTCCATCACTCAATAATAATGATAAAAAGTTGGAATGAATACTTGGATAGTAATTAGAATGAATACATGGATAATAGTTGGAATGAGTAAATGAGATAACGATTGGAATGAGTAATTGGATGATAATTTGGATAAGTAAGTGGATAATAAATTGAATAAGTACTTAGATAGGAATAAAATGAGGATGTCATTGTGGAGAAAAATAAAAGAGAAGGAATAGAAATAGAAATAATGATTGTTACTGAATGACCTAATTGATCGAGTAAGAATTATACTATACATATTTATACATATTTAATGGATTATGAAGAAAATCATGATGCATCTTGAATCACCTAAGTTGTTCATGGTATTAAGTTCAGATGCATCACCTAACCATGATAGAGTAAGCTCATGTAATTATATGGCATTAGCATGACTCATGTTAAGCATGATTTACATGACATGATAGAATCTTGTACGCTTGTGACTTCCGTTGAGGAAGTAACTTGGCTTACTAAGTATGTAGCATACTAATGTGCCCATTTTCTTGGTCACCTACTCATTCTCACGAGTAAAGGGCCATGTACAGGTTTTTGGGGATAGCCCATAGTGGGCCTACCTGGTCTTAGGTTCGAGGCTTGAAAATGTGTACATCTAAAGATTTTTGTGCGGTCTGTGATGAACCAAGGTTTTAGGGCCACACCTTAACTTATTTATACCATAATAGCCATGTATTTCTAATTAATCTATCTTTCTACATTTTACTATATTGAGGACCGTTGAGTTCCTGTGGTGTAAACACTTTCTTTAAATATTCATGTATCTTGTTCTTGCACACTCTACTTTAGTTTTGGTTGGTTTGGTTTTTTAGCCTTGTATCTAACATGGGGCAGGCGACTAGCATTTATCCTATGTTAGGTATAACGGCAACACCCTATTTTTTCTAAGTGTGTTTAATATTTTCATCATCCGCAATGTTTTAAAATAAAAATTTTTGATATTGAAAAATGGGGTTGTTACAAAAATTATAAACTGATATGATTCGATCATTTACTTAATAATTAATATGCCATAGATTAATTAATGAAAATATATGTGGGGGAACATACATGGCTAGGATATATATTCACATATTTATTCTTGAGTATAGGATCCATTGTTCTACAAACATAATATCCAGAATAATTATCATATTGCTATTGTGGACACTGTAAAATGAATCTAGTAAGCTTGTTTTTATATTCGATATTAATTGGAATTGAAATATAAAAAATACTTGTCTTTTGGCATACCATTACAAGATCATACTCAAGATTCATTGGGTTCACCATGCCATTTCTGCCTCTTCTCATATAAGTCGTCCGTAGTGCCCTGATAAATAAAGTTGATACACAATATTGTAACTTTTTATACCTCAAAAAATCAATGCAATATATATGCATAAATAAGATAATGAAGTAAGAATTACACAAACATAATAGAGGACAACATCTCCTCTATCACAACAATGCTAGCAACCAACCTATTGATGACAATATCAATACATATTTATTAATAAGTGATAGCTCATGTATATATAATAGGTCATAAAATTACACAAATTAATGAAAAGTGTTAAAATATATCATTTTAAATAATACTTACTTAACATATACAACAACACTCATTGTTGACATCTATTCATGCTTATAAAT
Organism: Tamarix austromongolica; assembly: GCA_039764185.1. Taxonomy (NCBI): domain Eukaryota; kingdom Viridiplantae; phylum Streptophyta; class Magnoliopsida; order Caryophyllales; family Tamaricaceae; genus Tamarix; species Tamarix austromongolica. Next base: position 11,603,066 of record CM077818.1, read on the forward strand.
GTCACTAATAACCTCTATCGATACCATGTAAATGGTGTTGTCCCTCCCAACATACTCAAAAGAACAATCAAGTATAATTAGATTCTATCGAGGTAGTTTTGGACATAGGCATACAACATCGCCAAATCTAGTAGTGGCCAGTGGAGCTCTAGTAGTTGTTGGTTCTCCTTTTAAGATGAAATGTTTTTCGGAGCACCCGATTTTTATGATCTTGCTCTATTTTCTTTCTCGGCACCTCTTTTGTTTTTCTCCTTCCACTAGTAACTCTCTTTCCTTTTGTCTTAGCAACATTTTTATTTTCTAATTCCTTAATTCACAATATTCAACTAAATATAATGATCTCTCTCTCACACACACATACATGTGTGTGTGTGTGTGTGTGAACACTCTCTACAAAATAAGGCATAAATATGTATACCAATGATAATGTATTAAAATTTATAACATATGACATCCAAAAATGAATAGACAAAATAATATGTCTGTGAATTCTTACCAAAAATGTTCCTTGTGACCTATCAAAACCTAATTTCAATTGTTGTAGGAGATAGGAACATAATTACAAGTAACGAGTAAAATGTATGCGAAAAACATATATGCATACTCACCGATAGGAAGAGTATACATATTTCATATCAGCTCTACTTGTTCTCCTCTATTTCTTTACAATGATAACCAATGTAGAGTTTGAGAAATTGATGTCGGGTAATTTTAGATGGGCAGAATGATATGATCTCTTAGCCAATATATGAAGGAAATATTATGTTTATCAATTATTTATTTATCTACCAGTCTTTGAGGGATTTTCAATCCTCAAAGAGCGCATATGTTCTTCAACATATGGGTGAACATCATCATTGTTATGTAATGCATAAAGATGTGCTTTACGAGCATGTTAGGGCCTACATGCCCAACTTTTTTGTCCCTAATACCATGTCCTTCAATTTTCCTTTCATGTTGAGACTTAGAAATACTAAGATCTTTAGCATTGGATAAGTAATTTGTGCAAAATTCAATTACATCTTCTATTAGGTAACTCTCAACAAAGCATCATTTTGGCTAGTATCAATTCTTCATGTAACCTTTTATCAACTTCATAAATCATTCAAAGGGGTACATCTAGTGTCCATGAATAGGTCCAAATATTTTTACCTCATAAACCAAGTGAATGGTTAAATGCACAATAATAACAAAGAATGAGGGAGGAATGTAACAACATCATCACAATCCATCTTTGCAAAGCATCCAAACTATAAAGGTGAATGACTTTGGAGCAAAATGTGTTAAAGAACCAACAAATCCTAGTGAGAGAAATTTGAACACTCTTTAGCGAAATTCCATGTGTGGATATTGGCATCAATTTTTGCATCAAAATATAGCAATCACAAAACTTAATGTCAGTTAGTTTCAACTCTTTCATCGACACTAGCCTTCTAACATTTGAAGAATATTCTTCCTGAACCTTGATACTATTAAAGAATATGTAATTTTATCTTTTATAGAGTAGTAAGACGGTGGTTAATATGTTCTTCTTCTACTATCTCATAGTGCCAACTCATGACTAATTCCCATTTCCTCCATATTTAATTGAGTATTGATGTCATCTTTAGTCTTTAGTGAAATATTAAGTAATGTACCAACAAGGCTATCACATATATTTTTTTCAATATACATCACATCGAGAGCAAGCCTCACGTATATATATTTTCAATATGGAAGGTTTAAGAATATAGACATATTCTTCCACACAATAGATGGAGGCTTACCATTATTCTTCTTCCTGAATTCCACCTTCAAATGTTTAATCTTCCAATAAATTTGACTACCTATCAACTGGATTAATGTATAGCCTTCTTTTGCTAAGGCATTAAAAGCATTCATTTTCCTATGATAATGATAATTATTCGGTAAAAATCTAATATGGCCAAGAAAAACAATCTTCTAACCATGTATTAGCTAAACAAATAAGGTATTATCCTCACATATTGAGCATGTGTAATGGCCTTTCACACTATAACCTAAAAAGTTTTCATATGCCAAAAATTTACTTATAGCACAGAATAACATTACTCTCAAAGTGAAAGTTTCCTCACCATATGCATCAAATACTTCAACACTCATGCCTATAAAAACTTTAAATCATCAATCAAAGGTGCAAAATAAACATCAATATCATTCCCGAGTTAGTTTGGCCCCGAAATGAGTAACAACAACATCATATACTTGTATTTCACATAGAACCACGTCGGTAGATTGTATATAACCAAAATCATCAGTTATATAATATATGTGCCTTGATTGTGTAGATTCATATCATCCGTAAAAATTATAAGATGCAAGTTTCTTGATTCTTCACCAAATTCAGGAAACAAGTTAGCAATCATCATCTATTGTGGAGAGTCAAGTCGATGTCTTAGAAGTACGTCATCTATCTTCTTATCAGCATGCCATATCAAGTTCTTTGCATCTTGGACATCATTAAACATCTGCCTAAATATTGGTATTATAGGAAAATACCATAAAACCTTATATGAGACCTTGTTCTTCTTGTATCGTAGTGTTTTGTTTTAATTCATGATTAGGACAATTATCTAAAGATGCATATTCATTGCAAGATAATATACAATCAATAGGCCATGCATGTATCTTCTCATAACTCATACCCATAGATGAAAGGATCTACTTTTCTTCATAGGTACGATCGAGTAGAACATTATCATTGGGAAATATATATTTCACAAATGTTAATAACTCCATGAAAATCTTATCACTCCATTTGTTACATAAACCTTAAAGTAGCATATAATCTATTAAATTATTTACAATAACTATACAAAGATTTTTTAGAGTCACTTAACAACTTGTCGAACATTTTTGGACAGTCCAAGTCACTTTCCTCAACCTTTCTAGTCATCTCCTCTAATAAATTACCCTCATTTTTGTCAAATGATCCACTATTTTCCCTCCTACCTTCCTCATTATCATATATATCTAGAATTTGTCTCACCATGTTATATCCAATGAGTGTAACTTGTATTAATTTCATACACACAAAAAATGATCTCTTAAATCATTAGCATTGACACCCTAATTATAAGCATAGTTCAAATAAGGATTAACCATTGTACTAGGATCTCGAGCATGCTCTACTACAAATTTGATGAAAAATTCAACTCTTTTGTCACATTCTCTAGATAAATAATTTGTAGACATCCAATTTCAATCCATAACTTTACAATCTATATGTACCCCATGAAAAATAAGTGTCACAATTCAATTCACTTCTACAAACTAATTCACATATTGCTCATGATTAAAAAAAATCATATTAGTATTATGTATCATGCTATTTTGTTGCTATATATATAAATAATTCCAACATGTTTTCATATCCATTAACAATTCAAAAATTACAAATCCTTAGAAATAATTCATATTTTTATAATATATCATGTTATTTTGTTGCTATATATACAAACCATTCTAACACATTTATGAAAATATACCAATGCACATATCACACTTGTTTAGAAAGAGTTCATATGTATATACATATCAATGCTTTATATAAGGGTTGTAAATTCAAAAGATATACATACTACATGTTTAAAACAAGACTTAAAAAGTAAGAAGAATCCTAAGATAATAGCAGCAATATATACATAAAAAGGTTGCTACAACCCAAATACCTAACTAAGAACAACCCCTAACCATCCTATGAAATCCTTTGGTAGCCTTGCCTAATCATACTAGTAACCTTCACTCTCCAATTCCACTCATTTTGATATGCCATCTACTCCCTCAAATCATCAATGAAGAGTATAGTGGTGTATAATCTAGGGTAATCAAGTTGGATACTCAGTGGTAGTCTATGAAAAAAAATCCACTCATTATATATCACCATCAATTCTCTAGCTATCCGATCACAATCCCTCATAAACACCTCACCCTCAACATATATCAGGTGCAGTGCATCACTATAGTGGGAAAACCATTACAAATAACTAGCTAAAGCCCTTGGACATGGCTCCATTTGAGGCAGGGTCAACAACGATAGATACACTCTAAAATGAAATAGATTAGCGTATGATCCACTCACAAACAATAGACCTATCTCATTATATAACCATACCATATGACCCAAAAGATTTGCATCGGGTGCCATGCACAAATATGGTGGAGGTGTGTAAATAATAAGTGCAAAATCTCACTATCTATAAAAGAGAACAACTGCTAAATCATGACATTAGGTTTGTTGTCTAACTCTTATAAATTATAAAATATGTAAGCACTATGGCCTAATTAATCATAAATATAATATATCATATCTTAACAAATTATGTTAAGCTAACAACATATTTGCATACATAATAAAATATCAGTCATGAAACAACATATATACATATAAAAAGACTACCTAGCTAAATCTAAATATGGTGAACGGTGACATATAAAATGACCATCAACGTTAGAGCAAGAACCAACTTCCATGCACGAGGCATGATCGGTGGTGGCGGAGTAACAAAAGGTAATGCGATGGATGTGCAAGAGAGAGGAAGAACAAGCCAATGGTGGCGTGCAACCATGGCTGAGAGTAAAATAGATGAAATGAATATGAGCATGAGGAGGAGCACAATGGTCATCAATAAGTAAGAGGAAGACAACAGTGGTCGTTAACAAGTAAAATGTGGACGAGGAGTGAGAGTAAGAGAGAAAATAAAAAATAAAAAATAAACATAATAAGAAAAAAATGAAGGAAGGAGGAATTTGATATCGATGTTTTAGTAATGGTTATATTCATAATCATCAATAAAAATGTGTTTTAATAATGGTTATAAATACAATCATTATACAAACGATGCACAAATTTTTTTCCCCTTTTGATAATGGTTATATTTATAACTATTATCAAAACATGGGAGGTAAATTTTTTTCCATTCTATTAATGGTTTTTGTGAGTATTGACTGGATATTTGAGCACTACATAACATTGTGTAGATTCATGCAGATGTTAGAGAAGTTTGATATAATATATTGTTTCATGTACGAAACACGGTGGTACCGAGTTATTAAACACAAATCGTGTTTTCTAGAAAAACTTTTGATTTGTTTTTGGGAAAAGGTCAAAAGTAAGGAAATATACACGAGGATCCTACGCTTCCAAAAGACGGACCGTGTTTTTCCTCATTTTCAAAAACACGTTGTTTTGCTTTGTAGGGATTTTTTCTTCTATAAAAGGATACACATTAAAACCCTATTTGTCAAGAGTCATACGTCCCAACTTATTCTTCTTCTCCATAGAATTCTCCCTTCAAAGAGAATTGTAGTTTTGTGTAGTTGAGGGATCGATTGGTTTAATCATATTATAATTACACAAGAGCACTAATAAAAATTTATACTTTTTCCTGAATTGTTAAGTTTTTATGTGAGTTCTCAATTGTACATAATCTTGTTAATCTCAGTTTAGTGTGGATCTCTCTAAATCCACGCTATTTTTGCAATAATTTAGTATCAAAGCTGTGTTGTTAAACAAATCCAGTTATTGAAATGGATACAAGATTTGATATTGAGAAGTTTAATCAATTAGTCAATTTTAGATTATGGAAATTGAATATGTGGGCAATTCTAATTTAGATTGGATTGAAAAAAGCATTATCCAATTATTCGAAGATGCGTGAATCAATGTTGGATGTGAGATTCAAAGAAATAGATCTAAAGGCTCTCTCCACCATATAATTATGTTTTTCAAATGAAGTATTGCGGGAAGTGGAAAAATAATTGACGACAGCTATCTTATGGTTGAAATTGGAGTCATTATACATGACAAAATCGGTAGTAAATTAGCTACTATTGAAGAGTCAACTTCATGACCTAAAAATAGGTGATGGTCAATCTTTAAAAAGTCATTTGGATGAATTTTACTCTTTGTTATGGAATTTTATATATTAGAGGATGAAGATTTGGTTATTATGTTGCTATATTCTTTGCCTGCAAGTTTTAAACATTTTCGTGAGACGATTTTGTATGGGAAGGATGAGTTATTCCTTGAAGATATGAAATCCGCACTACTACAATGGGATTTGATTGATAGTTAGCTAACTAGCGGAGGTACTTTTGACGATTCATATAGTAAGAGATTGGTGGCCTAGGGAGGCCACAGGAGTGGAGGTCTGGTGATCATAAAAATTTCATATTTAAGTCGAAGAGTTGGTAGAAGAATGAGTGTCACAAGAAGGGACATGTTAGAAGGTTTTATCCTAACAAGAAGCTCGGTGCTACGTTTGGTGAGTTATCCGGTACAAAAGATGATGTTGTAATTGCCCATGATGATAGTGATGGAGATGTGTTGTCAATCACTTATAAATAGAACAAGATTAGTGATAGGTAGATCTTGGATTCCGGGTGCTGTTACCATATATGTCCCACCCAAAGTTGTTTCATATGTTTAAGGTAACTTAGGGTAAGGTTATCTTGATGGGTAACGATACTGCTTATAAATTTGTTGGGATTGGGACAGTGAAGGTGAGGATGCATGACGGTTGTGGTCAGAATACTATCCAACATGAGACATGTCCTGGAGATGAACAAGAACCTCATCTTTTTTAGTTCCTTAGATTCTAATGGGCACTGATGTATTATTGAGGATAGTAATTTGAGAGTTACAAAATAGGTTCTGGTGGCGATGAAGGGGATGTGGATCGGGATACTGTATGAGTTGGTGGGTTCCACTATTGTGGGAAAAGTTGTTGTGACATTATTGAGCTTGTCATATTCAAATGTTACAAGACTTTGGCACATGAAACTGAGACACATGAGTGTTAAAGGTCTAACTGAGGTCTCCAAAAAGGGGTGGCTGGATGGAAAAGGATAGGTGCTATAGAGTTCTGTAGGCATTGTGCATTTGGAAAGTAGAAGAAGGTTAGCTTTTCTATAGCTAAGCATAGCACGAGATGGCCTCTTAAGTATATCCATTCAGATTTGTGGGGGACTGAGCTCTCTAAGAGGGGGTTGTTAGATGGAAAAAATATAGGTACTATGGACTTCTGTGAGCATTGTGCATTTGGAATGTAGAAGAGGGTTAGTTTTTCTATAGCTAAGTATAGTACGAGAAGGCCTCTTGAGTATATCCATTCATATTTGTGGGGTCTAGCAAGAGTGGTTTTCAAAGATAGTTCATGACACTTGTTCATATTCATTGATGATTTATCTAGAAAGGTAATGGTTTATTTCTTAAAGCATAAGAATAATGTGTTTGGTGTTTTCAAATGTTGGTTGACCTTGATACAGAAGCACACTAGGAAGTAAGCTAAGTTTCTTAGGATAGATAATGGTCTTGAATTTGTTGATTAGAGTTTCACTAATTTTTACCAAGACCATGGGATACAGAGATACCACACTTGTGTTGGAAGACCACAGAAGAATGGGGTTGTTGAGCTGATGAACAGAACCCTATTGGATAAGGCTTGATGCATGTTATCATAGGAAGGGATAAGTAGAGATTTTTAAGCTAAGGAAGTTCATATAGTAGCATACTTGGTGAACTAGTGACCAAATCAGTCCATTAATTTGAAGACACCAGAGGATTTATGGTCTACTAAGCCAGTTGATTATTCTAATTTGCATGCCTTTGGTTGTCCTACCTATGCTTATGTAAATGATGGTAAACTTGAGCCTAGATCCAAGAGGTGTATCTTTCTTGGTTTTACATCTGGAGTGAAAGGGTACAAATTATAGGACCCAACTACATCCGAGTTATTGACCAGTAGAGATGTTACCTTTAATAAGTTCATGTTCCTCCAAAAGACTGAGTCTTGTGATGGTATCACTAAGGAGGTGGAGTAGGATAGCACTTCGGGTCAAGTGGAGGTTGAGTTTGGTGACAAAGACCCTTCTAATAGACCCACTATTCCTAAAGTGAGTGGATCCAAAAAGCAGGTGAAACAAAGAGACGTTGCTCCAAGAAGAATACGAAGGATTGTAAAGCCTTCGATTAGTTATAGTTATGAAGAATTGGATGGCTATGCTTTATCTAGTGCAGAGATAGTAGTTGATGTGCATGAGCTAACATTATTCTCAAAGGCTATTGAGAGTACCGATTCTGCTGAGTGGTGTGCTACCATGGAGGAAGATATGGAGTCTTTATTGAAGAATCATACATGGGAACTTGTGAAGTCACCGAGGAGGAAAAATATTGTTGATTGCAAGTAGGTGTATAAGTTCAAACAGGGAGCTCCAAGGGTCAAGAGACCGAGGTAAAAGGCTCGTTTAGTTGCATGTAGATTCACTCAAATTCCAAGCGTGGACTATAACAAGGTATTTCCTCCTATAGTTAGACATACTTATATTCATACCTTACTTGCGCTTACATCTATGCATGAATTTAAGTTGGAGAAATTGGATGCTAAAACTGCATTTCTACATGGTGAGCTCGAGGAGTAGATTTACATGTGACAACCCGATGGATTTGTGGTTGAGGGGGTGTGAGATCATGTATACCTATTGAAGAGGTCACCATATGGTTCTAAGTAGTCTCCTAGACAATGGTATAAACTATTTGATTAGTTTATGCTTGAGTATAGTTTCTCCAGGATTGATTATGATGGATGTAAGTATTTGAATGAGATTGAGTGTGGCTCTTTTGTGAATCTTTTGCTATATGTTGATGATATGATTGTTGTAGCAAAAGTTATGTCAGATGGTGATAAGATGAAGGCAATGCCAAAGAGTAAGTTTCAGATGAAGGATTTTGGAGCTACAAAGATGATTCTTGGCATGGAGATCATTAGAAACTATTAGTAGAAGCTTTATACTTGTCATAAGAGTCTTATGTAAATAAGGTGCTAGAGAGATTTCATATGATGGATGCTAAGATGGTTAGCACTCCATTGGCTACTCACTTCATATTATCTCCTTTATATTATCCTAAATCCAAAGAGGAAGAGGATTTCATGGTGACTGTTCCATATTCGAATGTTGTTGGTTGTATCATGTATGCTATGGTGTATACCTGGCTTAATATTGCGCAAGTTGTTAGTGTTGTGAGTTAAAATATGGAATATCCGAGAAAGGATCATTGGCAACAAGTGAAGTGGATCCTTAGGTACTTAAAGGGAATGGCATCATATTGTATTAATATGGAAGATCAACTGATTTGTCGGTTGGGTTCGTGGACTCTAATTATGGTGGAGACATTGATAAAAGGAGATCCACCGGTGGATATGTTTGCTATCTTGGTGGTTCAACTATTATCTAGAAGTCTTCCTTGCTGGATGTGATGACTTTGTCTACTACTTAGGTAGAGTATATGGCTATGACAAAGGCTTTTTCAAGATTCATTGTGGCTTGGTGGTTTAATACGAGAGTTGGGGTTTGGCCATGGTGATCCAGTTATTTGTGGTGATAACCAGGATGTTATTTATTTAGTAAAGAATCATAATTCTTTCCATCGTTGAATGAAGCTCATTGACATTAGGTATCACTTTATTCGGGGTATTGTTGCAGTAGGCAAGGTTGTGCTGGAGAAAGTGGTTACTTTGGATAATCCAGCTGATATGCTTACGAAACCACTAACCGTGGGTAACTTCAAGTGTTTTTTGGACTTGATTGGTGTTCATAGGCTATGAGCTCCTTTGTTAGGCCAGGGTTATTTATATAGGTCTTTTCATATTATGTGTCTAATTTAAGATGGAGAATTGTGAGTATTGATTAGGTATTTGAGCACAACATAATATTGTATGGATTCGTGTAGGTGTTAGAAAATTATGATATAATATAAAGTGTTATGTAAGAAACACGGTGGTACCAAGTTATTAAACACAAATCATGTTTCCTAGAAGAACTTTTGATGTGTTTTTGGGAAAAGATAGAAAGCAAAGAAATATACACAAGGATCTCGTGCTTCCAAAAGTCAGACTGTATTTTTCCTCATTTTCAAAACACGGTGTTTTACTCCGTAGGGATTTTTTCTTCTACAAAAGGAGACATATTGAACCCTAGCCGTTGAGAGTTGTACGTCTCAACTTCTTCTTCTTCTCCATATAATTCTCCCTTCAAAAAGAATTATAGTTTTGTATGATTGAGTGATTGATTGGTTTAATCATATTGTAATTACACAATAGCACGAATAAATATCTCTAATTTTTCCTAAATTTTTCTGTTTTTGTGGGAGTTTTTAATTGTGCATAATCTTGTTAATATCTATTTGGTGTGGATATCTCTAAATCCATGCTATTTTCGCAACAGTTTCTGTATAGAACCATTATTAAAAGATGTTTCACATTTCTGCACCCAAATTTTTACATATTTATCAACGGTTTCTAACACACCGTCATTTATGTGTCGTTATCAATTGACTATTTTGTATTAGTGGACCGAACTATCCATAGTGTAGTATTTTTTGGGTCAGACATGGGACTTGAGCTAGAACACTGTGGATGGTCTGCAATGGTCAGAATCTTAGCTTGTGGCATGACTACTAGATCCCTAGACCTTATAGCTTCTAAGTAATTATGCCTTGTATGGAACAACATGACAAATGTGGTTCTTTGATAAGAATAGGTAATATGCTATCAGTTTGACTTATCATATGCTTACAAGAGATGAAATAATAAAGGTGTAGGTGCCTCACTTTAGTGTCTTAAAACCCTGACAAGGGTTAAAAAAATTTGTTTGGGGATGTGGACATGAAATTTTGTTGACATCTAAAAAGATGAATGAAAAGCATATTTATAGTTTTAGCTATTGTCCCTCCTACGAGCAATATGGAATTGATGTCCATGCTATCTTTAAATGTCTATATGCGAAGGAGAGATGGAAGCAATGGCTTTTCATCCATTCCTAAGAGGTACCTAGCTACCGAAACCTTCATGAATAGTTCAAGTAAGTGACAAGAATAGATGATTGGAACACTGTGTGGCTTAGCACGTTTACATGGGTTATTTGGTGGGATCAAAATGATGCGGTATTTAATGGATACATTAAACATGGCAATGATCTTATCAATTATGTTAAATAGGTGTCAAGCCTAGTTTGAGTGGATAAACAACACAACAATGATAAGGTGAATGAAAGTAGATGGTCACCTCCTGTAGTTGGGAGCATCAAAACATTCATGCCGATAGCTCATGATAGGGGGTTGGAGTTAGGATTGTTGACAAACCGAACCCGCTCATGAGTCGGCTCACTTCGGCTCGTTAAGGGCTCAGCTTGGCTCATTTGTTTATAAAAATGAATCAAATCCAAGCCTTATTTTTAGGCTCATTTATTAAATAAGCTAGAGCTAAGGGAGGTTCGACTCGTTTATTGGCAAGCCAGCTTGAATTCGGCTCAAGCTCGATTATACTTGTTTATAAACTCGACTCATTTGTTAATAGAATGGTTTTGTATAGAATTTACATAATAAATTATCCAATTTTTTAAATGAGACTTTAAGCAAGCCTAATAATTAAATGAGGTGATTTGTTTTGTTTAACTTTCAAACGAGTCGACTCACAAATCAAATCATGATAAATGAGTCAATTTGGTTCATTAATTTTTTTAATAAGTTAAATGATTTGAGCCAAGAAGGATCGTAAACCTTATCGAGTTGAGCTCGATCCAAGCTCATTTGGCTCATTTCAAACTCGAGCAAAATTTGAGTCTAAAAAAATTAAATGACCAGAGCGCGAGCCGGAGGGTATTCGGCTTGTTAATAGCCCTAGTTGGAGTGTTGGTCTTGATTGCATGGATCAATTTGGGAAGGTGATTTTAGTAGGGACACAAGCACTAACGACCATAAAAACACCTCAAGAAGCTGAAGGAGAAGCACTCCTCCACGTGTTGCAATAGGGGTTAAAACATGGTTGGCAGGTGGTAGAGATGGAAATGGACCTCCTTTGCATTGTGGACAAGATCTGAGGAAAACTGAAAGGTATGACAAGGGTTATCTTCATCATCCAAAATATTCTCCATGTTACCTTTTCATTTCAAGGAATCTCTTGGAGCCATATCCACCACTCTTCGAATAGTATAACACATAATATTTTTAAACTTCTCTAAAAATTTAGAAGAAATTTAGACCTCTTTTCTTCCGCACACTATTGTACCACTTATTATGCATGGATTAAGTAATTAATACATTTTTTTCTTTCCCTAAACGAAAAATAATTGAGAACTAAAATCATGAAGTCAATTAAGGCATCACAATATAGTATATGCAATAAATGTATCGTGCTTAGTTATATAGGTCAAAATTCTATCATCTAGTCAGTATATATTTGACAATTCTGACCATTTATATTAAATATGAACTTATGGGATCAATATACCTAGTTATATGTACATTTCATTACATAATAGTATTATTATTATTATTTAATTTTTTTATTGTAAATTTATAAGGTTGGTATCTCTAATAAGGTATAACGATAGTATTATTTGACATCAATAGTATATTAGCTAAAAGTTATAATACTATCTTATTGAATATCAATAGTATTTATTCACTTGCTTTAATTGTATAATTTATTATTTAACATTGAAATATAATTAGTAAGGTTAGCATCTTTAATAAGCTATAATAGTGGTATCATTATTCAATATTAGTTGTCCTTATTGTTAATGTGCTTGGATAAGGTAAAAGTAGCTTATAATATAATTAGTAGTTAATTGAAACCGTTATATATATATAAGAAAATTATATTTGATAAGAAATTTTTTACTAGATTATATGGTAATTTTCAAAAGTTAATTTGCATAGCTAATAATCTATAAGATTTCAAATATATTTTAAGTTAGTTTTGTTAAACTATAATACCTCATTCTAAAATCCTCTAAATTTTATTTAAAATTATGCTGATATAAAATAAATGAGTTTTGATTTTGGAAAGGGCTTGAAATTTCAATAAATATGTGAATTTCAAGCTCAATGATCAACTAGTTTGACTAACCTATTGACCGTTACACTCAGGTTCTGGTAATTTTATTTTCTTATAAACTAGTCGATTGGTTTGTTCAAATCAATTAACTGGTTATCATGCAATTTTAGATCCTAATTTTTATTTGAATATTTTTTCAATGTTTATGGAAACTTCTAATTAGAATCTATTTGTGCTAATCAGCATACTTTTTGTGCTTTGGGATTACTTTTATATTATTTAGACCACTCTATGATTTTATGTAGCTCAAAATTTTCCAGAAGCACTTTTGAGTCATATATCACCTTATTTCTTGTCGCTCACTTTCCTCTCTCTTTTAACATCCATGGTTGTATGTTTGAATTTCTACACCACTCTCCTAATCTATCAAACCTCTGTTTTATCTCTTCCTTATCACATCTTAGCTTAACTTGTGATCTCCTTACACTTTTGGTAGCCCACACTCAACCTAAGTTGGACTTCCCTCTATCCTACTTGTGTATGTTGACCAGCACTTCCCCCTATACACCACATTCCTTATTCAATTCAATCCTTATCATTTGTATTTTATAGTTCTCTCCCTTTTCCTTTGTGAAAATTTTCTAAGTGTTGGGCATTCTCCACTTTTCCTTTCTTTTTTTGTTCCCAGATGAGAAAAGAGAGGCTTGCCTCTTGTTCTCTATCCTTTAGTGAAAACGATTGTTTAGCCTTTATTCTCCTAATCTTGGCTTTACCTCTCCTTCATTTCTCTTAATCAAAGAAGGATTAAAGCTTTAAGAAAGGTTCAAGACCTTAGTTTTTGGTTTTGGATTTTAGTTACAAAAGGTTTTGTTGTGTCATTTTTCTTCTCCTTCTTCTTCTGATTTTTTATTAAGTTTAAAAAATGAGTTTTAATTGTTTTGATTCTTGATTCTCTTAGGAATTGAGGTCAAGTGGAAAACAATCACATTAGCGTTATTTTATTCTAGAAGAGTTGTTTGAAGATAAGGCATTATTATCTTTAATATAAATAATGCCTTTTGTTATTTGTTATAGTTCCATGTTATTGGTGCATTTCTGTGTTGAGTATAAGTTAATTATATTCTTGGATTCGAGCATGTGTTAATGTTTTCTTCTTTGAAATATAAGTATATTTTGGGTTCCTTGATATTATACGTGCTTTTGGTAGTTTTACGCATGATTTCATTTAATCCCAATATTACCATGTATCCATGTGATCCTATGTGTGCAACGTATCTATTTATGTGTTTTATGACATAGAAGTATGCTAGGATTAATATGGTAAAGTTGGGTGAAATTTCAATCTGTGGATTGCAGGTCTAGGTGTTGTTTTACCTAGACCATTCGATTAGTTCATTGGACCAATTGATTGGTTGTGTGAACAGTCGCTTAGTTTAGAGATTTTATCTGCTAGTTGTGAGATGAGTCGATTGGTTTCTATGAGCAGTTGATCATTTTTCCAAACCCATCGATTGGTTGCCTAGTAACCAAAGTGGTATGATCTCTACTTAGACCCATCAACTGATTTGACCAAATTTATTTACTGGTTTCCCATGAGCAATCTATTAGTGGAACCAACTTGTCAACTGGTCTAGTAGTTTTATTTCTTGTTCAGGTTTGGTGCGACCAAACTAGTTGACTAATCCCAGGGCCTAATCGATTGGTTTGTCTATATTTTTCCATATTTGTTTGTTAACTATTTTTCTTCATTTGGGCCTTTTATATTAATGTTTTTGTGTAATTACAATATTTTAATCATAATTACAACCATGTTAATCCTGAAATTTATATGGATCAAAATGATGATAATTTTTTTGGTATCACCTCTGAACATCCAATCGGTGGCTTATATGCCTTCTAATGTGCTTGGTGCTATCACTTAAAAACACCAAATTTGGATAATAATGGGATTAAATTTTGATTTGTGACATCAATTGGTAATTAATAAATAATGGATTAAGATTTTGTTTAAGTCTTTTTCTCTAACTCTCAGGGTAGTTAGCCGATAGTTAGTGGGGTGAATCACCATGTATTTTTATATTTTCAATCAATACCTATTATTGCTATTCTCATCATTAGAGATATTAGTATTGTTGTATTATCAGTTGAGCATGCATTCTTTCGTGGTTGTTCCATTTTGTCATGCATCAAGCATGGGTTAGATAATGATCACACCTCTCTTATGGTTAATGAAGCGGTAACATTTTCTATTTTTGCATTTATAAATGTTTCCACCTTATCTTTAAAACAAAATTTTCTTGTTTAAAATGTGGGGTTGTTACATAAACATATACTATGTACTTTTAACATTTAAGTTGTGTATTATTACTATTATATAGCACTTGTTTTTCTCTCTTACAATGCACGGAATTATGAATTAAATTTTATGAAATATATGAAATAATTTTCTCATTTGTATTAAAAATAATATTATGCAAAGAAAAATACAACTATAATATTTACTATATGTTTCCAAATATTTTGGAGCAATATGTTTAAGATAATATAGTTACTAAATATTTTTTCAATATAAAAAGATGGATGAAAATATAATGTATCTTTATTGATGTATCATTCCAATTATTTTTCTATATTATATTTTTTTATCAAAAAGTTGTCAATAATAACTTGGGTATATTCTTAGGTGACAAAATGAATCTAGACATGAAATTAGCGCTACCACGGATATAGCTTAAGATGATGGTTAATCTTAGCCTTTTTATAATAGTTTTGTGCCATAATTAAAGCTACAATTATCTAATATTTAATGATTATTCAAAAATCATCATATAAAATCCAAAATAAATGTAGAAATAAGGAATTTAGATGATGATTCTTATCCTAAACCATCATCTAAAGTAGTTTAAAAAAATGACTAAATAACGATTCCTAGTGAAAACCATCATCTAAAGTCATTTTTTAAAGCTATTTGAAATGATGATTTTGGCCAATAGCCATTATCTAAAGTTATTTTTTTATATAAATATCATAATATGAATCGCAGCCTCAACCTAGGTTGACCACATTCAGTAAACAAACTAGCCATATATGTAAATGCATGATGAAGAGGTCTGATTTAGAAACACAAAGGGACATCAGATTGGAGCATAACAAATCATAAGACAACCAAATGAAGGTTTACACACCAAAAGATAAATAAAATGATCATCAAATCAAGACTTAACTCGGTTTAAAACTATAAAATCAACTACATCAAAATGTAAGAGTGAACTAAATGAACCAAACACCTCATGAAAATGACCAAATGCTTGAAATTTCATCGCTTGTTAAAGGGAACCAAAGGAACAACATGAACAAATCAAAAAGACAATAACCTTAGATAAACTATGTAGAAGAACTTAGATTGATAAATAGATTTATTGCATGTATTTTTAGTTCAAAACATCCTTAGATTGCATGTATTATCATTTCTTTTTATGTTACTTTTAGTATTTTTTGCATTTGGATATTCCTTTGGTTATGATCCTTTTGTAAGTAAACCATTTTGGATCGAAAAGACTCAATTTAATGGATCATATGCATTTAGAAATAAAACATTTGAGAAGTGGAGTAAAAAAACACAAATATGAAGAGAGCATAAAACACATATAAGGTATGTTTCAAACCACAACCATGTTTACCATCAAGATCCGTGATGATTTTTTTATGTTCTAAACAAGAGTGTTTTATGTTTGTATACTTGTGTTTATATTCAAACCACATTCACGGTGTGTTTCCAACTATGATCATGTTTCATCTACACCTATAAATTATTGAAATTGTGTTTTTTGTTTGTTACAAGAAAATAAAAAGAGTCTAAGCCTATCATACTACGAAAGTCACCAGATCTAGAGATCATCTTCCATTTTATTTTCTCTCTCAAATACCACGTATCTAAAAATACAATGTAGCTTAGATTTAACTTTAGATTTTGATTTTGTGATCGTCCACATTCAATAATCAATGCTTCTTCATCTTTAACGTTATATTTATTTTTCTAATCTCTCTCTATTTAATTCTATTGTGTTAGTTCATATTATCACACATCTTATTTCAATTTGGATTGAATAATTTCTTATTCTAATATTGAATTATGTCTAATTCGGTAGTGAATTGATGGATTGATTTTATTATCTTTGTCAATTGTTTAATTTTGTTATTCAATTTCTAGCACTTCAAGATATTCAAATATCTTGACAAAACAAATAAAATCAAAGAACTAAAAGGTCAACTGATTGATCAACAAGTTGGCTAGATATAGGTAATTAATTGAATAACTAAAATGTGAAGATTTATAATGGAAAGTTGGTCGTTGAAAAAGAATTCTCAAGTTACAAAAGTATACTAGAGTGTCATGGGATAGTGATCACATTAGCTAGAACTTAATGAGTTTGATTCAATTTCATACCATGAAAATAGGCAATTAAATAGAGTTGGATATGGATTTCAGACCTTGAAAAAGGCTATAAGTTGAATTAGGTTAACCTATAATGATGAATTTGAGCAATTGTTTGATAGTCGATTTATCTATCTATTACATTCTGAATTACAACTATGATTCAATCATAAGCCTTTTGATTTGATTGACTTATTCTATAGCATTAGTTATAATTTTTTATTGTTTATTTCTTTAACCTCTCTAGTTTAGATAGATATAAACAATGAAACTTGGTAATTTGCAACGAAGTCTCTATAGGATATGACCGTGAAATGCTATAATAAATCCTTATGCATGTGGATTTATACACAACACAATTCTATGATATGTACAAAGAAAATGAATGATGGACATCTCCTAACAATGATCCAAATAAAAAGGCAGCCAAGATCAAGTTTTTGAACATGAAACAAATCAAATATAAGATAAAAATCACCAAAAAAAAGATTTAAAACACCATATATATAATCAAAACTCAACTAAGAGAATTGAAACAAAGATGAAATCACTCTCGTGAATTAGAAACAAAAGGTGGATCACAATGAGACCCAAAATTGAATCAAAGGACAACCAAATTGAAGCTCTAATCTCTCAAATCTACTAAAAATTGAACCAAATACATGTGTTTCAACTCCAACTAGATGAGGAAACCATCACAGGAATGAGATTGTCTTTCAAATGAGTCAAGGAGAGTAGCGTACATAGTGAAGGAATGAGAGACTAAATTAAAAGAGCTAGTTTAGATGATATTTTCTTCTTGGAAATATTATTAAAATTCTAGCTTTTCATGACACTTTTAAAAGACAATTGTTGTATAAAACCAGTGACATTAATTATGGATTTGTTGTTGTAAATGAATTAACTTTTGATAAATATTTTTTCTTACAACTGTTATCTAAACATATTGTTCAACCCCTAGCTCAAATTTTTGACCTTTCAACATGGGCTTTGTAGTAACAAGCATCTATTAGACGACATAAAAACCCATTTCTATAGTAGTGAGGGCAACTATTGATCTAGGTAGAAGAATGTTGCATCCTATCTCGCCTCTTATTATTACTCTAACATCTCAAAATATATTAGAACAATACTTGCTCCTCATTTTGTCTTTCATATTTTTATTATCCTCATGCTATCTCCTTCTAATATAGTATTAATATAAGCAATTTTATCGATCTATACCCATCAAATTTATCTAAAATAATTATTTTTAATTTTTATTTATTCTTTTAAGTCTAAGTTTAGTTTTTTAAAATAAAAAAATATGTTTTGATAATATCAACTTAAAAGCTTATTGATTAATCAAAATATATTAGTGTTTTTCAAAATTTATTACACTAATTTCAATAAATAAAATTATTATTAATTTAATTTACTTTACATTTTATTAAAATTAAAATTTATTCAACCAAATAATATTAATATTTTAACTTTTATTTTACTTTATTTTTAAATTTATAAAAAATAACTTATAATTTTTTTAATCATTAATAAATTAATTTGATGTTTATTAATATAATTCAAAAAATATTTACAATCTCCTTTCTTCTACCCTAGATCCATATCCTTTTTCTTTTCCTATATTTCTCAAAGGACACACACCCTTGTTTTTTTTTAAGGAAAGAGGGAAGTGGTAACCACCTAAGTTACATGTACATGATGGGGTTTGAATTCAACTCTCTAGCGTGGGAGCAAGACCTACTACCATTGATTCAAAAGCAAGACCTCACGATTGTGGTGACTTGAGGAATCAATTTTCCTTCTTTGCCTAAGTATTGTGGTTTGTTTGGTGGACAAAAAAAGCATGCCCTCATTATGGATAATCTTATAACTCTATTTTATATATATCTAATCGTCTGTTTATAAGCGCTAGTACAACTAATTTAACAACCAAAATACTCAAGGAGGATGGTTTGAATTAATTATTTACAATTTCAAATATCCAAAGCAAACAAAGATACAAATTAAAACTTCCTATTGTGAATGAGTAAACTTAGTCTGCAAGTTCTTTAAATTGGTCTAGCAATAATTTGTATGTGTAATTCTTACTTCTTCTTCTTCTTTTAACCTAATTTTTTTACGTTCCTTGTATTGTTTCTTACATGATTCCTTGAAGCAAAATGTAACAAAGAGATGAGCACAAGGTATTACATGATTTATCTACTTAAATGATATGTTTCTCTTCTTAAGTAGAATACATTCATGGTCCTAATTCTATTTCCTTTTTTATCACAACAATTCAAATAGAAAATGTCCACTTTGTTTGAGCTATCAAGCACGCACAATCCTATTCCGGATTGCTAAATGCACACCTAACTCTAGGTGTCAAAACTTCACCTTAACTTTAAGGTGATACTCATAAGATTAAACTCTTAAACTTGCCTAAGATGATATCTACCCTGTGATCAATAAAAGATCACAACTCCACTAAAGATTGATGGGAATAAACTTGGAAAGAAACTAAGAAGCTTTCTATTTTCAGTAAAAAAAAAATAGTTACCCTTTTAACACAGCATCTCCATGAAAGCACTTTTGTTGAAAAACTCCCTTTTTTCCTTAAACACAATTCTCAACTTTTTTCCATTCTCACTCATTGTTGATTAGTATCAATTATAGTTTCTCTTTGAGGTTAAAATAATAAAAATATCTCTCTAAATTATAATATGAAAAATCAATTATGCAAGTAAAAGACATCGGTTAAAAATGCTTAACCCGCTCCCAGGATTTACATCCCAAAATATCTGAACTAGTAAAAGGATAATCTAGCAAACTCTAACAAAAACGCTCCTTAAATTGAGTAAAAAAAAATCTCAGAACAATATCTTTCTCACAAGAAATATTGTACTTGGTATAATCTATGGATTTTCATCAAAATATGTTGATTAATTATCATGCAAGCAATACAAAAGCAAGAAAATATTTTTTTCCTCGAGATATTATCCAAAAAATATTATGCAAACCAAATTTGAAAATGCCATAAAACACTTTTCTAATTTTTCAGACAAGGTATGTTACCGTAAAGAACTCAACACATAACTCATCTTGAGTTTTCTCTAAAGAAATAGATACAAAACCTTTTAGGAAACCATTTGACTTATGGTGCTTAAATTAGTTACATTAGAATCGTATTATCATATGCAAAGTTACAAAACCTAGATATTCTTTCAAGCTTTAAGATCTTCATGCATTCTATAGGTCCTTCTTATGTTCCTCCATAGGTTTTTTGAACTTGTTACTCAAACTATCACATACCTATATAAAGTCAACTCATGGAACATAAAGAGAACCATCTTTATTTATTACCATCAAAACCAATAACTTAACATTGCTCCCATTCGAAAAATTATTAGTAACAATTCAAACCAACACTACAAGAAAAATGGTCGTGAGCTATGACATTTACAGAGACAACAAAAACTTGTCGCTAATTATTAAAAAAAATGGTGACGACATTTCATAACTAATATTACTTATTGATATGAGAAAAAGAGATAAGTATGGTTTCCTCTCAGTCAAAACCAAGAATTTCCCTTATTGAGATAAGATTAGTATAAATCCTTTTTTTTGTTAGTTGTTCATTATATTATCCTCTATTATGCTTATTATTTACTAACTTGTAAATTTTTAATCCTATTTTTGTGTTTGTCCTTTATAGCCACCCTCCTCCAATTTGCATCACCTCCTCCATTACCACAAAGAAGAACTCAGTTTTGTTTATTTGTTTGATTTATGATTTTAGTAACCTATTTGTTATGTTTACTTAATTATTGGGGTTTTTTTGAAGGTGTCGGAAATGTTGCTAGAATTCACACTAGAGAGCTATCGATGCTACCCATTGTTTTTTGTTGCCGCTACCTTTTGTGTGTGATCTTTATCTTTTGTTTGATAATTTTAAATATTATATATATAATATAATGCTTTATTTGGTGGGAATTGTGATTGGTTTTGTGTGTGTGTGTGTGTATACACATATGTGATATTTATTTTTTATTTGTATATATATAATTTTAGATTTATATTTATAATTTATAAGTTTGATAGTAAAGTGTAATAGTATATTTGTATTTTTGATATTACGGTAATTGAGTAGACATAAAATATTTTTGTCGTTAGTGCTATAAAGTATGTTAATAAAGTATGCCTAATTAAAACTAAGTAGTATTAAGTTAATTATATAGTTGAATGACTTATCATGAGGATTAACATAATAAAAGTTTAAGTCATTAATAAGTTGTTGGCCTTATATAATGTATTATTAAATAAATATGATAATAATAATTAATATTAACAAAAGAATAATATAGTATCAATATAGTAAGACGAAGTATCATTAAAATAATATAATTAAATATATGAATGCTAAAAATAAGATAATAAAGTTGTAAGATAATAAAATACTATCGGTTTTAGATAATTTATTATTAAATAAGTATAATAAATATATATATTAAAAATATTATATAATAAATTATTTTTGGTCTTACATAAAATATTATTTAGTAATATAATAATAAGATAATAATACTTTTAGATAATAAAATATCGTTGGTCTTAAGTAAAATATTCTTAAATAAATGGTATAATAAGACAATAATACCTTGTTATTATTAGATAAAGTTTTTTTTAGCCGGAAAAGATATTGTATTATTACTTAAGAATAATAATAGTACGACATATTAGCATAAGAAAAGAAAGAAAAAATACGTGTGTATAGATATAGACATATTAAGTGTAGAAAGGGTGAGGGAATAATATGTACCCTCACTGAGGGTACATATTATTGGATTTGTGAGGGTACATATTATTGGATTTTTTCTCCTCTGTCTGTCGGCATTTGCTCTCCGCCTTCAAAAGCCACTACCCGGTCGTCTTTTATCATTGTTTTTTTCCTGGACTAGCGGGTATGACGGATATATTTCACTCACAATAAAATCAGATCGTGTCGGACGACTCAGACCAGTCTCCCCATGGTCAGCTTCAGCATTAGGATGATGAATATTTGTGATAGAATGTTTAAGTTATGGGCATTTCAGTTAGCTTTGCAATTAATTTATACAATTATATTTTACTTTCAAGATTTTGACTATTTAATGTTCATTAATATTTCTATCTTGATAATTTTCTATGTGATATTTTATTTTTACCTAAAATATCAAATTTAAATGAAAAGAAAAGCTACAAAATGTTATCTCTAATGTTTATGTGTCATCGCTAATATTAAAAAAAAAAAAAAAGGCAACATCGCTAATATTAGAATTGGAACAATGCATAAAAATTAATAAATAACATTTTTTAAAATATATGGCATTGTAGATATTTAAATTAACGACGATATGTCAAGGCAAAACCTTAAATATTTTAAATATGTCACGTTGTCAATATTTGAATTAAGGATAGCAAGTCGTTATAAAAAGGTTAATTTTTTTAAACACTTAATAAAATTTAAGTAGGTATTGTCACAAAAGATATATATGAAGACGGTTTTTATTGTTGCTAATAATGGTTATTACTAGGACAATAATTTTCATCCTGATATTTATTTTCTTGTGACGGATTATTAGTGGCAACATAGTAGCCATGACATTTCATCGCCATATATATATAGCAATGACTTCTTGGTCTATAGAGATAACTTTTTTCATCACAAAAATCAATTTTCCTTGTAGAATAAAATTATCAGAATCGTGATTCTACCTAAAATTAATTAGAGTTGTTAGAATCAAATCTTAGAATCATAAAACCATATAAATACTACAAAAATATGACTTTAATATGCTTGTATGCTATAAAATTATAAAGTTGAAGTAAAAAAAAACACTAAAAAACTTATTCTTAAACTCTTTTGGTCACTAATTAAGTTATAACAATTAAAGAAACAACACAAATTATTGAACTATCTGCATACAAAAAACACTAATATATGAACTACATAGAAATTAATTAAAAAAAGTATCACAAAATTTAATACATTTGTTTTACTTTGGTAATAGAGTTTGGACTCTTTTATAAGTATTTGCTTTTTCCAACATTCGAATTTGTTACCATATTAATATCTCTCTCGTATTTTATTTTCATTAAATAGTGCTCAATATATAATATGTATAAAATAATAGGGGTTGAGGTTTGAAGTTAGTAAATAAATATAATAAAAATAGATTCTATGATATATAGATAAAAAAAAGTGATCGGTATATAAAATAATAAGATTCAACTAATTATATATAGGATTGTATGATCCAACCACAATTATACTGCTTTAAAATTCTATCTAGGATTGGTAATTGTTTAGTAATTTTTTTAATTATAGAATTATACAATCATAAAATTTAGATCGAAAGTTTAACAACTATGATTCAAACTAGGTCTTCACATGTCAAAATAAACATCAACATGCAATCAAACAAAATGAAGCATTAGGCAAGAACAAATTTTATTGTTATAAAACTATTTTTATACATATAATTCTTTACTGCTATCAAAATATTGTAAAAGAATAACTCAAACTAAATCCTTATGTGTCAAACTGAACCTAGACGTAATGTACAGTAAAATGCTATATATATATATATATACACGCTATTCTGCTTTCGTTTTTATATATGTAATAGATTGTTCATTACTACATAAGAAAATGTTAGTAATAAACCAGGATAGATTTTTAAGCATCAAAATCAATATGCACATGAAGTAGAGCAAAACGTTGTTTTATAATGCTGCTTTAGAAGGGGGGAAATATGTTATCATATTTTTATTAAAAAAATTGTCAATAATAAATATAGTTAGGTCTTCAAATATCATAGTCGATCTGCACAATGAAGTAAAGCAAAATGCTACTTTGTGTAGGAAAATATGATATCACTATGATTTCCATTTATATATATTTATAACAAATAATAGATTATTAATTGATATTAAAAAAAATGTCGATATTAATTCAAGTCAAATATTTAAACACCAACGTGATCATAAACTCAAGTAGGGCTAATAATGCTTTAGGCATAAAATTTTATATTGATATTGCTTCATTTATATATAGTACAGTTTGGAAATTTGATATTTGTTAAATATTGTCGCCAATTGTTATATTATATTTAATCGATAAATTTATTTAAAATAATATCAATTTTAAAAAGTTATAGGTAAGAAACAACTATTTGAATGCAAAATATTCAAACAAACGTACAGACAACATGATATATATTATCAGTTGAAAGTAAATTTGCTATCAAAAATTGTATAGTAGCATTAATCTTTTCTTGTTCTATATGGTTGTGCAATATACATAGACTTTATTATTTTTTTGAAAAAAAAAAAACGTGATTCTTTTGATCAACAATTCACATATAATAACATAAATTATTAATGTAAATAAAGGGAACAATATAATTTAGCATAGGGACAGGATTGCCACGACTGAGCCAGATCCTAGATGCACTAACAGTTAAATAAAAAATAAAATAAAATAAGGTCAGAATAATATATATTTGTTTTTTTCCTTTTTAGAAAGCTAGTGAAGCCCACACGATCAACTACAAAACAGCTTTGTGCAGATACCACGTTTGTTAAGAAATCACAATTTTATTTTATTTTTCTCTTCTTTCTTTTTGTTTAAAATTTTAAAATAAATTAGTTAATTTTAAATATAAATGTCTTATAAGAGAACATGGTTTTATTCCCATAAAGTATTAATATGGGTCACGATGAGACGAGAATTTAATACCCACAACCACAGAAATTAGGGCAGGGATCTCCGACAACAACATATCAGGAAATCAAGACAAGTTAATAATGTTCATACGCATTCTAATTCAGGATGGAAATAACATCCCTGCTGGTCCTACTCCCATCCCCAGTTTTGAATATGAAATACAAATATACACTACATAAATCCAAAATATATAAAACGGTTGGTAGCAGAAAAATACAGCTAAAAATTTAACCTACTTTATTATTAGCTAATGATTCCGGGCATGGAATTTTCAGAGGAATATAGACCGCGCAATAAATTTACCATATCAATACAGTATCAGCAAGGATCCCAGAAACACGAAAAGATATCTATCCAGGATCTTTAACGACTGCACAGTCGCCTGGAACTAAAGGCATGTTTATACCATGACCAAATTACACACAACATCACAGAGAGGTAAGTCACGTCGTAACGATTCTAAATCTCACCCAACAAGTTCGAGGAAAGGGGAAATCGAAAAATTACACTGCCATGTACGAAAAGAAAAGTGCCTACACGTGACAAATGGGGCTCACCCACAAGAAAACTCCACGACGGCCATACGGAAGGACAACCCTGAAGCTCCCCCACGCAACACCGTTCAACACATACAACGATCACCGACTACCACTTATTTCATACATAATCAAATACATTCAGACAGCTAGAAGATGCCGAGAGAACCACACATCTCGCAAGCTTGTCTATCAATGACCACCACGCAGACAATTTACTTGCTTGCTTCCTGAGATGTTGCAAGCAAGACCCTATGCATCATCACAGCAGATCAAATTCATGCCTCGCAGAGTCCCGACAACTTTCATGTCACCAGCAATAGAAGTCCCTTCCGTCATCACACCAGTAAACTTTAACTGACAGCAGCAATGGTAAAACACCATAAAACTAAACCGACAGCAGATCAACTCATGTCTCCAGGAGTTCAAACACCTTTCTCGTCTCCCAGAATATTAGCACCTTTCTATGTCACCGGTAGAAGTCCATTCTGTCATCCTACCAGGAAAACTAAACTAACAGCAGCAATTATAAGTGTAACTCTCATAAAACTAAGCATGAGGATTCATGTAGCGATTCCCCTCCCTGGTGCTAGGAACTTCTAGACGTCGTGAACATGACAAGACTATGAATTACCATCTACATCACATCTTCAGGGCCCTCAAACACAATTCTCCCTATAATAAAACTTTCTGCTTTCTTTTTTGTTCACTAGCATCAGGTAAACCTGGAACATAAATCTAATCAACCAAGTACAGAGGACCAATCAACATTGGAAGGAAAAACTGCCACACTACAGAGTTCTTTACTCCTGTTTTCACCAACATCAGGAAGCTTCTTCAAAAGATTCATTGTAAATCAGCCATCTCAACGTTCATCAATATTTGTCAAGTCAAAAGCCAGAACATATATCAAACTTATGTCTTGACATGAAGTGAGAAACTAGGCCCCCTGAGAACAATAATGTAAAGGGCTAACCGTTCTGTCTTGTCTTTCGTTACACTTGGACATTTGCGTCCAACAATCTGAACAAAGGCACTCCAAGCAAAATGTCTCCTCATATTCACCGTCACTAATGCACCTCCCACACTGAATACACCGAGAAATGCACAATCTGCACCCTCTACACA
Organism: Tamarix austromongolica; assembly: GCA_039764185.1. Taxonomy (NCBI): domain Eukaryota; kingdom Viridiplantae; phylum Streptophyta; class Magnoliopsida; order Caryophyllales; family Tamaricaceae; genus Tamarix; species Tamarix austromongolica. Next base: position 11,629,769 of record CM077818.1, read on the forward strand.
CCTTATCGTGACGTTTCCCCTGACAACTTTCAGCAGGACAATCATAAACCAGCCTATAATTTTGACAACGTGGACACATTTCAATGTCAATTGCCCTATTATCCTCCGAGGACAAATAAAAATTCCCCCTGTGGAAAAAAAGAGGCTTGCAGTTACTGGTAGGTTCCTTGTCATTTGTGCCTAACAACGACTTCAAATCTTCAAACTGATCCTGTCTCACACCATAACGCCCACCAATACGAAGGTACTTTATACCATGAACAGAAACTGCATTAAAAGCCTTCAAACAGCCTATGATACCATCAATGCTGAGCCTCGTACAACCAGGCACACTTAACTGCATTGAAAGCAGGAAGATCAGTTTGCATTAAAAAATTAGGGCACAACATTACATAAAAATATCAGATATAACAACAAGATCCATAACAGATAACATCATAGGATCTCTAATCCAAAAAGTGCAAATTGTTAATTACAAGTCTCCCCAAAACAAGAAACAGGACAATCATGTCATAAATAATAAAATATATAGGCAAGGAAATACTAAGTAACATCAACATACTGCAACCAAAAAAAAAAGGTCCATAAATAGAAGTTCTAAATCACTAACGAATTGTGAACTCAAACGATATGACATTACAGAACCATAACATGTATATAGCTATCTAGCTTTATTAAAAGGATCAAAATTTTCATTCTTTATCATTTCATTGTTTCAGGTAGCTATTCCTTCACAAACATGCAGCTCGGAAGAAGCCAGCACAATTAAAATGCGTGTACATGATCAATGGCCTATACATCATTATTCCCATCCCACTGTCTAACAAATCATAACTCCAGACAAAAAATAGGCCAAAAAATTAGTATGTTCAAATGGGATAACATGCGAAAGTAGGAAGCAGGACGAAGGAACAAATGCATTGCACTAAATATATCGACAAAAGATTCACCAGTGGAATACAAATGAAGAGGTACAAAATAGTTCAAAAAGAGGACAAATGAAACTTACCATACTAGAAGCCTATCATTAGTGTAATAAAACATATTCAAATAGATATACTACAAAAGGAAATGCCTAACTAGGTATGACAATATCAAAAACATAGCAGTTGCCCTCGACTTATACATACAAGAGCTAGATGGGGGTTTTCTTTATTTATTTAAGGAAATAGAATCATCAATTTATTACCCCCAGCTCAAAAAATAAAAATATGCAGATAAATATTCACCAATCATGACTAGTTTCTGATGAAAAATTATGCATGCATTCAACTACTCAAATAAGCAAAATACCTAAATTCTTAAATTAAAAAAAAAATTTAACACTATATTATGCGGTACAAGCCACAAGAATACCAGGCATTCAGATTGCTTCATCACCATCGGACAAATGTATATTGCAAACATGAAGGATTGATTTGCATAAACAAATAAATCATATACAAAATTTCACAATTCCATGAAACACCAAAATAAAATCAAGATCGTCACAAGAATAGATATCATCAAGATAGTAAAACAAGATCTACATCAATGTATATAAAACTAACCTTAGTCAGCCTTGGATTGCTTTCAAGTATGCATCTCAAACAATCTTCTGTGATCCTAGGGCAATCAACAAGGCTCAAGCACTGGAGGTTTCCTTGAGCCCTCTTTGTGAGTCCAAGAAGAATATCATCGGTGAGCCGATCATTTAAAGGTTGCTCGATGTGGATAGTCTTCCACAAAAGTAAATCATTTTGAACAGTATCATACAAGGATCTGCACACCCTCTCTACAGAAAGTAGATCTCTAACTCCAAGATAACCGAGAGCAAAAGCCAAAGCTGGGTGATGAGATCCATCATCTAAATCAACACACATATCAGTAACAGTCCAGGAATCTCGATCCTGGCCAAGGCTAGTGTTTTTGCTGCTAGAACCCATCTCCCCCATGTTGCAAACTGGTCCTGCATGATGGTGACACAACGATGTGAGCAAGCCCAACTCATGCTCTGCAGAAGCTCGGCCAACCTTTCTATCTACCATTTCTCGACTCCCCACACCTGAACTTCCAGGAAAAGCCTTGAGCTCCATAGCCTTGTTATAAATAAAATTCAATTCTGCAAAAATGGGATAGTCGCCCCTACTCATGCTGACCTCAGCTCTTCTTCTGTATCCACCATAATCGCCTTCTAAGTCTTCTAACCACCCAGTAAGAGCCGTAAAGGTGGAAGAGATGTCCATGCCAAAAGGATCAGCAGGCAACAGATCAATAATATCCTTAGGAACTGAAGATTCCTCTGAGTCAACCCCACTGACATTAATACCCTCATAATCAAAACAATCATCAAGTTCCATCTCAGAAAGCCAAGGGCTGACAAACCCGTCAGTTCTCCTCTCTGGAATTCCCTCCACAAGAAACCCATTGGATATCCTAATGGGAGCGACCAGATTATCCTCGGACAAATGAGCAGGAAAAATCGGACGATGAGATAAATTTAGAGCCATCGCCAAAGATGTTATCCAAAAGGCAACAAAAATGATACAGAATCTCTCTCCAATGAAACCAAAACGCTCAAACCCCAGATTTCTCCTTCTCTAATTTTTGGTTACGTGTCATTTAACGAATTGAACAGAGAACGAGAAGGATGAATTGAAGGAGGAAACGGGTAAAGGAAGGAAGAGAATCAATTGTTAAACTAACCTATAGCTACGGCGGGGTTAATAAGATCCAACCAACAAGAAAATCCTCAATTTTCAGATAGCAAACTAAAACAACGCACCAAAAATTTCACTGGAACTTTTCTTGTAGACAAATAACTAGAATCAGAGTTAGAATCGGGTATGTACTACACGATATAAATCAAATCTAATAACAATAAAATAAAATAAGAAACCAAATGACCAAGCAGTAGCAGACACCCTATATACAATATAATATCAACAACAATACTGATCAAGATATTTTGTCCTAATATCTTACGGAACTAGGGTTATAAGAATGAATACAATAGGAACAGGAAAGGAAAAGAAAGGGATGGGTCGAAACTACAATCTGATTTCCAAACAATAGATCAGTATAGAGATGTCTGATTCGTTAATTGAAGGGAGCTCAAATTAAGAACAACAATTACCCAAACCCTAGAATATAATTTCTTTTCTTTTCTGATCTTTTCTACTTTTTTTGTATTTTTTCCCCACATACAATTGCATACGACATATGACAGAGACAGAAGAGGTAATAGAGACTGAACGAATGAAAGAAGAGGAGAACGAGGTCACCTGAAGCTGATCCAAATGAATCCGAGATGGAGAAGAAAAACACAGAGAATTAGAGAGCAAAATCTAGAGGAGAAGAGGTAGGAGAGAGGAGAGAAGAGGGAGGGGTTTCTTTCCGCAGAGGCTAGAGAGAGATGGGAAATGAAATGGAATAGGGAAATGGGAGAAGATTTAGACCGGTGAAAATGCGGAGAGATAAAGATTAAGCAGGAACGGAACAGAAAAAGGGGGGGCGGGGGAGAGAATGAGGTTTACCGAAATGACTGCAAGAGACGGACACGTGTAGGGAAGGGAAAGATATCGAAAGGGTTTCGGTGTGTTCGCTGTTTTTTCGGTTTTGAAGGGTTAAGAAAACGTGTGTCGTGGCGGGAGTCGTCAAAAAACAACCACATCGCGCCCCTCCATTTTATATTTTTCTTCCGACGTCTGAGGCCTCCCGTTTCATTTTGCGGTGTGCTCTTATTCGGCGATTTATAACGTACGAACGATTACAGCGTGTGGTAGGTGCAAATGCAATGCGCAAATGTGCTTAATTTATCGGTATTTTTTAAATTTTAAAATATTTTTCTAATGGAATTATTAGGAAAAAAATAAAAATAAAAAGTTTTATAATCTTTTGATATTTTTTTTATTAGATATTTATATTAATGTACTTTTAGTAAAAAAATTATTAAAATATCGGTATAACTTTGATAAAAAAATATGAAATAAATTTTGAATAAAAATAATTGTGAAATATATATATATATATATATATATATATAACAATGGAATTTTTTCATTTTTGTATAATAGAGATAATATTTAGCATAATAATAGAGCAAAACATGTACAATAATGTCAAAATATATGTATAATAATGGTGAAAGTTACTTGCAATGATAATAAAAATTTATTAGTGAATTTTAATAGAGTAATGATAAAAGATGTGTGCAGTGATCGTAAAAGACAAGCACAATGCTAGCAAACAATTAGTTTATTTATGGCAAAATATGAGCTTATATATAGCATAACATTTGATTATATTATATGGTAAAAAAATCAACGCTTGTGAAAAATTAATTTAGCTATGGTGAAAAATAAGTTTCATTATAGTTAAAAATTGGTTTATATATGGTGAAATATTAATTATATTTTTTAGTAAAATAGTAGTTTAATAATGATGAAAATATCAATTCAACTATAGTAAAAAAAAATTAATATAACACTCCCATTTTTATAACCATAATTTTTTTATTTTATAAGAAAATTTGCGAAAGCTAAATAAGAAAATGTAAAATATTATCACTACATCCAACATAAGAGTGTAGTCATTATGCAACTTATGTCGGGTGCAAGACTAAAAAAATAAACTAATATTCCAAAAGGAAGATGTAACTGTCACCTAATCTAAGTCTAATAAAAGACTTACAAAATTATAAGGAAAATAAATATAGGATTAAAAGAGCTTACAAAACTCAACAGGAGCAAAACAATATAGAATACGACTATAATGATCTAAACCAAAACACTTATTGAACCAATCAAGGACTAGACACTCTCAACCCCACATAAATAAAACACAAGAAACTTGCACACGAACTAAAATAGTATGGTATCAATACGATGAGTGTATTGAATAAACATGTAATAGCCCCAAATTGAATGAAGTATTATAAGAATTGATATGACTACTTATATTAATATAGTATATCATTATTTTGGTGATTCCATCATAAGAATTCTATAGTTAAATGTGTTTTATGTGAAGTAATTTTTATAATAGGTGAACTTCCCAAGAAAATTTGGAAAATTTTCAAGAAGAGCGCAAGTAAAGACAAAGTGAACTAAAATAACTAGTATTGATTTATATGGTCAGTTAATCAATCCTAAAGTGATTCGGGGTTGTCTCGTAACCTTTGTAGTCTCAAGGTGTTATTAGGTGGTTACCAAGTGTCATCCGCATAGTTGTATAGACTCGTAGTATTACAAAACACAACCTACTATAAGTGATAACATACTCACATAATACACGTAATACATATTGTGAAGGAGAAAAATTCATGGATCATGTTGAAATAAAGAAATACTCATAAATTATGCTGACAAAAAAGCATAAAAGATACATGATGACAATTAACCATATAGAACAACTCAAATTAGCAACCTAGGGAAAATAATAATATGAGGTATGTGATGTCACAAGGGTATACTAAGTAACAATAAGGAATCACAAATGATCCAACAAGAATGGAAAGGAATTAGGTAAAACCTATAGGCATCTCTAGCATGCATTTCAATTATATAAGATCATTCGTCCCATCATAATGGACACATAGGTCAGAGGCATAGGCATAATAGGGAGTTGTATAAGACATAAGCGTATAAACATGAACTCAAAGGCACAAACTTGTACATCCAGTCCTACTATAAATGAACATAACCCATTGAACATAATTAATAATAAAAGGGCATAAAAGCCAAGACATCTAGGGGCGCATGTCCTATTCCAAGGGTACAAATAATCATATGAGCATCTGGCTCCACTTCAAATTAACATCTACTTTGAGGGGTTTATACGAGGACTATATTGTCCACTCGTCATAAAATTGTAAATCCCACCACAGTTTGGATATCATGTCCACTACAATGGACTTCAACCAAAGTAGTCTCACCAAAGATATCTTAATCAATAAATATGCATACCCTCTCTAAATTTGAAGGTTGTATAGAGTAAAAAAGCCACTAAGCTACTACACAAATAGTATTGTAATACTCTCATTTTTAGGACTTTAAATTTTCATTTAAAGTATTAATTATGGAAGGTAAAATAATTAAAACATAGGGTGTTAGTGTGTTACCACCACACTTGATACAATTTAGCTTTATCTACCATTGTCATATAAAGAGTTAAGGCTAAAATTATTACTCAACTTAAATTAATAACACAATTATAAGAAACATGATAGATAGAACAAGAAGATGATTATTGTTTTGAACAAAAAACAAATGTGAGTGGTTACAAAACTCAAATGAGAGAAAATACAGGATTACGAAAGAGTCCAAGAATAGATGGGTCAAAGATTAAAAAAAAGTACATTAGATAGTTCTAACTCTCAACCCAAAATACTAGCCTTCAACTAATCTCACAAGCTAAAATGCAAAGACTCGACCCATTAAATACATAGGGGGCGCAAAATGGAACTCATTAGTACAACAATACTAAATAACCCATTATACAAGACTAACATAGAAAGATTGCATGGAATACATTTAAAGCATCAAAGAAGGACATGGTATTAAATTTTGAAATATACGTGCAACGATTAAAATACAATATTCATATCAAATAAATAAATATCAGCAAAGCCACTTATTATTCATACTTGTTTATCTAGAACATACTGAAACTTACCAACCAAGCATCCAAGCGATACTCTCTGAAGTAATTATTAGAACCAATCTCAACCCAACAACCATAACATTCATAGCATATCTCCATGTCACAACTTCAATATTAATAAAAATCCATAACACAATAGGTAGAGCTTCAAGGCAACTACCAAACCATAGGTAGGCACAAAGGCTTATACTGAACCACAAGTAGGCACGAAGGCTACTATCAAATCAATCTAATAACCAATTCGTACCAACAAAAATTATTTCAATTTTTATTTTCTCGAGGGGAGATCATATCAACCCAAAGATACTAAGGTACTCCATTCATATTGGCCTACAAGACAACACAATACCCTACCAACTAACAACTCAAAGATACTAAGGTATCCTAGTCGTACTGGCACGGGAAGGTAACACAGTATCCTATCGATAATGACCCTTAATTCATAAGTATGCATCCTCTATAAGTTCGTAGAGCTAAATATAGTAAGATATAAGGCCTAGTTGGGGCACTAAGGCATACCAACAAAAATCTATAACCAACCATGGACTAAACCAGGTCTTTAGGCAATGGCCCAAAAGATCTATCATTCCTGATCTCGAGGCAATTAATTTTAATGTTAGTATTTTATTAAGGTGACCACGAAATCACATAATACACAAATATATCCAATTTCCATACCTAACCATTTTTGCTCATTTCCAATTATTCAAGATATCCAAAAATAAGATTAACACTAAAGTCAACTCAAAAAATCTACTAAGGCTATCAAAGATTCAATTATTCACATTTAGGAGCATTGGGTCAAAAATGACTAAAATACCATTAACACCATAATTACCACATTAACATTCATTTTAAATACCAATTCCATTTTATTTATTTGTTTGTTTGTCATAAAAAAGATAAAATATAATAATTAAATTATCAAACATGTAAATAAATTATTAAACAAGCCAAATAACCATTTTGCTCTTATACATGATTTAATCACGTAAGCCCTATCATGCATTTCTAAAGCATCGAATCACGTATTTCCCTACTCAGGAAATAAACGATACATATTAGGTATTCTTATCGAATGAAATATCATGATATGCTCAAAATATAAAAATATCATTAGGATATATAATGATAATAATCATACTAAAAATATGCCCATATATGTTCAACCTATCATATTATACATAATTTATTCCCAGCATTTAAACTCATGCTAACATTATTAGGTAAATAATTATAGTGTGAAAAACATGTTTAATATAATTTACACATCAATACCTTAATGTGCTATCATGTGATATCTCAAAATTTAGTAGACTATAGGGATTATCTGATTTCCAACAAAAACACAAATAATAGACAACCTATTAAAATTTATTAGGCTCTACTAATCAACTTTTTGTACCTAAATAATACCACGTTAGATATATTAATTTTTAACCTATAAAATAATAATTTATAGTAAAATATTTATTAAATAAAAATTACCAAAATAACTTTAAGTTTAAAAAAGGGCAAAATTTTCCAAACTCAAGCATGCAGGAATGGTTGGATATGTTGGGCTTTATAGGTGGCGTATGTAAAAAGGAAGAGATGGTGGTTGTGGTGAGGTGTTGGGTGTGACATTGTAAACGTCTAGTGGTGTTGGGCTTCGGTGGTCGAGGGTGGTGCTACAAGGTGGAGGAGTTGGGTTATGTAGAGAAAAGGGGCATAATTGAGGCATGGTTGATGCAAGGAAGGTGGTCAAGGAGATGTGGCAAGGGCTGGGGAAATTTGGTGATGGTGAGGGCTTTTAACATTATGTGGAGTTAGCAGCGTGATGTTGCGATGTGATTAAGAAAGGGGTAGTAATGGAGGGAATTGATGCTAAGCAATGAAAGTGGTAATGGGAGGTGAGGTTTTGTGCTTGGTATGGGCGATGAAGGGAGGTGATAGTGGTAATTAGCTATGGAAAAGAAAACAAAGGCAGGGGTTGGTGGTGGTGTTGGTGCAATGGGGTTAGTGGCGTCAGGCCTTGATAGAGCTAAGAAAAAGGTAGAGTGGAGGATGGGGACACTAAGAGATGGTTGTGGTGTGGAGTGGGGGTGGTCGATGGTGATAGATAAAAACCAGAGCAGGGCAATGAGAAGGATGAAGACGAAGAAGGGAGGTGGTCATGTGGAGTGATGGGGATTATGAGGCGATGGTGAAAATGAATGAGGAAGAGGTAGAAATAATTTGAATAGGGGCATAATTGGGCCAACACAAAAAGGAGAGGGAAGGAGTTGAGTATATAGTTGGTCGAGGGGTGAGGTTCAATAGAAATGGGTGAGGTGTGCAATGTGAAGAAAGGAGAGAGATAGAGCGAGTGCGTGGGGGTAGGAAAAATGGTATGGAAAAGGAAGCTTGTGTGAGAAAGGGAGTTGATAGAGGTTACATAAATGGTAAAAAGGGAGGGGGTTGCGTATCAAAATAAGATTTAGTTAGTTTTAGTTTTAAGATAGTTAGGTTAGGGTACAGGTTAGGAAAAATAAACTAGGAAAAACTAAACCAATTTAGGATAGGTTTAATAAAAAGGCAAGTGATAAAAATAATTAGGGATATTATTTAAGAATTTTTTTAGTTTACAGGTTAAAGTTTAATAATAAAATAATTAAGGTAAGGTTTAAGGGTTAGGTATCAAATAAAATACTAAATGCTAGGAAAAAAATGTTACAAAATTTTAAGTTGTTACATGCATTCCCTATCATTTTACAAGAATGTGAATTGGGCCCAAATGATAAGCATCAGCACAAAAATATTCCTTAAAAGGAAATTGAGAGAGCACATGATTCATATCATCATATAAATATTTAAGGCTAGCACAAAACCCTAGAGATAATCATAGATCAATCAAATAATGAAAATTGATGATCTACAAGATCATCACGAGTTAGAAGATCCCTCAAAACATAAAAAAAAAATAAAAATTAAAAGGCCAGAGGCCATGAGAAATACTTCTCTACAATAAAAGCAGTGCACCTCTTACTGAGCATGAGTTTTAGGAAAAAAAGAAGAAGTTAAACTTAGGTCAACAAGGCTTTAAAGTCTAATGTATCATATTATTCATATAATTTGTAATTTAATAACCAAAATACTCTTTAAAGACCTGAAATCCTATCCAAAGGTTTAGGTACCTCAAAACCAAGGTAAAAATGTTATAAAAAGAAACACCTTTTACTGTTGAGGCTAAAATCAGAAAAAGTGTAACTATAAATAACTTGACCGAGTAAAAAAAAAATTCTCTTGCCAAATTTAAGAAGTTTACTACTTATAAAATACTATTTACTAGTCAAAGAGAAATATTAAACAAGTGAAAATTATTTTATTGCCAAAAATTTGTATTCAATAAAAATCACTATTCATACTTAGTTACTATTTGCAAGGGTTGAAAATTCAAAGGTCAAATGTTATGGTCAATCTTAAACTCTAATATAAGGTAAAAGCTTTTTAGGAGTAAATATGTTATTTTTATGATCAATTTTACAAAAATAATGATTAATCAAATATTAAATCATATTCAAGGTAACTAAGATGGCATTAGTCAATAGCACATTGAATAAAACAAAGAACATAAAGAGCATCATCATGAACACCTAAACCTTTAACATTTTTCAATCAAAATTTAGAGCATCAAAACATTCATGAATCCAATCATAATGTATTTGAAAAATCACCTAGTAATTATTACCCATGACATGGTATAATCAAACCAACAAAACAATACAAGCTCATCAAAATAGATAGGACATGCTCAAATTCATACTAATATAAATCATATAGCATAATCAAAACATAGAAAAGTTATCCTAAAGATGGTAAGAATTAATATGGCATAATAATAATTAAATAAATAAAAAGATCAAAATCACACTAAGGGTCAAAATATCCCTTTCATGGCAAATCACGGCATAATCAAAGCTAAACACATTCAACATCCTAACATCCAAAATCATATCTACTTGTGTGAAAGAGGAGTTTGCCTAAGCTTAAAATACTAATTAAAAAGATGAAAGAGAGAATTAAAGACCAAAAAAACCTCTTGAAAAAGCCTCCATGACACCTAAACATTAAGGAAAATATTATGGAAAAACAACACATAAAAACCAAATCAATTAAGGCACAATAAAAGAGTAATGAAAGGTAAACTTATCTCCAAGATTCAGAAGAAAACAAGGTTCAAACATTATAGAAAATGGGAGCTTGGGCCATGAAACATTAAAAAGAAAGAAGAGTGAAGGTGGCACAAAAGAGAAGAGAATACGAAAAGAAAAAGACTAAAGTTCAAAGACTTATTATCTTGAACTTGAAACTAAACTAAGCTCCAACCGAGGAGGAAAAAAAAGATTAAGGTTTGAAAATGGAGAAAAAGGAGAAGAGAAAAGTGGTGAACCAAATGAGAAGAAGAAGAGAAATGGAGGAAGAAAAGTGGAAGTGTGTGGTGGTGGAGAATGATCACACAAGGTGGTGGGTATAGAGATGGTGATATGCATCAACTAGGGAAGAGAAAAGGGAGAGTTGAGTTTGAATATGATGTAGTGTAGGAATATAAGATCAAAAGAGGAAGAATTTAGAAGATATTTAGTTTTCTTAGCCAACTGTATAAGGGTAATATGGTAATATCACCAAGGAAGAGAAAACCAAATTGGCTACAACCAAGGAGGTGGCATACAAGAGTAGAAAGAAGAAGAGAAAAAAAGTGAGAGCATATTAGACAAAATAAATATATAAAGAAAATATTATAAGTTAAAGTGTATAAGGTAAACTTGTAATTACACATGGTCGGATATTTTTTGCACAAATATCAAGATAAGGTATAACACACCCATTTTTTACTACTAAAAATTTTTATTTTTCAAACATTATAAAAACATGAATACAAAAAGACTCCTATAAATAATGAGATGTTATCGTCGTATCTAACATAAGATAGAAATTTCATTATTTGTCTCATGGAATACCCAAGTCTAAGTATCTAAACCAAACAAAACATAAGAGAAACACATTGTACAGATAATATAAGAGTTGAAGAGTTTAGGAGTACAACAATGGCCATAAAAACCTAGAATGGTTCAAAAAATAATAGGGAAGGAAAATTAAAGAGAAAGGCATCTCTAAAATAGTTCTCAATCACAAGGAACCCTTAAAAGAGAAAATTAAGCCAAAATATCTTAGCTCTTGGTGTCCCAACACCAAACAAGCATATGGCCTCGTACTATCCATCCACCACTACTTGCATAAGGTCCTCTACCTATGGAATTAAATATATGACCGATTAAACATACACATCAATACTCACATGTTGAGTGAGATAAGTTATCCAACATGGAATTCATAAAGAACATGAGGTAATAGAAAACATATTGATCATATATGACATGCACACATTTATGCTCATACATTAACATACTAGGGTGATGTAATATTCTTATAAGATGCTCGTGGCATGATACAATTGCATATGTGCAAGAATGTTAAGACTATCATGTTAGTTACTAAACATGGTATCATGAAGGGTCACATGCATCACATGGATTAGGGATCAAATACATTATCATGAAACTTGATAGATAAGCAATGTATATTGGATAACATATGAAGACACTAGGAGTAATTCATTACCATAAGAGAATATTTCAATTATTATCTTAACCTAATGGCGACCACATAATTCATATTCTTGTATAATTAAAAGAATTTCTAAGAATTGGTAAGAATTTTTTGTGAGTGCTTAAGTTCTCCATCATAGGGCTCAACCTTGATAGCACACCAAAAATCGAGCTTACTATGTAACTGTAACACCCTAATTTTTACTATTAAAAAATTCATTTTATAGTGGAAGTAAATAAGTAAAATATTGAGGGTTCCCATCGTAATTGACATAAGTTTGGCTTATGCAACCATCCTTACATCAATCACAAGGCTAAAACATTTAAAGTAACACAAGGAAATAAGAAACAAAAGAAACATTTATAATACAATAATGAGTTTGGAGCTTAACTCCGAGTTATAATACAAGATATAAAAGAAGGGATATTATGGATCAAGAGTCCAAAAAGGTATCCTATTAAATACATTTACCGGATAATATTTACTCTTCACTCATCCCCACATAAGGCATCATAGGTAACATAATCATCTAATAGATCTTCTAAGACCTACACAAAAGAATTAGGGTCTTCTACTTATGGGAATGAGCAATACTCATAAAACGGATGGTTAGTATACTACATACTGAGTAAGGGAACAATACTATCGAAACAGGAATACAATTAGCACATGCTTTCATATCACATAATAAGTGCATAAAAAAATAAATGAAACATCTCATAAGATAGAAAATGATACAAATCTCTTTATTAAGTATAATCCATTTCCATTCTTTTATATACGTTGAGTGTAGTAACATCACTATTCTTAAACCGATGGAATAGTCTGAAGCATCTTCTTAGGAACAACACACTTAAGCCACTATTATCATTTGGTGGAACGAATCCGAAAACATCACCTTCTTGGACAAAATGCTCCTGAGCCATTATTCTCCCTAGTAAAATGAGACATATATATATATATATATAAACAACACTTTGGTCCAGACTCATGTATTTTTCCACTTTAAATCATTAGTATCTTTTCCATAAGTTAATATATTATATTTTCATTTCATGATGAGCAGAGGCATTATTCTTAATCTGATGGAACGAACTGAAATACCTTCTCGAGATAAAAGCTCCAAACCCATTATTACTTCCTATGGAACGAGGATTAAAAATATCACCTTCTTGGGACAATACGTTCTCGGAACACTATTTTATATATATGTGTGTGTGTGTGTGTGTGTGTGTGTGTTTATTATATGAAAATAGATCTCCTTAGTCCTACTCACATGCTCTTTTACTTTAAGTGATTAGTATCTTATTCAAGATAAATTCTCAGGCATCAAACACATTAAAGCATATAGACACATAACTTTAGTCACAGGTCTCACATCATTTCAAACCCTAATTACACACCCTTTAGCATTCCTTCTCGCATATTGATTATTCCACACAACTTATATTTCATCATCTTCAAATCTCATCATTATTATCATACCCAAAATACACGGTCTAGTTCCTATGTCATACACATACTTTAATAATCTTATTCCAACGTATTACTCACAAAACTCTCTAAAAACCCTAATTCTATAGATTAGCCATAATACCTCCTATGAAATTCATATGGTTACCACCGCCAATAAATAACCTCATAAGGCTGATCTTTAGCAACATATTTAGAATCTGATTAACCTCTAGATTTTACATATAGAATAATAATATCAACATTATAAAATACTATACTCTAATTAATCATTAATTCATTGAATGACTCTAAAACAAACAATAATACTTCCAAACATTTTTCATGATATCATTATCATATTCTAATCCACCTAACAAATAAAATACCAAAATTACCTTATTACCCCCATAATGACTAATTTACCCTTAAGCATAAATAATAACCTTTATTTTATAAATTATTTTACCTTCCACACACATTATTTTCCAAATCCACCAATTATTATCATACCTCATAAAAATTATCATGTCCATCCACTATACCGGACTCTAAGAACATAAATCCTATACTTCCTCCTCTAAATCTACTGGAATGCCACCTACAAAAAATAACAAAAACCACAATTAGGCTTAAAAAGTTTAACCGAAGGAGAAATTAAGGTAAGGAAGGTAAAAATGAAAATAATTATAGTAAAATAGAAGCTTGAGATGTGTGGACGTGTAGTGGAATGTGTGGTGGAGTTATGGTAAAATTTTGGTGGTATTTGGACAAGGTTTGGGGGTGAAAATAGGGGTGCACGACCGAAAAATAGGGGTTGCACGACTGTGTTGTTGGTAGTGCACATCCAAATTGAGAGGAAGGATCGTGCATGGCCAAACGGTGCAAGGTGGCATGATCGTGCTCAATCACTGGGTAAATAGGTCGTAAGTCTCAAAGGTGTGCACAGGCATGCATTTGGGCCATGCGCGGGCATATGAGGGTGCACTAGCCGGCCGTGGTGGGTTGCACGGGTGTACAATAGGAAATTTTAGTGTTACATGGTTATACTTAAGGCCATGCATTTTGTAAAAACTACGACACAAGAAAGAAAGAAGAAGGTAAAAGAGGCGATGGTAGGCACCGATGGCGGACGATGGTGTTAGTGAAGGTTGGGGTGACCTTGGTGGTCATTCCACCGGTCAAAGGGACGCGTGTGGTGGCTGTGGTGGTGCAAGATGGTGGAATGGGTGTGTGCAGGCCAAAAATAGGGCACACATAGGAGGAAGAAGAAGAATAAGAAGAAAGGAGAAAGGAGAAAGGAGAAAGATGATGGGCTCGGGTGGTGGCTTCTTAACACAGAGATGGTAGAGTGGAGGCCAAACAAAGAGGAAGAATGGGCATATATATATAGGCATGCAACGAGCATGAAGGATGGAAGGGTGGTGTAGGGGAAAATATGGTGAAATACTCCAAAACCCTAATTTAGGAAATCATGGCCGAATAGGGAATTATTAGGAAATTAATTAAAATAAGCTAATTTTATTGAAATGAAAGGGAATTAATTAGGATGAATCAAGAAGGAATTTATGAGTGTTTTAAATAGGAGGACTTTTGGTATTTTAAGATAATTAAGGATTTTAATTGGAAATTAATTAAATAAATTATTTTATTTTAATTAAGAAGGAGAAAATAGTTTTAAGTTAATAAAAAACTTTATGAATAATTTGATTGGAGAAAATTAGAGTGTTTTGTTACTTAAAATGGAGTTCCAGAAAATTTCTTCAAAAATCCCTAAATTAACCTAAGAAGAGAATTTAATTACTATTTTAATATAATTATTTTATTAAAAACCCAAAATTTACTTCAAATCATGCTAATTAATCCAACCACTAATTTCCCTTCTTTTTTTTCCTTTTCCCCTTTTTCCTTTTTCTCCCTCCTTTTTCCTTTTTCTTTCTTTCCCCTTCTCTTCCTTATTTTTTTTCCCCGACTAGGCCGGCCTGCCAGGCCCAGCACCTCCCCCTCGCGGCCCGTCCCTCTCCCGCGCCCCTCATTCCCCTTTTCTCTCGGCCGGTTCGGCCCGCCACCTTTTCTTTCTTTCTTTTCTTTTCTGCTGGACCGCCGGTCCAGCCTCTTCCTCTTCTTCTTCCTCGCGACGTCGTTGTCCTTCGCCATCTGCAACCGAAAATTTCGCCGGCAAGAAAAACCTTCAACGCCACGCCAATATCACCGGTCATTTCGCCCTTTCATCCCCGTTGACTCCCCTGCAGATGTGACCAATCGATTCAGCCATTCCCGCACGCAATCCTCTTCTTCTTTCCCCCCGATGGGTCTCGGTCTACAACAGCAGACCTGCTCTGGCCAGCCTCGCCGGACACGCAAGCACCTAACCCCCAACTCCCCCTCTCACCTTTGTCATTTTCCTATCCCAATTTGCCTATAAATAGCCCCGAACGCTGCCTGAATTGGGTTTGAAAAACCTGGAACCCAGAGAAATCCCAACGCGCGCCGCCCCACCTTTGGCCGCCCTTTCCTCCGCCTTCAGCCACCTTTGCCGCCTGCCCGCGCCACCAATATCCTCCCTGCACCGCCTTCTACATAACCAACCCCCTTAGCTTCCCTACCTCGCGTCGCACGTGCCGCCCCGGCCGTGCGAAAACCTCTCCCCAAATCGACCCTTCCAGCCCTACGCCACCTTCGCGCCGTAGCCGCCGGCTGTACTGCTCTTGCAGCACCATCACCACCCCCCAAAACCACCAGGAGTGCCTGCTCTACCACCCTACACTTCCACTTTCCCCTAGTTTCTCCTCCTTTAGCCTCCATAGCCACCTTTCCCAATTTCTTCCTCCTCCACCACTGCCGCCGCCGCCGCCGGTGCCACCACCCCAGCCAGGTGGTCCAACTCCCTAAAACCCTAGACCTGGAATAAAATAAGTGGTTAATAAAATTTAATATTATTATATATTAATGTTAATGTTATTATAATCATTATTAATCTATTTATTATTAACACTATTACTATAATTACTATTATTATTATTATTATTATTATTATTATTATTATTGACAGGCCCTAACATTACCCCTAAGAACTTCTAATTAATGGTATTAAGCAATACAATACCCTAATAAGTTATTATTATTGTTAATATTGCTAGTATTACTATTATTATCCTTATTATTATTATCACTACTATTATCATTACTATTATGATTATTGTTTTTATTATTATCATTATTATTATTACTCTTATTATTCTCATTGTTATTATAATTATTATTGTCGTTATTACTATTATTATTATTATTATTATTATTACTATTATCATTATCATTATCATTATTATTATTATTATTATTATTATTATTATTATTATTATTATTATTATTATTATTATCATTATCACATGTGTTACTTTAACTATGACTAACATCTTTAGTATCTCTATTATTATTATGATTATTATTATTATTTTAGTAGTTTTACTAATAGCAACATTGTCACTATTAATATCATTATCATTATCATTATTATTAATAATAGGGCTATGGTAGTTGTAGCTGTCTTTATTATTATTATTATTATTATTATTATTATTATTATTATTATTATTATTATTATTATTATTATTATTATTATTGTTCTTACCCTTAGTATTATTATTATTACTAGTGTCCTCAACATTATTATTATCGTTCTTATTATTATTATTATTATTATTATTATGGTTGTGTTGTTGTTGTGTTATTATCATTATTATTGTCATTATCCTTATTGTTATTATTATTATTATTACTATCGTTATTGCTATCACCATTATTTTCACTATCATTGTTATTATTATTATTATTATTATTATTATTATTATTATTATTATTATTATTATTATTATTATTATGTTATTGTTCTAACCCTTAATATCGTGGTGTTATCCTTATCATCATTATTTTTTAGTATTATTATTGCTATTGCACTATTATTATCATTATTATCATCACCAATATTATTGTTGCTATTATTATTATTATCATTAGTATTATTTTTACTATTATTACTATTATTATGAGTATCATCAGATCGTGGTTGTTGCTATCATTATCATCATCATTATTACTATCATTACTATTATTATTATTAGTATTTTACTATTATTATTGGTATTAATAACAATATCATTATTAGTAATAATAATAACCCCACCTTTTAATTATAAACTACTATTATCAATGTTAATTATAGTACTAGACCAGGATAGGGGTAAGATAGGAAATTATGATAATTCGGGTAGAAGGAGATTGACCCTTAGTATTTCTTCCTTATAGGTGAACCGGGTCAAACCCTAGGAGGTGTAGGAGTGTGCTCCAAGCCCGGCGTCAATTTAGGTAAGGGCCTAACTAAGGCTACTTGTGTGATATGTGAACTACTGGTTGTGGATGTCTCATATGCTCATGTGATGTACTTATGTGTTATGCTTTAAATGTCACTATCTTATATGCCTTACGTGTAGCGCATCATGGATCCAGGTACGTCTGTGTGAATTACTTGTATTATGTTTAATGTGAATGTGCTTCAATTTATGACGTGTTGTGGCCTTAGGACATGCATGCTAGGGAATTTGGTGTGGTGACATAGTTTGGGGACATGGAAGAAAAGATTTGGGAAGAAATAACAAAAGGGGGGAAATAAGTCGGTTAGAGAAGGGATGGGAGAAATAAGGGTTGCATGGGGTGGTTACGGTCTGCATGGGGGCAAACCTTACGTATAGAAAGGTGCCTCGGGGTGTGTGGAAGGTAAGAGAGGTGTTGCTTGGGTGTTTGGGGGCTCCGAGTGAAAAATAGTACGTGGACCAAATAAGGGTGCGTAGGAGACTAGGCTAGAGTTTAGAGGGTGACAAGAAGGAAAAGGGGAGAGTTAAAAGAATAAGTGAGGATGAGGGTGACATGGAGTGAGGGTTGAACCGAAGGGTAGTGAGGTGTAGGGGTGCTAGGATGGTTCTGGTTGTACGAGGCGAAAAAGGGTGGGCCACATAGGCCCAAGTTGGGTTTTCTGGAGAAAACCCTAAGGGAAGGTAGTGAGTGGACTTTGGGGTAAAAGGTGGTGGGCCCAGACCCACACACTTAGGAGACGGGTTTCAGAGTGAGTAAGCTAATTAAGGGGAGGATGTCGGGCGAGTTAGAAGGCGCAAAGGTCTCAAGATATGAGACGGGCCCTCTTGGGAGGATGAGTATAGCTAAAGTTAGCCATGCATGTCTAGGGCGGAAACTCGTTGAAAAAGATACCATAAAATACTAATCACTTAAAGAGGAAGATGCTGAGCCGAGCCTAGACCTGTCCACCGGCGAATAATAGTGGCCAGGAGCCGGGGTGCCCTGGAGACCGATCCACTGGCGAATAATAGTGGCCAGGAGCGTTTTGCCCTGTATATATTTCCGGTCCACCGGCTATAATAGTGGGGGTTACCGTGCTCAGCAAACCAAATATAAAATCGATAAGACATGGGGAAGATACTAAATACTTACAGTGGAACACCATGTGAGTCGGGGCCAGACCGGTCCACCGACAAATAATAGTGGCCAGGAGCGTTTTGCCCTGGAGACCGAACCACAGGCAAATAATAGTGGTTAGGAGCGTTCTGCCCTGTACATATCTCCGGTCCACCGGCTATAATAGTGGGGCACCCGCACTTACATGGATTAATGAAGAGTATGTGGAATTGAGTATGGTATTAAGAGATTTAAAGGATAAGTCTAATTGGAACATAATCGACCTCACTATTTGTATTGTCTTATGTGCCTATATGATCATGCTTGTATTGTGTACTTTGTCTGTTCAGCCTTAGTTATTCGGTTACCTTACTCAGTACGTAGCGTACTGACCACCCGTTTCATGGGTGCTGCTCATTCCCACGAGCAGAAGGCCCCACTGATCTAGTGCAGGTAGGTGACTCTATATTTGATGCCTACGACACTTATGAGGCATTGGGCGGGACCGAGAGCTGAGTCCGAACCTAGCTTGGGGATCGAGAGTGGCGTGGCCGGAGTTTGTTATCACTTCACCTTTCTTATGTATTTAAGTTTATTTGTTTTAAGTGTATGGCGTTTCAACTTTCAAAAACCTTAAAACCGTATCTTGAATTGTACTTTGAACTTCCACACTCTGATTCTATATTACTTAGGTTTTACCCGTGAATGTGTTATGCTAACAACTCGTATTTGTTGGTTAATCTATTTTAGCCTTAGCACTTAGTACCGGGACGGTAGGAGTGAACCGTTCTGGTATTAAGTGTGGCGGTAACGCCCCCGAATTTACAAGTGTTATCTCTTATTTCCGATAAACTTTTTGAAATTAAACGAAATTTTTCAGTAGTAAATTTGGGGGTGTCACATATGGTTGAGTGTTGGAAAAAATGGCAAGTGATGGGGATGGTTATGTGTATAGGTTGCGTAAGGATAAGAGGAGGAGGAGGAGGAGGAGGAGGAAGAAGAAGAATAAGAAGAAGAAGAAGAAGAAGAAGAAGAAGAAGAAGAAGAAGAAGAAGAAGAAGAAGAAGAAGAAGAAGAAGAAGAAGAGTGACAAGGAAAAGGGGTTGTGTGTGCTGGTCTATAGAGATGAGAGAAGAAGAAGGAGAAGAAGTAAGGTTGATGGATGAGGGATGAGGGATGATGGGAGATGGTGTAGCTGTAGAGGAGAAATGCAAGTTGCGAGGCATGTTGCAGCAAAATCAAAATTTACGGCTAAGGTTAATGGTAGAAGGAGAAGAAAGGAAAGAAAAGAAGAAAGAAAAGGGAAAAGAGAAAAAGATTGGGAATTAGTTTAGGTAATTTTAGATTAGCTAAAATAGTTAGGATTAGTGGTAATTTTAGCGGGTTTTATTTTTAGTTTTCAAAATACGATTTATCTGGTTCAAGGTTTCAAATTTAGTTAAAGTTTTGGGATTAAGAAAGTGGGTTAAGGCCAAGACAAGATTTTGTCAAGATCAAATCAATTTAGGGTGTTAATAACGCGGGATTAGTCTAAGTAAATTTTTGGGGTATTACAGTAACCTTTATCGTCTACTACTCTTGGAAATAAGCCAAGGTAGTGTGCAATCCCAACCATCTTCGGTATCCTAACCCTTGAGTGCCGACACCTCCTAAGTAAACCAATGGTTCAAGTAGAGTAAGAGAGGTATCAAAACCAACATAGGATTCCTTACTCATATGCGAATAATAATCTATTATCTACCCCCAGTTATTCCTTACTCATATGCGAATAATAATCTATTATCTACCCCCAGTTAGCTACTTTGAGAGTAAAAAAAATGGTCGAATTCTCTTCCCCTCTAAGTGTTTAATATCTTATTATATTAAAATTTTAAGCCATACCAAAGATTATCATGCTACATAATAAAAAAACATAACTAATAAAGGTTTCACAATGTTCCAAACTCCTCCTTACAGGTTATTAAGGTGAAATCTATTATTAGTTAACCAATTGTTCCATGAAGGGAAAATCCATAATCATACCATCCATTCATATACACATGCTCAATCCTCCACCTAGTTTCCATTATTTATTTCTTTTTATTCACTAACCAAAGCCTAGGTGAATCTTAAGAATAAGTTCAAACCCACAACCAACAAGGCATGATAGTCAAATATCCCCAAATAGGCCTTAAAGAATAATATTTGGTCCCTATAAAACTATGGACAAGAATCAGATCACAAAGATCACATCAATATAATAAATAGGGAAATCGGTTGACCAAAAAATTTGTATTAGTCAATCAACGGAAGGGTACAATCCCCCAACCAATAAGGCATGTCAATTAATTAACTAAGAATAAAGCACATACTAGAAAAGTATAATTAGTCAACCAAAGGGAAACATTGGTATATTGACAAAGCACCACCAATGCACTGATATGGCCCATAAGTCAATGGTTAACATGGACCCATAGTCTAATGTGCCATATTATTCAATCAATAAAGCACCATTGGTCTATATTAATTGATCTGGCTTATTGGTCAACTGACAGTACTAATACGACATCATTGACTTCACAAATGAGCTATAAACTCTCTCATCATTTCTATCATATGATTACATGCACTCACATGCGTTAAAATTGTTCTAAATGTATTTCTAAGACCTCTTCATACTTTCAAACCTTTAATCAACACAAATCACACTCATATGCCAAAATCACCATTTAAATATAAAATCCCTAGAGCATGCTCTCTATATCATATGCTTCCATATATACTTCATCAATCCATATTATTATTTTAGATTCACTATCATATACATTATCATATATCTTAGCAAATCTAATGCATCACCAACCTCATGCCCTATCATTCCTCCTAAGAGGAAATAATGATTCACCTCACTAAAGTAAGCAAAAGAAGCCAGTATAAGAAAAAGAACAATACAAGCTCACACCACCTTCAATGTTCTAAAGTACCTTCAAAAATTACATTTAAAAATTTGAAAAGACTTCTTTAAATCATTTGACACTGTAAAAAGAAAAATTTTTAGAGAAAATAGAGAGAACAAAGAAAAATACTTAACCTGTTCAAAAATAGAGAGCAACGGAGGAGAATGTGTATCATTTGACTTATCTTAGATCTAATCACCCTTTCCTTAAGGAAAATAATGGAGGAATAGGTAAATTATCAAGGAAATGAAAAAAATAAGTAAATATTAGAGGCAAGAAGGTGAGAATACAAGGATAAGGTTTTGGGGGTGTATTTTTGGAGGTTGAAGAACATAACACATAGAGAGTAAATAAAAGGCCAAATGTTGGCTTCCAATAGGGAAATGAGGTTTGGTGATATACATAATTCATAACCCTAATCCCCATCCCAAAATTAGGTTTCATAAGGCTCATTAGGTGAATGAGTCACTCTATTTTCACTTAACACGATGACATGTTTTTTTATGAAATTGCATGGGTAATGTATGCCAAAAAGTTGAATCGTAGAGGGAGTAAATACTATAATGAGAAAGGGACAACATTCCATCCTAATAGAAGGTATGTAGATCAAAAAAATAATCCATGAATATCATCACCAAAGAGGAGAGAAAAAGAAAAAGAAACTTAAAAGAAGGAGAACCAACTGCCCCTATTTACAAAATAACTCCTCAAATGTACTAAAAAGCCTCAAATTTGAGTTCAAAAAGCTAAAAACACTTGTAAAAAATAGTCTATAACCATAGAAAAACATCACCATCAGGTCAAAAAATGGTGGAAATAAAATTAGATTAAAATTAGAAGTGAAGAATTAGGTATGCCAAATAATTAGTCAACTAATAAGTTATGTCAGTTATCCAGTTATTCAAGGTAGAAATTATTTTAACTAATTAAAAACCTATATTTTGAATAGCTAAAATAGCTATTTCAGGGCTTAGAATATGAAAATAGAGCTAATCAAGAAATGCATTTATATATATTTTTTTGTAAAGATCTTCGATTAAAATTTTGAAACAACCCATTAGACTAAAAAAGACAATAATTCCAAAAATGATATAATTATGATAGTCTAAAAGATCTTAAAAACTAAAAGTGACTCAAAATATCTTATAAAAACAAACTCATGAGGAAATAAAACATTTTAAGATAAAGTAATTTTATTTTTAAATATATAAGAATCTTAACATACCAGGACTTTTGAAAAATATGGTATTATATCAATACCCCTTTAAAAGGAACTTCATCACAAAGTTTGACCAGTTGGGGATGAAGACTAAAGTTTAATCCAAAATAGTGAATCAAAATCTTATTATAAATGAAATCAAGAAAAGTATACTTTATGTAATTCATATCAAGGAGACAAATACTTTGACACAAGATGAAATAGATGTAACTAGTAATCAAGAAATCATGGAAAGAATGGAAGAGAGTAGCATGGGGTCTATCAGAAAATAGACCACAAGGATGACAGGAATACATCAAATGGATAAAACAACAAAGCACAAATAAGTTAAAACTATGAGCACTAAACACCACAAGTGAGGGTATAACATGAAGCAACTAACAAAGGAACCTTTAAATAAAACTAGAAAATCCATACTCGTAGGAGACTTATGCAACCCAACATGTATCACCATGATAAAATCTTACCTACACCCATAAAGTACCCAATGGCTACAATTTCATAAAAACCTAACAACTATAAGTCTCCAAACAAATCACATATCTATCAATCCCTTGATACCATTCCTCCTTATATAAAAGCATTAACGATTTGATGGTGCCAATAAGAAAAGGTCATTACTACTTGCCTTATAAGATAGAGGAAAAATCAGTTTTGGAACTACATCACGATCAATCCTTTGAAACAAAATATCTGATCATTAAAATATTATTTTATACATGGTGAAACAACAATATTAAAATATGGGTATAATAATGGTAAAAGATAAATTCATTATTTTAAAATAAAATAATACTAATATGGATTTCTATTTATAGAAAAGTATGTTTAAACATTATGATATATATATATATATATATGACATATAGGATTTATATGCTATTTTCCTGAGTAAAAATATCATTTATTCCTCACTATTTTTATAAGATTTAATATTTTCTCAAGTTTTTCTCTTTTGAATAGATTTTGCAGGAAAAGATAACAATGAAGAAATTCAAAAGAAAAACCGAAGGAAAGAGGAAATGAAGCAAAGAACACATTAAGAGATATTGAATCAATGGAATAAAAGACCAGAAACGAAGAATAGACATCAAAGGGAATCTTGTGTTGAAATTTTATAGAGAAATGATGAAGGAAAAAAGAACCCCGTACCCCCGTGTTTCCTAAATACAGGCCATGTTTTCCACCAAAAGATAAAAATCTCAGTTTTTAAAATCCAAAAATTGACAGAGAATTCAAAGAAAAACACAAAGGTTCCGTGTTTTTCTTAATTTTTTTAACCGGTCATACGAACTATTTTTTGATATATTCTCTGACAATTCTTGAGTTTGGGGAGTCGGTTTTTGGAGTTTGAAAGTTTAATTATCGCTTTTTCTCTATTCTCTCTAGAAAACACATGTACTTCACAATCCCAATTTTCTTTGTCTCCCTTGTATTCAATTGAACAATTAACATTCTTTAATTCATGTTGATAAGTTCTTCTCCATTCCTTTATTAATTGCAAGTCCTGAATTTTGATTGAAAGCAAGTAAATTCTCTTCAATGCATTATTATTTCTCTTATTTTTGGTGTTTCATTGTTTATTTATTAGTAATCACTGATGTTAATTATAGATTACTGCATTTAATTGTATGTTGTTACAATTATGAAGATAGTAGAGTAGATAATTTAAGGTAGGAGGATTTGATGAAGGAATTAGGTTTCGTATATGATAACGTAATTTGAATTTATGATTCTAGATGAAATTTAATTGAATTAATGGACGGAATTGAATGATCTCGCATCATAGATTAATAATTTAAACTAATTATATTGATCACCTATCTAGTTTAGATATTAATCTAAGCTACGATAATAGAATTAATACGTAATTGTTAATTAGCATTTCCAGAGTAGCAAAAGATTAATTGTTAATCTTGTCTATTAATTCGTACGATTGCATGATCCAAGCTTGTATGATTATGGTCATAGTTGACTACTTTCCATTCGTAATGTTACCATTAATTGAATCTAGCGTTCTTAACCTAGGTTATTAATTGGTTAGGTGATAAATTGAGAGCTTATTCAATTTATTGGAATTAAGAGAAAGCAAACAGATAAATTATTATGAATTTCTAAAAGTCAATGTTAAATCATTTAGAATCATTCTTTTCTCCATGATTATTTGATATCCTAATTCCATAATCAATACCTTCCTATCCTTATTCATTAATTAATGAGTAAAGTATTTAACTATTTATCCATATATAGGACATAGAAATAAATGTTACTACATGATCGGGGTTTTCACATTAATTACAGAATTATTGACTATATATCATTCCTTATGGGTTCGACTCCTTCATGCCATCTACTACATATTTGAAAATTAGGATTTATTTATTAAATTTATTGTGCATATGACAGCGCATCAATATGTGTGTGTGTGTGTGGATGTATATATCAATTTAGTAATTCTAATTGAATATATTTTATGAAAAAAATTGGGAAAAAATATTGAGCATGCTGCACATACCTTTATGGTGCAACTATTGATACAACATATGTACTCCTATTCTTTAGTTGTTATGTTTCGCCCTTCAATTTTATCACATGTTAGTTGTTTTTTATTTTTTCACTGAATTTCAAAATATAATTTATAAATAAATTATAAAAAATTGTTCACTAATTAGGCTATATGAAAATTATGAAGTTTATCATGCCTTATTCGACATAGTGGTATCAATGTTCGTGTACAAACATAGTGAACTAGGGTTCAATCCCCGATAAAGGGCGTCATGCTTTCAAAAATAGTGAGAAAATTATAACATTTTAAATGATTTTTTATTTTTTATTGATGTTAAAATAATTTCAAATTTCAAAATTAATAAAAAATTATTATATCTACACCTTTTCACTAAAATTACATTGGAGGCAATGAGTTGAGGATGACACCATTGATTTTTAGTTTCTTTAAGTGCTCTCTCCTCTTTCCTCATTCCCCTCAGATATCAAGTCCTATTTATGATAACAAGTCCTCTTTGAATGAGCTCAACCAAATCAACTTCAAGATACTTCTTAACCAAGTCCTTTGCAAGACTTCTCTCGACCAAGTTAGGAATTCTCTCAGTCAAGTATTCTTTAAGACCCATCTCTTGATCAAGTATTTTAAGTCCACAAAGCCTATGTCACCTTATTTTGGTTCTCCATCCATATTCATATTGGCTAATCCATCTTAGGACACATCTCTACCTAATTATTTTTTGTGATTTAATCTAATGTAATATTCTTTTAGACTCATCGCAACAAATTATTTGTCCTCCTCAAAACTCATCTAGCTAAGCCCTCTATCAAGACTCACCATATCCTAATTCCTCACCAGGGTTAGAATCAGTCATTGAGAACTTCAATCCAATGCCTTTATATCCTATGTACAAAAATTCATTCTCTATCTATCATCCACTTTATTTTGATAACCTAATCGAACTATCTATCTATAAATACAAACTAAAGAACAAAAAACTTTCCCCCCAAAATAAAAAATTTTATTCATTATACCCATATACAATCCACATACATTTACATTTTCAATAACCTATCTTCAACCCACATAATAATACAATGTCTTAATTTTTAAGAAAAAAAAATATTCTCTTATAATCTATATCAAGAAATAAATTGCAAGAGTTCCTCCATGTTCCTTTATAGTATCAGTCCACATACATTCAATATATTGGTAACCTATATTCAACCCACATAGTAATGCAATTAATTGCCAAGAATAAATAAATTATCTTATGATTCTATATAAAGATATTCATTACAATATTCCATCCATTTTCCTTTATAGTATAATAAATAAATAAAATTTCTAAATGAAAAAAAATAGCTAATGGCAATAATATTAAATCATCACAACATTTCAATTTACATTTTCATTGCTAAATGGTCATCATTATAGTAATCTCATAACTATATTTTGTCACTTAACATATTCTCACTTTAAGATATACGTTGTAAAAGTCCTTTATTGAGTTCAACGATAATAAATTCAAAATGAACCCATAGCCCCATCTGTTTTGCTCTTCATTTTCATCATTAATTTCACATGTATAATTTAGCATGTTTGGCTCTCCATCTTCAAGAATTTCTTCTCAAAAGATATGGTAATTATTAAAATATTATATTTGAAACATTAAATAGCCATAACCTTTCAATTTATAGTTTATTTACTAAGTGATCATCATTATTGCTATTTCACAGGTATATTCATATGTCACTTTACATATTCTCTCTTTAAAATATACATATACATGTGTGATAAATACTATGCACACCAATGCTAGAAGTGGTATAAATTGAATTAGATGTAGATCATTTTTGTACCACAAACATAATGATTATGGAAATTTTAACAAACAAAAAGAAGAAACTTGTACCAAGAAGCCCAAAATGGCACTTATTTACACATTACTCAACTAATTGCATCATTTAAAAAGGGGTAAAACAATAAAAGTTCAAGTCATCTATTTTTGTGAATTTCTTAGCAGTGATAAGAGAGTTTATACATGTAGCCTAGAAGTTGTTATCCACTCTAACGAGATAATAAAATTATTGGTCTATTAGTATAACCTAAGCATAATTTTTTTATTCTCCTTCATAATTTTCCCAATATGCAGGGCACACGCATCCATATTTTCATCCAAAGACCATCATAGAACAATCTAGGACACCTTTTATAGAGGATCATATCTACTCCATCAAAAAATTTTATCTCAAGCACTTATGAATTGATCATTTCCTCAATCTTTAATAAATGATCATTTCTCTATCATTAAGATGGAGAACCATAATTTATTCAATTGATCAGTTGATATTACTTTTTTTAGAGTATATAAATTATATGTTAGATATAATGATATCTCATCTAGAAATCTTATAGTTCCTTTATTCCTAGGACACTACTATATCAAACTACAAACTAAGAAATATATGCATTAATGGTATTGCATAAAAATTGATTGGATTGTAACCTATAAATGCACCTAAAAAGAATATTTATTTTTTTAATATTGTTAATTGTATGATATGTCATGACTATTAACAAAATCCAAGGACATTCACTCTCTAATGGCAATATATTTTTTAAGAAACATGTTTTCAATCATGTTCAAATATATGTAGTTCTTTGAAGAGTCCCTAATATGAGGGACCTAAGAGTATTAATATCTAATGATGAGGAGGCATCACAAAATACAACCACAAATGTAGTTTATAAAGAATTCTTCTAGAATTTGCAATAATTGAATAATTGAAAGAATAACATTATGGTTAACATCATATTGAGTGACAACACCCATCCTACTAGATAAATAACATCAACACATAAATATAGCCTTATGCGTCACATGGGTGAAACACTAATAATAATAATAATAACAATAAATAAATAAATAAATCTCCATTATTGTTTCTTGCCCAAAGCAACATTCTCCACTTTATTTCCCATAATAATAATAATAATAATAATAATAATAATAATAATAATAATAATGTAGATATACTATGGTAAGCGCAAAAGTTGATTCTATGTGGAAAGTTTACATTTGTGTGGGAAACATTCTATATGCACTAACAAAGAGAGGATAAAAAGAATGATTATTTGTTTCACTTATTATAAAAGAAAATTTATTGTTAATCAATTGTGTTTAGTGGGTTACATCAGTATGGAAGAAAGTACATATGACATTTCAAATGCTAAACAAGATAGTGGGTATAAACAACCACTCATGTTTGGGGGAATAATAGTTGTTGATTATTATTATTGGCTATTTTACATTATTTAGTAAGTAAATTTACTAATATATATATATATATACATTTTCTAATTGAAAAATAGTTTTTCAAACTCAAAACATTCACTCAAACATATAGTAATGAACAAAACCATTACAACAAAGGATTTTAGGCTTCCTAATTGGATGCATACAACAAACAACCACACATTGATATCTACGTCAGTCCATGCCTCTAATAAATAACACTAATTTCATTTATTGTTGATGAAAAAAATAGTCACAAAAAAAATGTACTAATGAAGTAGATAAAACATTATAGTTAAAGTGTTTACGATGTGATTTATTGGATTATATCATTTATGAAAAATCTAAACCCTTGTCTATTACTTTCCATGGCACCTAACATTTGCCACTTTAACCCAATTTAGGTTATCAATAGGATTGAATTGAAAGGCCATGAAGCTTGAAAGAGGGAGCAAGAACTAGGATGACCCAATTTTGTTTGATGATGTGTTAGTTACTTAGTTATCTTAATTGCAATTTGTGTATCTCCTTGTGGCCTAAGATATGGTTAAAGTTTCATCTTTGTCAAATTTTTGCGTTGATACTGCAAAATATCAAAATTTAATGGTAAATAGATTGTGTTCTCATTGAATTTAGCTTGCCATTTTTTTGACATAATTAATTATTTATTATATATATAATGTTGTGTTGTTTTATGTGGTAGGATGATCATATACTATTTAGTTGTATGTATTATTTTTGTGTATATATTATGTTTCTGATAGGAGATGACCTTCATTGTTAAAAGAAATAATAGTTATTTTCTATCTAACTCATTCTTATACAAGGAAATCCAAAATGGGATTTGATTTGTGGGAAGTTGAGGGTGCATGGGTTTATAATCATGCCATTAATATGAGGGTAGTTAGATATTTCAAGTCAAACTATCCAAACTTTTCTAGTATTATGATCGATGATTGTAGTATTTCTATGCCATTGCTATCAACTAGATTATATCTAAACCACCCAGAGATAAATTAAATTAGATATAAACAAAGGTAAATCAACTATTTAAAAAGAGAATTAAAATATGAGACTACAGAAGAAAATTAAATTACCTATTAATTAAATAAACCATAAAAGAATTGGAAGACAAGTTCAAATATAAAGTTTGTGATGATCTCCTTGATGTTTAATGGCCTTATGGAAAAGAAAAATACATAATCATAGTTTGATATGATTTTTTTTATGAATGAAATATTCCAACAAAAGAAAAACCTAATCAAATGAACAAAGAATTACTAGAATATTGACAAAGTAAATATAAACATTATTAGATAATAAGTTAGTAAGAAAACCAAAATATCCTTATAAGTGTTCAACTTCACTTCAATGAAATAAACAGAGCTTGAGAAGGGCATAATATCCCTGTTTTCAATACTTACATATTTTATATTAGCAAAATCAAACACATAAAATATTAGGTGTTAATGCTACTTTTAACATAAGTTTGGTTGTCACCATCTTTCTTACACTAAGTGCTAAGGTTAAAATATTTCAACAAAACCAATAAAATAGTGAAGAGAGAGTGTGTGATAATTTAAATAAAAGAGTTATATATAATACAATTCTACAACAAGAACCAAACTAATAAAATATAAGCTAAGGATATAAAAGTCCAAAAGAATAATAGGTAAAGATAATTGAACACCTAAAGGTACAACACTTATTACTCTTAAATCTCCATCCCAAACACTAATTAATTTAAAAGAACCTCATCTTAAGGAATTTTCCAATGTTTGAAACTGTCAACATATCCATGCAATGTACGTACTCAACTAAAAATATAGTATCAATATGACTTCCTTAAATTGAGTAACTCACTACATATCAATAGAGATAGCATGCTCACATAGATAATTATCACATAAAATAAGAATTATGAGTATAACATATGATCACATGTAATAATAGACAAACTCGTAAAATTTCATAGTATATCTATGCCAACACGAAGACATGCATAACACTTGAATGACACATTTAGTCATATGTGATAACATATTTTAAGAACAATAATGACTCCATAATTTCATATATGATATCAGTCACCCATAACCTAACAAGGCTTAATATCACCGTGATTACAACATAATTCAAGCCTATCAAGACAAAGCTAAATCCAATTATTAAGGAGCTAACAAGGTGATTTACTAATTCATTTCAATTTATTTTAAATCTTAGGGAGAGGGTACAATCCCACAATATAAGGCAATGATCAATAAGGAAGTGTTACCAAAATCAAACTACTCAATTCCATGGGAAAGCTTGCTAAGGAAGTCACATAATATAACAATCTCCCATACTAAACCTCAATACCCAAGTCTTTAAGTATGTATATACTCTATAGGGTGTATGGAATTCCTATAGAGAAGAAGTGAGCTCTTTTACTCAAAGATCCAACTAGTCACTTAGAAGTCTAAGTTCAAGACACAAGACTTTCCCAACTCATATTGCCTTTCACTTTAAGCAATTAGTGTTTTATTCAAAATCAACTTATAATCAATAAGGGATGCAAGATTCAATCAAAGATCAACCAAATATTTAATCCAAACCAATTCAACATGATCACAAGAGTCTCAATAATTCCATGCCATAGAAGACCCAGTATTAAGGATTAAGTCATAGTGATGCATTACAAAATTGGTGGTTTTATAAATATCCTATTTTATGTGATTTCATGATGATGACCAAATAGTAGGGTGTAGGGTAAGGATGGTTAATATCTAAATGAAGGGATATAGTTAAATAAATACATAAAGTAATTCTTCAAAATAGCTACAAAATCCTCACACAAATAACTTTCAAATATACTAAACTTCACTAGATATCTCTATACAATTCCAAACAAGAAAGATATAGAGGATTTCTAAATTTTCACTCACATAGAATTGATAAAATAGAGAAGAACTCACATAGAAATAAGCTTTATGAAAACTCACAATCCGCCATGAGAAAATGATAACATCTACATCCTCATGTAACATCCTTACTAATAAGACAATCTATATCTAAATAAGATTAAAGTTCTAATTAATAAATTTTTATTCATGATACTATTTAAATGAATAGAAACTCATAAATATTTACTAACTAACACTAAGATAATAACAACCAAATCATAAAAAACTCTTAATAGGATAAATCACATCATAAGATAAAAGATTAATTCTATCTAACTTCTTAATGACTAAGTAAACTAATTAACTGCTACGTTCGTATCGAAAAGGAAGTCATTCTATCATCAAATTTTTATATCAAAATGAAAGTCATTTTAGAAAAGTCGAAGTCTATTTTATATTTTTACCCTTAATTTTTTAATTATATATACATTAAATGCTTTGATACTTTTCAATGAAGGGTGTTAGTGTAATTTTAAGATTACTTTTATTATTTTCTTAAAAAGTGTGCAAAATAATAGAATAACATTCTTTTTGATATAGATGGAGTAGTTAATATCTTAACAAAGTAATCTTAATAACAAAGAAATAAATTAAAAATAAATCCGCTAATCTTATCCATTCATCAATGAAAATTTAGCTTAACTATCGTATGATAAAACATATATAACTTTTTATAGAAAACATAGATTTAAGATTTAAAAAATACATTGAACTTTTGATTTAGTAAGCTTTCTATTGACATCTATACTTCAAGGTAACTATTCTTCTTTAAATTTAAGCCATTGATTTTTTTTCCAATGTGATTCATAATCCATTTTTCAATGTTTTGGAATGCTCCTACATCACATAACTCGAACACTTAATCAATTCAGTTAAATTCCACCAGATTCATCCTTTATATTTAATTATTCAAAAAAGATAACAAAAATTAAATTATCAAGAGAGATGTTAAAGGTCAACACTAAAGTCAACTAAGGCCAACCTATGTTAAATTATTCAATACTTGAGCACATTTTAACCACTTATGACTAAACTGTCCTTATACACTAATTATTTCAATTGCTACTATTTTAATGCCAAACCTTTTATATACTTTAATAAAATTGTTAAAAATGCTAAATAACATTAAACCGAGTACTTTAACTCAAATCACTAATTTTGGATATTTTTCCAAAATAGCAAAATACCATGGTACCCTTGCTTGCATAATAAGCATATTTAACACATAAAACCCTAATCATGTATTTGACATACATAATATAACATTATACATATTTGACATACATGTTGGAAAAATGGAAAAAACATATGTAGAATGATATAAATTTCCCTTGGGCTCACAAAACTTTAATAATGCATAACTATATCTAAACATTCTCAAATATGATCATATAAGATATCAAACTTTAAGTAAAACACCTAATAAAAATTTAGAATATATTTATATGTCATTAAAAAGCTGTAGCTGGACTAAAATGCTCTTGCCAAGAGCTGCACATAATAATCACATCAAATATCATGCTTTCACCTATGATTACATGTACAAAAAATATAAAAAGGCATATTTTGCTTCAATTAATTACATACACAAAAAATATATATCAAAACATGGTGTCATAGAATAAACAAAACTACGATAAAAGCTCATACATACTCTTGCATAACACTCTTGCACATTTTAACACAAACATTACATATATTTTTTTTTACCATAAATAAACCCTAGCATGATACTAAGCCTAAAAACCGTAACACTCTCTCACAATATACTTTGTCTACTAAGTCTAAAAATCCTAACACTCTCTCACAATATAATTTGTCATCTAAAGAGTAAGTTGGATATACCTAATGTCCAAGTTTAAGAAAAATGAATTACAAATGCCTTTTCTAAAGCTAAGCCCATATTTGGAGTTACTTATCAAAAATAATTATCCATAATATTTACTTATTTTGAAATCTTTTTAGCTTGCTCCAAACAAGCATTAAATCAAAATCCTCTCATATTCCATTCAAATTACAAAAAATATCATATACAAGAGCATAATATAACAAATACATCTAATAATGACAATAAATAAATGTGGAAAAAAGGATAGAAACGAGATAAAGATGGATTAAACATTATCTTAAAAGAATGGAAAGTTTGAGTAAAAAAACTCATGAACCAATACCAATTTCTCTAAATATTAGATTCTTATACTTAGATCAAGTGTATGGGAGTTAAGATAAGAAGAATTAGGCGAGGAAATAACAAAGAAAAAGGGAACAAAGATGAAGAGATTTAGTATTCCGGAAAAAAAATGCAACAACACTATTTTTGAAATCGAGCTTGATGGGAATTTAGGGGTTTTTAAACAAAGACTAAAGGTTAAAATAAAATAAAAAAGTTGAGGAGAAGAATGGTAAATGAAGTTGCGAAGAACAAAGTAAACAAGAATAGAAAATTTAGGGCAATATGAGTGCATGGGAGCTCGTTGATTTTAGCTAAAAATTAACCCAGCCAAACAAAAATAGTAGACGCAAGCTAATTGTGAGTGAGGGATGAAGAGGAAAAATAAGGAGGAAGATGTGCAATTTCTGGGAGAAAAAGGGTGGAGAATTAATGTATGCAATGCAAGAACTTAAACTAAGTGCTTGTTTGGTATGGGGGTAAACATGGGTAAAAAATTACCCCATATTTTACATTAAAATTAAAGAATATGTTTTGGATAAATACTCATTTTAGATATTAATTTGATCTTAAATGGGTGTTTTAATAAAAATATTATTATTGTTCTAAAATCTTCATATAAAAGATAAAAAAAATAGGGGAAAAAATTTCCACTCCTTTTGTCTCCATATGAAATAAGACCTAAGAAAAAAAAACAAGAGGGAGAGGATGAAGAGTGAGGGAGAACGAGAGTTCTAAAGTTACAAAAAAAATTAGTTGTGAAAATTGGAGCAAACAAGGGTAAATCATGATTTTATGTGACATATGATATAAATGATGCGTGATTTTGGAAAATAGGCATAGGATCTTATATGGGAGGAGTGTGGGGTGAGTTTAGCAAGGCTAACACTTGAGTGAAAGATAAAACGATGATTTTGTAAGTTTGAGATTAACTATGGTTGAGTGTGTAAATGTTTATAACATAAATATTTGATTATTGTACTTTTAACTGACCTTTGGGTTTAATGAAAGGAACTAGATTGGTGAATCTAATTTTTCTTACTTAGATAGGTAGTTGAGATTCAATGGATAGTTAGAGGATCAATTTACACTTACTTTTAGGTAATGGAATTGTAAGTAAGTCAAATAATGTGAATTTATTGGGAAAAGTAGCAAATGGATCCCAAAAATAATGAAGAATTATGAGAAAGTGTGAAATAATTTTAGAAACCAAAATAAATAAAAATATGTGGTAATTGATCTGATGCCTAACTGATGGAAAATGAGCAAAGTCAAATAAACCACAAAAACATATTTTTCTACAAACTCATGAAACAAATATTGAATGGTTAAAATTGATATAGACAGATGTTAAATAATTTTAGAAATCCAAATATATAAAAATATTTGGCCTCAAAGTTGGTTTGATGACTAATGGACAAAAACTAACAAATAGTTAAAATCGTCTAATCGCATCAATAATTTTTACGTAGTTTAACTATTTGGAAAAAAACGTATTAATTTCAAGTGAATAGATAAAATGAAAGAGATAAAAATATTTTATGAATGACTTATGAATTTTGAATAAGTAAAAAATAAGCGAAGATGGCATAATAAAAAAAATCACATAAAATACAATTTTCCACAAATGAATAAAATGAATGACGAAAAATTTGAATTCAATATGAACGACATGTTATATGATATATAATTTTTTGAAGTGAATCATAAGACTAAGTAAGTAAGGTAATGGGAGTTTAGCATGCCTTGTAATAAATTATTAGCCACTTAATAAGGTTCTAAGATGGATTTGGTATCCTGAACCCAATGAAAATGATCTAAAGTAGTGGATTATATATATAACTCCCCAAAATTTACTACTAAAATTTTCATTTTAAGTGAAAGCGTATTATGAAATAGTTAGTTGTTACCATCGTAGTTGATATAAGTTTCATTTACTATACCATCGTTATATCAACCACAAGGCAAAAAATTAGGAAGTAAAACTTGATAGATAGAAAAAGAGGGAACTTTCATAAACATTAGATAAGATTTTGGAGTTTTAATCCAAATATAATAATCCAAAATACAAAAAGGGATATCATGGATCTAAGAGTCCAAAAAGGTATCTGGTTAGAACTGACATCTAGATAACATGACTCTATGCCCAAAACCTTGATACAGAAATCACTACTCCCATAATAAGCATCAAAGGCTGTAAACTCGTTCACTGGGTCATCATCGACCTGCACAAAGACATTTGTGTCATCTACTTATGGAATGAGTAGCACCCATGAAACAGATGATTAATACCCTACGAACTAAGTAATAGTACAATCAAAGCAAGATTATACATAATACACGAGTTCACATTAGAGAGTAAGCATACGTGCATTAATATAAAATAATGCTAGGTAAATACTGATTGACACACCTGAACCACTATTATTATCTGATGGAATAAATCTAATACCTCTTAGAGTAAAAATTCTCATGGTCCGCTATTCTTAAATTGATGGAATGGACTGAAGCACCTCTTAGGGATAACACACCTAAACCACTATTTTTATTCGATGGAATGGACTCAACACCTCAGTCTTGACTCACGTAGCATTTCACTTTAAATGATTAATATATTTTCTATTAATACTTTATCTCTTAATCGTATATTTCATTCACGTTGAGTATGGGGCCCTACTATTCTTAATCCGGCAGAACAAGCTAATGCACCTCTTAGGAGCAATAAATCTGAGCTACTATTATTATCCGGTAGAATAGACCCATAAAACACCTCAGCTCGACTCATGTAGTCTTTCACTTTAAATGATTAGTATCTTATCCATTAATACTTTATTTCTTAATCGTATATTTCATTCATATTGATTATAGGGCCCCACTATTCTTAATATAGTAGAACAAATTGATCCACATCTTAGGACAACACACCTGAACCACTATTATTATCCGATGGAACGGACCTATAAAAACACCTCGCCCTAACTCACATGATATTTCACTTTAAATGATTAGTATCTTGTTAGAGTTGATTGTATATTCGAGATTATCATGCAGGAATCATATAGATATGTAAGATATATAACTGAATAACACAATTATGACCACATAATTGTCCTCAAATGACTATAACACACTTAGGTAGTTAAAATGCTCATATTCTCCCAGGCCTTATAAAACCCAATACTATTACTATAACACCCCCAAATTTTATTGTTGAAAATTTTAATTTTATTTAAAAATTAGCGGAAGCAATAATCATAAATTTCGGGGACTTTACTATCACACTTAGTATCAGACCAGTTTCCTCCTACCGTTCCAGTACTAAGTACTAGGGCTAAAAAGAATAAAATACAATTTGCTCAAATTCAAACTTTATTTAAATAAGCATAGCGCAATAAATTCGTTAAAAGAGTAAAATCCACTAATAGTAGTTATAAGAGTAAAGCATTTACCAGGGAATAAATGGTTAAAGGGAAACCCTAAAATTATTCTCAGACAATCCTTACACTCTTTTCCGAGTTAACTCGAATAGCACTTACAATAGACCTATAAGGGACACTGGCCATTGAATAGGAGGGAGCCCACAAATGGGACCCTTTAGTACTATGGTATTGAGTAACCCTTTATACTAGACTGAAAGATAGAGCCCACATACAACACATCATACTCAAATGATATAAAAACGATAACATACATAGGCTTAGGGAATCACAATTGATATAAGGACTAACACACCATTCAACACCACACATAATAGGAAATTCGTAACACAAAATCCGTATACTTATCCATTCCATTGCATACCCAAATAGGGACAAGCGCTGGAGTCAAACTTATACCATATTAATAGATCATAACAATAAAATCAATACTTTTGGTCTTAAGCCATTAATTAATCATTATTCAATCATCATCTTTTGAATTATATCCATGTGAGTGTGGGAACCCCACTATTATAGCTGGTGGATCGAAAATACCTAGGAAAAAATGTGCTTCACCACTATTATTCACCAATGGATTGGCCTCTAGGGCACCCCGCACTTGGCCACTATTCTCCTCGATAGATTAGTCTGTCCCCGACTTATATAGTGTTCCATTGTAAGTGATTAGTGTCTTCCCATAATTTATTAATATTTAATGTTTGGTTTATTGAGCTTGGGATCCCCAACCCTTATAGCCGGTGGATTGGAAATATTCAGGGCAACATGCACCTGACCACTATTATTTGCCCATGGGTCGGTCTCTAGGGAATCTTGCACCTAGCCATTATTATGCCCGTGGATCGGTATGGGCCTAGTTCAATAATCTTTCACTTTATCTAATTAGTACTTTATTCATGTCTTATTCAATAGGTTCATTTATTCAATTTAAGGGAAGGAAAAAAGTCATAAATCCAGAGACACAAATATATACTAGCCATGGAATCAAGCATTCTATATCAAGGATCATGGCATACATAAAACCCCCAACACGTACTTCAAACATGTCTAACACACATTTTCATGTGTACTTACCAATTAGACACCTCTTGCATGATTATGATATAAACACCATATCACACCCTTAATCATCCATCCAACTCTAGGTTATACCATGTTTTGGTGGTACTCAGTGACTTATCAAATACCCTCATTTTATTATCCAATATTACTTATGTCTTATTATTGAGACTCATTTAATCCATTAACATGTTATATACAAGTAACAAATTTACCCTCATCATCCTCACAAAATTACTAAAATACCCCTTGTTCATAAAATTATCAAGTCATCCCTTTTTATTTGCCAAATTACTATATTACCCTTCATGTTTGTATAATTACCAAATTACCCCTTGTATACTTTAGATTACCAAATTACCCTCCATACTTATTAAATCACCAACTTTATCCTCATGATTGTTACATTTACCAGATTGCCCATTTGGTTAGTTAAATTACCAAATTTCCCTTCATACTTATTAAATTTACCTAGTTGCCCTTTCGGCTGATCACATTACCAAATTGCCCTTCTTATTTATTAAAATTACCAAATTGTCCTTTTGGTTGGTTACATTAACAAATTACCCTTCTTATTTATTAACATCACCAAATTACCCTTTTGATCTGTTAAATTACTAAATTGCCCTTTTTATTTATTAAAACTACCAAAATTGTCCTTTTGGTTGGTTAAATTACTAAATTTTCCTTCTTAATTATTATAATTACCATTTTTCTTATAAAATTACCAAATTGCCCTTCCTTCATATCAATTTACCAAAATACCCTTATTTTAGGCCAAATTACCAAAATACCTTTCTCCTTTATTAAATCACCATTTTACCCCTTTACTTTTATAAAATTACCAAAATACCCTTCCTTTATGCCAGATTACTAAAATACCCTTATCCTTTATTAAATCACCATTTTTACCCCTTTACTTTACAAAGTTACCGAAATGCTCTTCTTCTTTATTAAATTACCATTTTACCCCTTAATTTATAAAATTACCAAGTTTTTTCCTTTTTCATGAAAAATTACTAAAAGACCCTCCTTACTTGTCCATTTACCATATTACCCCCTTTAATCTCATAAATTACCATTTTACCCTTATTATACAAATGTTACTAAAATAACCTCGCCACATGAATATTGATATACATGTTCTATATACATCATCCAACACCACCAACTGTTATTATTTATCATTAGTACTCATTAGCACCTACCACACACACTCATTTAGGCCATACCTTTTACACAAATAAATTTACCAAAATTCCCCTAGGGCTCATATTACCAATATTTATGTAACAATTGGCCACATTAACATATCGCATCATACATATATGCTTAGCATTATCATTAACAACAAGGCTCTTTCCTTAAGCATTATTTTCACACATGATACATACATTAACATGCTTTTCTTTTCATCAGCCAACAACTAGCATATGCCACTAAACACATTATACCTAACAACATAAACCATGCATATAGATCATATTAAAAACCCTAATATGCTAGCACACCTATATCAACGTATTTTAGTAGGGTACCTTTTTTTCCAGCAATAATCAAACCTTACCGGTACCCTAGTTAAAGGTTTGAGCTTTGATTAGTAAAATCAATACCTAACAATGATATAAACATTTATCATATTAGAAGTAAAAACTCAAAAGAATAAATTTTATCAAAAGCTTAATTAAATATATATTAATATTAACTATGGTTATACCACAAAATTAACCCAAAATGCTTTAAATAAAATGCAGGGCTCACGCTGCATGAGTAGCATGAGCAGCATGCATAAAATTTTAGGGAGAAGGGGTCGAAGTGGAGAAGTGGGGAGAAGGGAGAGGTTGGTTCGGTTAAGGGTTTTAAGGTCTGGGTTGAGGGCTTGTAGAGGGAAGTTAGGGTGGTGGCTGGGTGCAGGGAGGGAGTAGTAGGTGGTGGTCGGGGTTGAAACTTGGTGGCTCAAGGCAGAGGAGGAGGTAGTTGCGGGGTTGGGAAAAGTCGATGCAAGGGTGGTAGAGGAGAAGAAGGAAGGGGAAAGAATAGGGGAAATAAGGAGTTATAGGGCTAAGTTTTGGCTAAGGGAGGCAAGGTGGTGGTACGGGAGGTTCTAGGGATTGGATTGGTGGTTGTGGAGGTGGCAGAAGGGGAAGGTTGGCGGCATGCGTTGGTTGAAGGAGAAGGAAGGAGGAAAAAAGAAGAAGAAAAGAAAAGGAGAGGCAAGCCGACTAGCCGGGGGAAGAAAGAAGGGGAAGCAGGCTGGCGCACGCCGAAGAAGAGGGGAGAAAAAAAGAGAGGTTGGGTTAGCCCAACCAAG
This sequence comes from Tamarix austromongolica, assembly GCA_039764185.1. NCBI lineage: Eukaryota > Viridiplantae > Streptophyta > Magnoliopsida > Caryophyllales > Tamaricaceae > Tamarix > Tamarix austromongolica. The sequence goes on from CM077818.1 coordinate 11,670,832, forward strand.
GGAGGAAATGAAAGAAAAGAAAGGTAGGCAGGATAGGGCGGCGAGAAAGGAAGAGGAGAAAGGGAGTGGGTCGGCCGCCTAGCGTAAGGGAGAAGGAGATCGGCGACTTGAAGGAAGAAGGGAGGAAAAAGAAAATAAAAAGGAAGAAAAAGGGAAAAAAGGGAAAAAAGGGTAAAGGAGAAAAATAAGATAAAATAATTTTTGAAATAATGGCATTTAATATTTTTGATAGATAAATCGATTTAATAATTTAATTTATTAGAATTTAATATATTAGATTAAAAAGGATAATTTTAGTAAAATATTGGTTTGGAAAATTATTTAAATGAAATGAGTATGATAAAATAACAAAATATTTATTTTAATTTATTAAATATTCATATCCATTTTTATATACTCAAAAATCCACAAAATGATTAAATTAAATAAATTTAAAATTAAATTATTCCAAATGAGGGTTATTTATTAAATTATAGGTTTTAAAATTTTAGGGTATTACAATTACATGCAAATCTCCAATATTCATTTGGGACATATATCCTCAATTATTTACATAGATGTATATCTAACATTATTCCAAATATATAATTTTAAATTTTATTACTATCAATATATCATATCATAGAATAACATCATTCATATAACATGCCCAACATAAAAAGCATATGCACATGCACATACACATAAAGTCCTAAGTACAACATATATCCCTACCAACAAGGATACCTGGCTCTATGCACGTAATATATTACCAGAAAATCACTTACAAAAATAAAATAATACATGATTAGGATCAAAGATTATAATCGAGGAAAAATTTAAGTTAAAGGAGGGTAAAAATAGAAATATCCAAAGCCAAAGGAAAGCTTGAGTTGTGTAGAAGTGTGGTGGAAGGTATGGGGGTGCTATGGTATAGTTATGGTGGTATTTGGGTGTGTAAAAAGGGGTGCATGACCGAAAGGGGGAGCTACATGGATGTGCAATAGGCTATGCACACCTAGGCTATGAGTTGGAAACCTACACAGGTAGGTTGTGCGAAGGAGGCACGTTCATCCACATTTGAGAAAGAATAGGGATGCACGAGCTTGCGGGAGGTTATGTGTTGCCCATGCAAGTATGCATAGGAAAACTGTGTGAGCATGCACATGTGTGCGATAAGGAAAAAGGATGGTGCGCGGCTATGTGAGTGACCGTCCCTGAGACATGTGATGCAGGAGCATTCATTGAACATAATGATTGTCATATTCATTCTAATCCTCAAGGTAAGGAAGATGATTTAGCTTTCATAATATTGGAGCCTATCATGTCAAACATTCTTGATAATTCTAATATGCTAGACATTGAAAAACATTCAAGTTATTCTTGTAGGTATGTTACATATTTGCAAGAAGATGATGTTCATACACATTGATGTGTACAAGTATTCCAAGGCATGCAAGACTATGACATAAATGGGATGATACATTACAACAAGAGATAGAGTGATGATATTCATTATTTTTATAAACTTGTTGTAAACCCTAACCCTAAGTATATTTTATGTAAGTTATTGTATGGCTATAATTTCATGTATGTATCTTAGTCTATTGTATAGCTTTGTAATATTAATCCTTAGTATCATTTAACCAATGATATTATGCTTTGGATTAAGGTTAATATGGGCTTAATTCAACCATGATTAATGGGCTGACTTAAGAAGGAAAACTCGGCTGGTTTAAGCTAGCTCACCACTGAGTCTCCCTTCTCCTATGTATTCCTTTTGTGCACACCATTTGTATTCAGAATTGAATAGAATGAATAATAAGAATTTTGATAAAACTTTGAGCAAGAGATTTAAAGTATAATCCTCCCTTTTGGGTCTACATATCTTCAAGTCGACACATTTGAACACCTTCAAATATGCTGAAACACCTTCATCTTGTAACATCAATTTCTTCGTCTATAATCCACCAAATCACTTCATTCTTTTTGCATTAGATCGTGGGTGATAGATTCTAATACAAATTTGATCCAACCTTCTGTTAATTTGATAAAAACCACATCATTTTTGGTATCAAAGCTTCATTTGTTCGAAGCTGATTTCTGCCGACCTGAAATCGTGGTGTGTTCTTTCACCAAGAACTCCACCGATACTCCACCATTTCTTGAAATTATTGATCATTGATGAACTTATTTAAGTTTTATTGAAGTTATTTCTTGAATTTCTTGCAATCTTGCAACGATCTTGTTGCATTTTCCCTCAACTTTTCACATAAAATACCAACAGTGTTCGAATTTCAGCAGCACCAGTTTGGTTCGTCTGGTTGCAACGATCGTGTGTGCCTCTTCAGCATTTGATTTCTATTGTATTCTAATCTCTATTAGTTTTTGATCAAGTGTATGACAAACCCCTTCAATTTCTCTTCGTGAAAGCAAGAAGAAAAGCTTCAAAGTGTTCGACATACCTGGACAGTTCTCAATCGCCCGAAACAGACCTGGAACTTGCAGGCCATGTATTTGATTCATTTCTCATCAATTTCTCTCAATAAATAGTCAATATTATACCTCTGGATGTCCTCTACATTTCCTATGCATACTTCAACACGAATCTCTCACTGGAAGACAAGTTTTTGTTGAAAATACAGAAACATGTTATATGATTTTATGTGAAGCCCGAAACTGACCTGGAACTTGCAGGCCGTGTATTCGACTCATCTCTCATCAATTTCTCTCAAGAAAATATTCCATCATCTAACTATGGATCTTCTATACATTTTCTATGATGACTTCAACACGAAAATCCCACTGGAAGACACAATTTTATTCATAACACAGAAACATGTTCTATGATTTTATGTGAATCATTTTCACACCTATTATTACTAATCTTTCATTGTTTGTGTGTACCTGCGTGCAGTGTCTATTCTTGGGGCTTAAAGATCTCCTTTGTGCCTAGATAAATATTGCAGGTATTGTTTGATATTTGCTTTAGAATTAGAAATTGGTTTGTGCTTTGTTTGGTTGTAGGCAAAAAAAATCCAGCACCTACATTTGTGGAAGATATATTGTGTGCATCAAGAAAGGTTGTGTGTCAACCTTCACCATGGCTAGTGAAGAGGTGCGTGCCCTGTTTGAGTCCATCAAAAGCCTCACCACGCATGGATACCCAACTACAGACTCAAAACACACTACAACATTAACTCCAAATTGTAGAAGCAAAGTTGGCCGACCAAGAGAAGTATAAACCATGGCAACCTCGAATGGAAACCACACATGATAGTGTGGAAGGGAGAATGAAGCCAAATTACCATGCCAAGAATGGACGTGGACCTTTCAATATTTCTCATCATGAAGATGGAGAAGAGGAGGAAAATTCTTTTGGCTCAAGCAACCAAAGAAGAGCACCTACATTCCATGTAAGAAATCCACACCATGAAGATCAAGGTATTAAACTTGAACTTCCTGAATTTTATGGTGATTTGAATGTGGAGTCATTTTTTGAATGGTTGCATGAGATTGAAGCTATTTTTTAATTTAAAGAATATGATGATGATAGAAAGTGCAAATTAGCTACTCTAAAGTTCAAAAAGTTTGCTCGAATTTGGTATGATAACTTAAAGCGAACTAGGGAAAGACAAGAGAAGTCAAAAATCAAATCTTGGGAACAAATTAAAAAGCACTTAAAAAAGAAATTTGTGCCTATAGACTATGAACAAGATATTTATGTTAAGATGAATACTCTAAGGCAAGGCTTATTTAGTGTAGAAGAATACACTAGAGAGTTTGAAAGACTAGCCCTTATTTGTGATGTTCATGAAAGAAAGGAACAAAGATGTGCTAGATACTTAGGTGGCGTGAATAACTTAATAAGAGACAAGGTTGATATGTAATCTTATGACTCTCTTGATGACTTGATAAAATAGGCTATGAAGATTGAAAGACAAACTAAGACAACTAAAGCCTATGTTAAGTCTAATGCTTCTACTTCGACTAAACCCTATTCTAACACCTTTACACCTAAATCGACATTTTCATATGATAAAAATAATAACAAAGATGATAAAGGTAAAAATAAGGTGGTTGAAATGGCTAATAAACAATGTTTCAAATGTAAAGGATATGGACATTTTGCTAGAGATTGTCCTAACCAAAGAGCCTTAACCTTACATAAAATAGAAAACATGGAACCATGTAGTGATGATGAATTAGAAATTGAATCTCCTAATGAAATATTAACTATGGAAGAAGAAGAAGGAGACCCCTGCTTTGTAATTCAAAGAGTCTTGCAAATACAACCTAGTATTACACCTACTCAAAGAGAAAAGATTTTTAAAACTAAGTGTAAAATAGGTGATACAGTTTGTAGACTTATAATTGATAGTGGTTCATATACTAATGTTGCTAGTGAGGCTATGGTTAAGAAACTTGGTTTGGAAACTACTAATCATCCTAAACCCTATTCTTTACAATGGTTAAACAAGGATAAAGGAGCTAAAGTAAACAAAGAGCTTTAATCACATTTTCTATTAGAAACTATCATGATGAAGTTCTATGTGATGTTTTACCTATGGATGCTTGTGGATTACTTTTGGGTAGACCATGGAAATTTGATAGAAAAGCAACTCATGATGGGGTAACTAATGAATATGTGGTGAAAAAGGAAAAACAATTGTATAGGCTCAAACCTTCTTTATATGATCATATGCCCTTGAGTGATGATAAAGAGAGATTATTTTTACATGAAAAGGCTATGGAAAAATGTATAAAAGAAGAAGGAATTTTTTATGCTTTAGTTTCTAAAGATTCTAAACCTGAAAAACAACAACTTGAAAATTCTAATCTAATTAAGTTTCTTGATGAGTATAATGATGTATTTCCTAATGACTTACCTCCTGGATTACCACCTAAAAGAGGTATAGAACATGCTATTGATCTTATTCCTAGTATGCCTATCCCTAACAAACCGACTTATAGATGTAACCCAGAAGAAGCTAAGGAATTACAAAAACAAATACAAGAACTTATAGATAAAGGATTCATGAAAGAAAATATGAATTTTGTATAATTCAAATACGGCTTATGTCAAGTTTATGACTTATTTTTGGAAAACTTTATGGAATATGCTTAGTGTGTATGGTGTGAATCCTAACATGCCTATTAACATGATTCCGTTGAAAAAATGTGAATTGCAAAACTATGAGGCTAAAGGGAGAATAAATTTTTTTCAACAAATTTATGAGAAAATCAAAAATCATATTGAAAAATCTAATGCCAAGTATAAAGCTCAAGCGAATAAGCATAGAAACTCTTATGTGTTTTCTCCTAATGACTTAGTTTGGTTACATTTACGTAAAGAGAGATTTCCTAATTTACGTAAAAACAAGCTAATGCCAAAAGCCGATGGTCCATTTAAAATACTTAGGAAGTTTGGAGATAATGCTTATGAACTTGAACTTCCAAATTCTTATGGTGGAATTTCAAGAAATTTTAATGTTGGTGATTTGTCTACTTATTATTCTGATGAAAATTTGAGGGAAAATTCTTCTCAACTTGGGGAGTATGATGCAGGAGCATCCATTGAACATAATGATTGTCATATTCATTCTAATCCTCAAGGTAAGGAAGATGATTTAGCTTTCATAATATTGGAGCCTATCATGTTAAATATTCTTGATAATTCTAATATGCTTGACATTGAAAAACATTCAAGTTATTCTTGTAGGTATGTTACATATTTGCAAGAAGATGATGTTCATACACATTGATGTGTACAAGTATTCCAAGGCATGCAAGACTATGACATACATGGGATGATACATTACAACAAGAGATAGAGTGATGATATTCATTATTTTTATAAACTTGTTGTAAACCCTAACCCTAAGTATATTTTATGTAAGTTAGGGTATGGCTATAATTTCATGTATATATCTTAGTCTATTGTATAGCTTTGTAATATTAATCCTTAGTATCATTTAACCAATGATATTATGCTTTGGATTAAGGTTAATATGGGCTTAATTCAACCATGATTAATGGGCTGAATTAAGAAGGAAAACTTGGCTGGTTTAAGCTAGCTCACCACCGAGTCTCCCTTCTCCTATATATACCTTTTGTGCACAACATTTGTATGTAGAATTGAATAGAATGAATAATAAGAATTTTGATAAAACTTTGGGAAAGAGAGCTAAAGTCTAATCCTCCATTTTGGGTCTACATTGAGCAAGGAAGATTTGGGATAATCCTTCCTCAATACTATCTTGAAGTCGACACATTTGAACACCTTCAAATCTGCTGAAACACCTTCATCTTGTAACATCAATTTCTTCGTCTATAATCCACCAAATCACTTCATTCTTTTTGCATTAGATCGTGGGTGATAGATTCTAATACAAATTTTGATCCAACCTTCCATTACTTTGATAAAAACCACATCAACATGCACCTCACAAAAATGTGCCAGATGCTTGAGAAAAGAACGCATCGATGGTGGCGGTGGAAAGCAATGGTCAGTGCCCATGAGGGGGAATAATGAGGGGGTCATAGTGGTTGATCCACCCAGCACAAGGCAGTTCTTGGTGGCTATGGTGGTGTGTGGATGGCGATGTTCATGGCTCAATCCCTAGAAATATAGTAGCAGTAGTAGTAGTAGTAGAAGAAGAAGAAGAAGAAGAAGATAGGTGGTGGCTCGGGCAGGTGGTTGCTCGATAGAAAATGGGTACAAATGAGGAAAATAAATGAGGGAGGGAGGGAGAAGTGAAGGTAGGTTATATATGTATATGTATGGCATGTAAATGGGGAAAGCTAAGGAAGGCAGTGGATGACGATGGTGATGATCAATAAAGGCACAAAGGAGAGGAACCAAATTCAATGAGAGAGATGGGAGATGATGGCTGTGTGTTTTAGATAATGAGGAAACACTCACAAGATAGGAGGAGGAGGAGAAGAAATCGGTGCAGGAGAAAGGAAAAAGGAAAAAGGAGAAAAAAGGATTAAGTTCGTATTTATATTAAATTTAGATTAGCTAAAATAAATAAAATTAGTGATATAAATCTTTTGGGATTAATGTTAGTCAAGAAATAGAAATTTACACCAATAAAATATTAAGATTATGTTAAGATTTTGGAATTAAGGAATTAAGGTAGGGTTAAAATGAAATTTTATTGAGATTAGAATTAGATTAAGGTATTAGTTATAAGGCATTAGGTTTAGCAAAAAATTTGGGGTATCTTAATATATGAAGTAATGTGTTTAAAATATGACATGAAACCAAAATTTTGGTAAATTCAAATTGACGATCAAGATAACTATAAAACAACATTCAATGTTTATTTTTGGCCATTATGAATGAATTGCAATGTTAGTTGGATTAAAAAAAAACTTCATTTGGAATTTCAGAATGTAATGAGTGATATATTTAATCCTTATTCAAAATTTATCATTGTCTAAAAAGATGACATCTTACTTAAATCTAATTCTATTGATTAAAATATCAAGCAATGAAAAATATACTTGCAAACCATAGAAAAATATGTCTTAGTTTTGTCCGCATCAAAAATGAAACTATTTCAAACAAAACATAATTCCAAAGGTTTTTAAGATGCTTGTACGATGTAGCAGATTTTTTCTTAGATGTAAAAATTTATGTAAGCCTCTATTTAAAATATTACAAATTAAAAATAGTTGAGAAACATGGAGTCAATATCACACAAAGATTATTAAATTATTAAAATAAAATGTCAAATGCCTCTCTTTCTTAGGTATTCCTCGCATCCATGCATTCATGATAATAGAATTAGATGCATCAAACATAGATTATGGTGGCATACTTAAACAAAGTCTTCTTGAGTCAAAGATAAAACATGTAGATATCACTCATAACTATGTCTAGGATTACACAAAAAAAAAATAAACCATTAAAAAGGACATTTTATCCATGGTTTTAATGTATATCAAAAGTTCAAGATGATTTGTTTGATAAAAAAGTCTTATTACAAATTGATTGTAAACTAGCAAGAGATGTATTATAAAATATGTCCAAAATGTTGTTCCTAAATAAATATTTTCTAGATGACAATCTATTTTATTAGCTTTTGACTTTGGTATTGAAGTGATAAGTATGATTTTGTGCATGAATCATCAGTATTTGTGTTTAATTTATAGATGAATCATTGTTTAATTATTAGTAAGTTTAGCCTTCATGTTTATATTTATGATCTTGGTTAATTTTGTAGGTACTTGAAAAAAAGATATGAAATGGATCAAAGTAGTAGTAAAAAAACCAATTAAGAGAGCAATGATAATGTTAATAAAAATGCCACCATGGAGACTCAATTTTGGAGTTTCTACAAATTATGAAGGGTTTAATAACTCCCATAAATGAATTAAGATAATATTTAATTTAATAATGAAGACTCATTAAATAAAGATTAAGATTTTAATAAATCATTGATCCTTCTTAAGAGTCACTATAACTTTTCATTACATAACTAAAGAGTGACTTAAAATAGCTTCCATTATTTAGTTTAATAGGGTAAATTTTCTTATTTATGATAAGGGGAATACCATAATTAATGTAATGTTCTACAATCTTGTACATTATATCTATTTTCATCATTGACATATTTACTTGAAGTACTCACTTGTTTCTTCATGGGTAGACATAATGGTTTTGTTTTTGTCTTAATTTGTAGTAGATGAGTGGTATGTATAGATTTCTTTATCTCTTGACATACATCAAATCCCCATATCCTTCATCCCTTCCATTCCTTATATCAAAATTCATGTACTTTGAAGCTAGAATATTGGTTGTTGTTGTTCTTAATTTCAATAAAAAGTGTATTGTATAATTGTTTGTATCTTTAGAGTTTAATGAACACTCTTTTGATTGAGATCTTATGTATTAATTAAACCATGAATTGTTAATTAAGTGGTACTAAGTTGAAGGGAATTTCTTGATTCAAATATTTAGAGAATGTTTGTTTTCCTAATTTCGTTTATGATAATTTGTGTTATGTTGTTGCTTGTATTGATGATATTGGAAAATTAATCACCTTCCAGTATTGGTGTGAGAAGTTTTGGTAAGATTCAAAAGATGAGTTAGGATGAGATCCGATAGTGTAATTAAGGATTCAATCACAAGGTCAAGAGATGTTTATTCATTGTCTAAAACATAAAAAAGAGGACTTCTTAATGAACATTAATAGATAGAGGATTTGTAATAAGCATTAAGCAATAGGGCATAGTGGCTCAAATGAATATTGCAATTTATATCTTTACTAACATAATTTATTATGAATTGGGAATCATGATTGGGTAGAGTGTTCAATTATAGTTGAGATTGAGGGAATTGGTTGGATCTTTAACTATCTTTTCTATCCAAAAACACCATTTGATTGTTTATGTTTATTTATTTATTTATATGATTTTATTTAATTTAGATTATCACTCTAATAACCATAATAAATCATCTCGATATAGAATATTTGATCAAATTTCTAGTACTTACTACTAATCTCTATGGGATAATAGCTTAATCACTACCTCAATATTGTACACTTGTAGATTACATGGATTAGGAACCTCAAATTCACTTCTTAACTTTCTTATGTGATAATTTTTGTAAGGCAATAACTAATATGGTAGGATATCCATACGTTCCATATCAAAAAAAGAGGGGGGGGGGTTATCTACTCCTAGTTATTCTTTAAGAAAGCAATTTATCTTTTCACAATATCTTTAGTAAGAATATACACATTAATTAAAAGTTATTATAAACAAAATGGGAAATAGTAAAAAAATTCATAAAGAATGTTTACATTAGTGCATTATGAAAATACTTTAATGAGTGTAGTATAATATTACAAGGCTATGCATTCGGTGGACCAATCGATAGACCATCTACTATAACTCATATAAACTTCCATGAACATTATCATCACGTGGAAGCAATATTAAGAAATGTCAATGATCCCATATTACATTTAGAAAGTAATAAATTAATCATTAGACATTCATCATCCAATATATATAAATTTAGAAATTTAGATATTGATGCGTTAATATCAAAGTTATTATTCACTTGAACAATGCCAAGTGTATTTCTACATGAGATTAAACAAATAAATTGTCAAAAGTCATTAGACAATGGGCAAATAGATTATATAGAAATAAAAAATGCATTGCATAAGTTGCATCTAACAAAGCCATAGGGCTTTGGATACCACGAATTGATTGGTTTTTAATACCTAGTTAGAATATGAGATATACCATCTATAAAACAATAATTAGCATGCCCTCCTACATCAAAATATTAATCCAACTTTTAAAAAAAAATCCACAATATCTAATTGATAAATGCCTAATATACCTTATCTATGGAGAAACCTAATAATTCTTTAAAAATAGGTTGCGTTCTTTTAATTGGTGATAGTAAGGTTTAATCAATCAAATATGAGCTAGGTTTGCATTTATCTGTGGTTGGTGAAATATTAGCTATTGGTTAGCTTGTTTAACCATTGGTTAGCCCATTTATTTGAGAAAGAGTTTAGGGAGGTTCCATATGAGATTTATACTAATTCATGGTTAAGTGTTTGGTTTGCTAAGGGTTAAAAACTTAATATTATGACATCAATAATTAAGAGAATATTTATCTTAGATAATAGATATTGTAGTAATGAAAGGATAATTAATTCAAAGGAAAATTTATCTATTCCTATAAATATAAACTTTTCCCGATGGACTTAAACTAAAACTCCTTGTGAATACATATATAAAGTAGGAACCTTGAGTTTAATTTTTTTTGTTCAATTCAAAATCGTGAAGAAAATATTTCTATCTAAAATAAGTTTGAAGAAATTCATCTTTTATCTATGACGAATTTAAAGAAATATAGCAAAAGGAAAATTAATTATACTTATTTTGGACTTATTCAAATAGTAGTCAACCCTTTAATAGAGTTAGGAATTGATATGGCTATATTATTGTGCCTTGGAGATAAATTTTTATTAAAAATATAATAATTTAATGATATCATTAATTCAATCAAACTTATGTAAGCATCCAATATTCTTCAATATAACTATAAACTTTGTTGGAAAGCTACATGATCCAAACACATTCAAAAAATTAATTCTATGTATTCATGCTTGTTAAATTAAATTTATTGAATTTCAAAAAATGTATATCATTAACGTGTAGAATTTATTTTAGAATTTTAAATAATCAATTTAATCTAAGATGTCTGATCAAGATTCCATCAGGACAAAGTGTAGTACTGACTATTGAAGCTGAACAATCTAGAACCTTTACTCCAAAACTATTATAATGGAATGAAATTACTATTCTAGAATATTAGAAAATAGATATGCCACAACCTCCTAAGAATATAGCTTAAAGAGAGATATCCCAAAATATTGAAAGACTTAACGGATGAGTCTGTATTGGATTTAATTCCTATAGGTATCCCAAAATGAAACTATACATCCAACTTTCAAAGAATATGAATTCAAAACTCCTATTCTAGAGTCCATATATCAACGAAGTCCTTCTTCACCATCTACACCCAAATAATATAGAATGATGAATCTTATTATATCAAATAACTTTTAGATAGATAAATAATTTCATAGAAAATATTTTTATTAAAAAATAATACTATTACATGAGAATGATTCTATAGAACCTTTAGTGCGTAGAGAACCAACGAGGTAATATATGTTTGGTATTATGATATGGAACGATTAGCAGTTAGCCTTCCATGCTTTACATGGCTTGAAACCTATGCCTCAAAATATGAAATTATTTATTAATTTAAATATTAAAAAAAATAAGAGCTCATATTGATTATTCTGATAATGGATTACCTAAAATAAGAGCTCATATTTATTAACTCAACAGAATTAACCAATAATATAACCATTACCCCACTCCAAAAAGATATTAGATGTGAATGAAAAGATTTTTTTAAATAGAATAAAAGATACTAAAAAAAATCATCAAGTAAGTTATCAAAGTCAAATATTTCAAACAATATCAATCCAACTTGACTAAATAGAGGTCACTATGGAAAACAATACCAAAAATACTATTGATTAGCATAATAAATATTTTATAAGTATAACAAACCATTTAGGAAAAATTGTAACATATTTTCCTAATGAAACTAAGGAACCTATATTCAAACCTTTTTATCTTCCAATTAATGAAAGAAAAAAAATACTTAATTAAGTAAAGAAGAAAAATTATGCTTTAGATCAATTAACTAAAAAAGTAGTTAATCTATCAATGACATCAAAAACTTATGATATTATGAATAGCTCAAATACAATTCAAACTATATCAAATTTTGACGATGAAATAAAAAAAAGTGTTGATGTCACCTAAATGAAAAAATAATACAGCTAGGTGGAAGTCTGCTTCCACTTTTAGCATATTATCCATGACCTACACCTCTTGGCATTCAATATAAGAAAGATAAAAACATGATTCCCCAATATTTGAAGGAACATCTATAATTGTATGAAATTTAGATGGTTATTTATAATTTGAAATTATGAATATGTTTCATTTAATGGGCATGGAAACTGAAACTTATAGTAAAAAAAAAATAAAAATACTCATGAAGATGCCAAAGCAATGGTACTAGGATTTATAGAAACTTTAAAACACTAGTGAGATAAATTCCTTTCTAAAGAAGGAAAAAACGACATTTTTTAGCATATAAAATTGTATAGAGACTTTAACGGGAAGGATATAGTGGAAATATTGTAATTGATAAAGTTTCTATTGAAAATATAATATTCGCTACAACTATACACTTTATAGAAAATCCTAGGAAACAAGGAATAACACTCAAGTTGTATTAACCAATTTAAGATGTCCAACTTCACAAGACTTTAGATGGTACAAAGATATGTTTTTAAGTCATATATTCCAAAGGAAATATTTTAATGCTTCTTTTTGAAAAGAAAGATTCGTAGAAGGATTACCAACCCTATTTCGTTAAAAGATGATGTCCAAATCAATGGAATATAGTAGAGGAAGCTCCATTCCGTGAGATTAGAAAACATATATAAAATTATTTTTTATTACTAAAATAAGAAACATTACATATTTTCTAGGAACATAAACAAAAGAAATGGATACCATAATGATCACAAAAGATTTGCTAAAGAAATGTGAATATTATATGAAAAATATAAATTACAAAAATTTTGAGCATCTTCAATAAGAAATAAAAAGCTAAGTAAAAGATATTATTAAGATTATTTTATATCTAGAAAATAATATTCAAAACATTGTTCTAGTAGGAAAAATAAATCTTATCAAAATAATAACCATAGGAAAAATATGAACTCCAAATTATTAGTTATAATGTAAAAGAACAAGCTATAAAGAAAATGATTGCAGACTTAAAAGAAGATTAACACATTATTGAAGTATCAAGATGATATAAAACAAAAAAACTTAATCATCTACTTCTATTAGACACTAAATGTGAAGAAAATGCTTGTGAAGACGATTATCAAGTTGATAAAGTCTATTCAAACTCATCATGTAACAATTGTGATATTAAAGTTAGTGAAAATTTCTATTCTTAAGGATTAGATATCCTCAAAGAAATGGAAAATATACAAGTTATTGAAGATCAATTTAAGTCGATAAATGTTATCACAAAATCTAAAGAAAAATAATTTCTTATTGATATTGTGGACAAGATAGATTACCGATATAATATGCAATAATAATGCCTGCTAAAATTAAAACATATCATTTAAGAAAAAAAACTATCAAAATCTTGAACCCATTAACATAGATACTTTTTTGGACAAATATCTAGCTAAAAATTTGTTCAAACAACTTACAAAAAATGATTCAAAGGAAGAAATTAATCAACTATAAACTTAAATAAGTGAATTGACGCTCCAAATCCAAATAAGAAAATTGAAGGAACTTGAAATAGAAACAACATTTTCTATAGTTGAAACATCAAAGAAGGACAACCCATATACTTCCATTAATTTAGAAGATATGCCACCTGATAATTTTGTTGAATTAATAAATAGAATTAGTTTTAAAAAATGGTATGGACCAATCAATATTTTTATAAAATAAGGAAATATATATATGCACTTATGGATACAAGTGTAGATCAAAATTGTATTAAAGAAGGATTAATTCTAACACAATGTTATGAAAAAACCATTGAAAGATTACATGATGCTAATGGCACTAGACTTAAAATTAGGCATACATTATCTAATGTTAAAATATGTGAAGAAGGATATTAATTTAAGATAGCATTTGTTTTAGTCAAATACCTTAATCAAGAAATGATACTAGGAACACCATTCTTTACTCTAATTCATCCATTCATAATTAATGAAATTGGATTCCATATAATGGATTTAAATAAACACTAAGTTTTAAATTTCTTTGTCCGATCAATAATAGGAATTTATAACTACTTCAATCATTATATATAATGCCATAAACAAATTTTATTAAATTATACAACCTATTGATTAAGAAAACCTAAATAAAAAATTTAAGATAAGGTCTATAATGTCTCCCAAGTTTCTTTTAGCATAGAAAAAGATATATCATCACAATCTCATATGAAATAAGCTTTGATATAGAACTTTTCTACTCAAAACAAGATATCTAACTAGAAATTAGCTTAATGTGTAAGCAACATTTATCCTTTTTTATTCATTTTTTCATGTTGCATTGAGCAAGAAAGATCATAAAGTTATTATAAAAAGGATATGGAATATTAGAAAGGTATCATATAATGCACTGACATTGCATTTGTGTATATATATATATATATATATATATATATATATATATATATCTTAGACAAGCTAATAATATTTTAGTAGACTATACATATATAATATCTATACATAAAATATATATTAGTATTTATATAAATCTTCATGGACATCAGTATCATATGGAAACAATATCTAGAAATATTAATTTATGTATTTTGCATTTATATAGATATCATTCCGATAATAGGCAACTATTGATAGATGAAAGTAGACAGTTAAATCATCATATAAATTCATGCATATTGCATGGATAAGTAATTTTTCATAAAATAGATTACTATTGGTAGACATAAATATACAAATTATGCATCTAAATATTTAAATCAAATACTTAAAATTTTAATTATATATGTAGAGCTTATTATATGCAAAGTGATTTTAGTAGTTAAGCCAAAATTCTAGAGTTATCTATTTTATATTGGTTTAAAAATTGCAAATGATATTTTATATAAAAATCATTTACTATGTTGTTTTCAAAAGATAAACTATTTCTCATATTTTATCAATAATAATTCTAACCCATTATTCAACTTATTACTTAAGGGTTTTTGCATAGAAATATATACGATGTCTTCCAACATACCTTCCAAAGACCATGGAAAGATAAAAGTAAGAGGTCCTTCACTAGAGGATTATGAACTCAAAACCCTAGTTTCTAATCCATATTCCAGCCTATCATGTTTTCCACCACTATCATATATTCAAGTTGTGTAACACCACCATTTGCATCCCATACACTATATGCCACTTAAACAATCTATTAGCCTAGTCAAAAGAAATAAGCTATTCACCATTCCAATCACCTAATCATTATCCAACGTCATCCTATTCATCATCTCACTATCCAACAACCTAAGCATTCTAATCACCCTCTTTATCTAAACACAACCCAAAGGACAAATATAAATCTGGCCCACACATAATCCAAGAACACTTCACTATCTATGTACACAATTCCAATTCCAAACTCAAAGATTTATTTTCATTACAAAAACAACAATATCATGACAACTATTTCTTCCATACTCTAGATGAAAAAAAGGGATCATTTATGAATTTATTCTTATTGATAAAAGGTGTGTTAAAATCAAACATCATGAAAATAATGAAAATAAAGTCTTTTATTCCATATGAAAAATATTAAAAGTACTTAAGCCTCCTTGGTGCTTTATGGTTGAAGCTGGAAGCTTTACATTTTACAAGTACTTTGATGGTTGAAACCTAAAGGTTTCTTTAAAAAATTAGTTTGATGTTTGAATTCTAAATCTTCCCAATTGATATTTAATTTGATGGTAGAATCTTAAGTTATTGTCTCTTAGACCTTAGAGCGGTCTAAACGATCGATTTGCCTAATTAAAGTACAACTGTATTGTCTAACCTAAGGAATATAGATGTTTCATGAATATACATTAGTAAGAACCAATGTGCACATTGTATGTGGTAGAGTTGATATATTAAAAGTCTCCTTTCAGGATTGGTCAAATGTCAAAATATGTATATTATTCTATACAAAGTTTTAAAAGAAATTACTAAAGTATAGGGTTAATTGATAATAAGGCCATTATATGTAATACCCCACTTTTTGAAATACTAAACTATTTAGTATTTTACTTATTTAGAAATAAAATTATCTTATCTTTTACGCATTTTTTTACATCCTTTGAAAGATTAGAAACCCCAATGGTGTTGTTGAAACTTTCCATTCTCGAGATCTTTTCCTTTCTCACTGTTTTAACTTTTGTGAGACTTTTGAGCTATTTTTGGCCTTTAAAATCTTTTTAAACTCTCATATAATGAGGATATTCAACTTTATCTAGTTATTTTGAGTCTCTTAAGCCTTTTTAAGTCAATTTGTTGGAAAAAAATACATTATTCATCATACTAATATGAATAAAACATGTTTTAAGCCTTGAAATGATCCATTTAGCTATCTAAAATCTATGAAACTTTGGGGGGATATATCTTAGTCTTCATGTGATTAATTCTATTTTTTATATATAATTAGATATTTTTGTACGTAATACTTCATCATTATTAATTTATGTTCTTCAACCTTTATGAGACTTAATCTCCACCAATCTTTATGATAAGGTTGAATACTAGATTCTCTCCTCCCACTTTTTATTTCCATCTATCCCCCTTTATATTTATAACAAATATCTAACTAAAGTCTTAATGTTTAGGATTTCTTACGTAACTTAATTCCTAAGCAACCTTATTTTCTATTCCTCTATACTTTACCATGCCATATTTCCTTTTTTTCCTTTTTTCTTTATCTTCGCACTTAAACTCCCTTCATCTTCTTCCTCATTTTATCCATTTCTATCTCTTTCTTCCTCCTCCATTGTTGACTTACAACCTTCCTAAATGTTAGTAAAATGATTCATTTTCATACTATTTAATTCAACTATCTTTTCACTTCTTTTCTGTGAGTTTTTACTAAGTTTTGTTGTGGGTTTGTATAGGTCTAATACTATCTAATTCTATAATCTTTTTAGTTCTTTTCTTTGGGGTTTTTTTTTGTAAACATGCTTGTATGTGATAATTAGACCTTACATAGTACTTGTATAGTGATACTACCTTTTTTGGGTTTACTATCCATTATATGGATAGATACATACTTTTACAGAGTGATGAGGCCTTGGTTAATGACAACTATGAATACTAGTTTTCTAGTGATTGATAATGAATGCTTGATGGGGAGATTTTGTATCTTGTGGTTAGGCTAGCTAGTGTTTAGTATTTTTTCCCATGCTTGGGAACCTTTTATGTTTTTCGGTTGCCTAAACCTTTAGTTCTACCCTATTTTTTTTATTGGTTTGTATAGGCTTTAACTTTTTTGTATGGCATATATATCTCTAGTTCTAATGTTTTAAATATTTATTTTATTGTTCCAACCTTATCCTAACACCTAACATTAATTAAGTGAATGATCACGCATATTTAATGTCTAATGTGATGATTTCACCCTCAACCTTGTTTTTGCTTCCTCGCTACTATTTTAAACTAAAAAAAATTGATTTTCAAAATGAGTTTGTTACATTATAACTAATGGTTAGAGGAAAGCCTCAAAATAAATGCACAATGTGTACATTTGATATATGTGAAAAACTAAAAGATGTTACTAACAAGAAGTTAGTAGACAATATAAGCGTATCTTTATGGCATAAAAAATAAGATCATGTTAATGCCACTATAATATGCAATATCATTTAAACTTATAAATGCACAATGTGTACATTTGATATATGTGAAAAACTAAAAGATGTTACTAACAAGAAGTTAGTAGACAATATAAGCGTATCTTTATGGCATAAAAAATAAGATCATGTTAATGCCACTATAATAGGCAATATCATTTAAACTTATACAAGCACCCACTCAAAAGCTTGAAGATTCTTTTGATCAGTGATATCATATGAATGGCTTATCATCTTATCAAATTTACATTTAAGTCTTCATAGTACAATTAAATGCAAAATTTCATATGTCCTTAATAGAATTCAAGTGAACATATATGGACTATTTTAGTATACCATGGTATATAATGGTACATTAATATAAGGTCATATGTTACATTTTGGAAACTAAAAATGTTGCATCAACACAAATTATTAAGGGTAAAATTATCTAATTGGGATAATAATGCAATATCATTACTTCAGTCTTATGGTAATAAGCATCCAAAGAGATTATTTTGGTATGCACCAATCATATATCACATTAACCCCTAAGATCGGGTCTTTTAGTATAAGCATGATATTTTATCTTAAAGTTTTAGTCTTTTAGTATAAGCATGATATTTTATCTTAAAGTTTGGATGTGTTATATATGTTTCGATGCTCCTCCATAACCATGAAGCTAGGCCACAAAGAAGGAAAAAATGATAGTATTATTAGCCTTAGGGAGATAAAATAATATTGGGATGAAAAGTAAGTAAACACATAGATGGCATCTTTGAAGAAATATGGACCCCAATGGGAAGTCAAAGTGCAGTTGATTCTTATTCTTACTAAATGTAGCTTAGCTACAAGTTGTGTTTCTTATGGCAAAGAGACTATGACAATTATATGTGTTGACTAAAGTTCTAACTCATAGAATTCCTTTCAGTGACTCTTATTAAGCCAATGATCAGAAGTTTATAGATGCACTAACATCTAATGATATGGGTCTAAAAATATGAACCATCAAAAGAGGATTTATAATCATTGAAAAGGGATAAAAAACTTGCTATAATGAGTTGGTGTGCCCATATGGATGGAATTCAATAATAGATTTTGTTGATGAATGAAATATCTATGAATTATCCTTATATCGGTATAATATAGTATAAAGTAGACATTAATAATGTCTTTACCTAAATAGTTACAACTTATAATGGATAAAAGTGAGAATCGTTCTTGATTTATTATGGTGTGTTGTTACACTAAAGATTAGATTAGTTGGAAAAGGTGAATGAAAGATAATTGTATTCGCTTATTTAGAATGATATATATGGATCTAAAATCCAACATTCAAAAGTGTTTAGTCAATTGGTTATAAGTATTTATGAATAAATAAATGATCTAAAGAAAAAATTTGGCGGCACATGTAATTGTACAAAATTCATATAGGGTTTATATTAGTAAATATTCAATTATGAGCACTGTCAAGGTGTGTTTGTATATACAAAAAAACCCCCACACATAATCTGAGATATGAAATAGACATACTCAATTGAGGGGAGAAATTTATACTATGTTCCTTAGCCATTGCTTTATCCCACTGTATTTTTCCAACATAGTTTATAATGAGTTAATATTTCAAATGTTTACTCTTCAAGGAGATTATCAAATAGTGATGAAAAAAAACCTTTGTCTATGTGATGTTTTGTGATTCTAATACACCATCATGTATAGTAAGTAGCTAGAGATAGCGTTAAAAATTATTGATTATGAACATCCGAGTAGTTTGATGTGAATATCCTATTAATGAAGTGGTTGTTACATATTCTCCCTATTAGTGTAAAAATTATTCTATTGATAGGGTAAAGGAACATTGAGTCAACAATACCAACCAAAAAATAAAACAACAACAAATCAATGACACATGATTTATGTGGAAAACCCTACCAATATGAAATGAAAACAACCATGGGACCCTTTGATTCACTTAGGAAACTTTTACTATGAAAAATATGACATACAAAGTCTATATGGATACCGCACTCATCATCCCAAAAATAACACAACTAGATGACAAATGCAATACCCAAAGAGAATAGTTTGCAACCTGAAAATAGAGTTATTGTAAATACATCCAAAAGAAAATCTATAGCAAAAAAATAATGATATATTTTATGGTAATCTACAGAAATATTTTAAAATAAGTCTTACCAATCTTTAGCCAAAAGCGAGCATAATATACCACTCAATCAAAGCTAAAACTGAAACTATGCTGAAAATGACCTGAATAAAAATGCCCACTTATATGCTTAAAAAAAACGCCTGACCTAGAGAGCTCTAAATTAGATCTCTACCATTCAAAATCAATTTTGGTATTCTAAAAAGCTTGTGTTAAAAAATTTGCACAATCCAACAGTGAATGAATTCATATGTTTGAATCAATCAAACCTTCACTAAAGAGAATAATGATAGATTTTTTTTATGCTTCTCTCTCTCTCTCTCACATACACACGCACCTATGAAATTCAAATCTCAATATTTTTTACATTTACTCACCTTTTTACACTAAATTTTTAGTTGATGTCTAGCCTTCCAAAATTTAGGTCATTAGTAAAAATGATAAAAATAACCTTAGTTAAAAAATAGGCTTTAGAGGGAACCTAAATTCTCCAATAAATTCTCCCCCACCCGACTATGTAGAGGTGATCACCATCCAAGTGATCATACAACAAACCTCAAAATTCTATCTTGGTAAGGATTTTGTCAGCATATTAGCACCATTATCATCAGTGTGTAAGTTCTCAACCTCTAGCAACTTAGCGTCCAAAACATCACGTATCCAATGATACCATACATCAATGTGTTTTAATCTAGAATGGAAGGTAGAATTCTTATCAAGATGTATAGTGCTTTAATTTTCATAAAGGAACACATATATTTCTTAAACAAAATCAATCTATCAAAGAAATTTATTTATCCATAACAACTCCTTGATAGATTCAGTCATAGCAAGGAACTCTGATTCAGTGGTTGATAAAGAAACACATTTATGAAGAGACTACCATGACACTTATCCCCTTGCAAAAGTGATCAAAGAACAAAAAGCATATTTCTTTGAGTCAACATCCCCAATTATATTTGAATCAATATATCTCTTAATGGCCAACTCATCACTTCTAAATCAAGTCTCAAACTAGTAGTGCCACAGAGATATCTAAAGATCCACTTCATTGTACTCTAAGGCTATCTACTTGGGTTAGAAGAGAACCTACTAACAAATCCAACTACATGATCAATATCAAGTCTCATGTACACCATACCATATATCATACTACCCATATTAGATGAATAAGGAATAATCGTCATCTCTTACTTCTCTACATCATAGGAAGGGCATTACTTAGAGCTCAACTTCAAGTGAGGAGCAAGTGGAGTGCTTATGACCTTGGCATTATCCATCCTGAATCTCTAAAGTATCTTCTTAATGTATTTATCTTTAGATAGCCATAAATGATTCTAACTCTAAGACTTTGTTTTGTTAGACCCAAGTATTTCATGGAAAAATACTTGCTTAATTTCTACTTCAACTTCTCAATTCTAGAAGTTTTCTTACTAATAATGAGCATATCATCAACATAGAGCAATAAAATGATGAAATCACCATCATAAAATTTTTTCTTTAAAACACAATGATCTAAATTAGTCTTTTTATATCTAATATATTTGATGACTATTCTTAATCTTCCTATATCATTGCCTTGATGCATATTTCAATCCATACAAACTTTTCTTAAGCCTGTAGATATAGTCTTCCTTGCCTTTCACCTAAAAAATTCTGGTTGATCCATGTAAATCTCTTCTTGCAACTCACCATGTAAGAAATCAATATTCACATTCATCTGCTCAACCCCTAAATTAATATTAGTAGCTAAACCTAGTACAACTCGGATTAAAGATATTTTTATAATAGGAGATAATATTTCTCTAAAATCAACACCTTTCCTTAGCTTAACGCATTTAACCACCAATCTAGCTTTGTATCATGGGGATGAAGAATGCATCTCTTACTTCAACTTGAAAATCCTTTGATTCTTCAAATCTTTCTTACCTTTAGGAAACTTCACTAGCTCAAAGGTATTGTTTTCATACAAAGATTGTATCTCATTTTGAATTGCTTCAAGCCATTTATCTTTATACCTACTTTCAAAAAATTCTTCATAAGACTCAGGCTCTCCCTCATCAGTCAAAAGAACATACTCTTGTGAAGAGTACATAAAAGAAGGTCTATGATCTCTTGTGAAAATCCTAAATGGAACTGCTAGTTCATCTACAAGATCTTCTTGGTGATCATCTACAACATCATTTGCTGTAGTATCAATATCACCATCATGCTTATGCTCATTATGAGCTAAATGCTCATCCATATCATCATGCACTCCACAGTCAACAAGTTCACATGTTTGTTGCATCTTCACTGGATCTATATCTATCATTTGATCATCACTTTCAACTCTGCCTATCTCAGCTTTGTTAGAGTTAATCATGGTCCGGTCTTTAATGAATACTACATCTCTAATTCTCACTATGCTTTTCTGCATAAGATTATACAAATTTTAGCCAAATTCATCATGGTCATAACCTATAAAGATGTACTAATGAGTCTTTAGATCTAACTTTGACCTTTCATCTCTAGAGAAATGAACATATACCTTGCAACCAAACACACACAAGTGATCATATGCCAAACCAAACTCTATTGAAAACATCACCATTTAGAGCAATAGTAGGACTCAAATTAATCACATGTACACTTGTAAGTAAAGCTTTACCTCAAAAATACTTAGAGAACGTTGCTTCCAAAATCATATATATAACCCTTTCAATTAGAGTTCAATTCATCCTCTCTGCCAAATCATTCAACTAAGGAGTCTTTGGAGGAGACTTCTGGTTCTTAATATCCTACTAATTACAATGCATGTCAAAATAACCACAATACTCAACACCATTATTAGTATAAATGTATTTTAGCTTCTTACTAGTCTGTCTTTCAATAAGGGTATGAAAGTGTTTGAAATTCTCAAACACTTCTTATTCATATTTCAAGGCATAAACCCAAATATTTCTAGAATGATCATCAATAAAATTAACAAAGTAGAGTGCACCACCAAGAAATTTTACCTTAATGGGACCACAAACATATAAATGCACTAATTCAAAAACCTCATATTTTCTTGAAGGATGATCCTTATGCAAAGAAATCATGCATTGTTTGCTCTCCATATCATGAGAACACTTATCTAATTTAGCACACTACAAACTAGAGAGAAAATACTTCTTTTCCAAGTAATTGAGTCCTTTCTCGCTTATTTGACTAAACCTCATGTACCACAACTCAGATACATCCATATTTTCCACTTCATTCAAATGATCACTAGAGTTAAAAGCTTATATAAAATACAAGTTAGTAAACTGGTTACCTTGGGCCACAACTAGATTACTTTTGGTGAGCTTCCATTGGTTTGAACCAAAGCCATTGTAGAAACCCTCACCATCAATTTTGACAGCTGAAATCAAATTTAGGTGAACATTTAGTGCGTGTTAAACATTCTTGAGAGAAATTTTTGTCCCAATATTAGTCTCTAAGCATATATATCCCATGCCAATCACCTTAGACAACCATCATTACCTATCTTCAAAACTCCAATATCACCAAGAGTGTAAAAAGTAAAGAATTCCTTCCTAGAGGTAACATGTTGTGAAGTGCCACTATCGATGAACCAACTTGTCGTATGACTCACAAGATTCAAAAAATTCTCATAAAAAATAATAAGAAGATCATTAGATGCAGCAATAAAAACACAATCATTTTCATTTTTGTTATTCTTTTTTTTTTGCTTATAACTCTTGCTATCTCTCTCCGACTTGTAATAGTACTTCTTGATATGACCCATTTACCATAATTGAATTCAAAATTATTTTACTTGCCTCTTGATTTACTATAACTCTTATCTCTATCCTTCTGAAATTTTCTCTTACTCTCCCCTACTTTTGACAAACAAAACACTCATTGTGAGGATAACCCTTGAGTCCTTCTTCTCATCTTCTCATTTAGAGCACTAATCTCGAAAATCTCTATAGTCACCTCACCACTTATAAGTCATTAAAATGATTAAAAATTAAATAATTATCTTTATATCTCAAATTCATTAATTTCCTCAAGAGATACACTTTACTGTTCCCTCTCTTTGAGGCAAACAAATTTTCTCTGTTATCTCATAGTATATTTGCATTTATCTCATTCATAATGTGGTTGCAAACATTTTCATTTATCCATTTCCTATAAAAAAACACACACATTTGCTTATGATATAATTTCTAATCTTTATTGATTTATTGTTAGCAAAAATCGATAGAAGCAAAATTTTCACAAACAAGAGATCATTTAGTTTACTTTCCATCTATGGTAAGTAGACCCATTCAAGCATTCCATATTACTTGTTTTAGCCCCCATATTAAGCTCCGATACCACTTTTATGGGGGCAATGAGAGAATGGTCTAACCACAAAATAAAAACAATAACAAATCAATGACACCCAACTTATGTGGAATAACTATTCCAGTACAAAAAGAAAACAATCATGGGACACTTCGACCCACATAGAAAACTATCACTATGAGAAATTTGAGACATAAAGTCTAGTATACAAGTGTTCACTAGATACTACACTCATCAACCTAAAAATAACATAATTAGACAACAATTGCAACACCCAAAGAGAGGAGTTTGCAAACCTAAAATAGAGCTACTATAAACACATCCAAAAGTCAATCTACAACCTATAAAAATATTCTTGTTACATTAATTAACAAAAATATGTTAATAAAAAAACCTCACCAATTTCATCCAAATCCGAGTATAATAGGCCACTCAATCAAAGCCAAAATCAAAACTTTGTTGAAATTTATCTAAACAAAAACTCTCACTTAAATACCAATGAAAACCTAACTTAGAGATCTCTAAATCAGATCTCCACCATTTAAAACTAATATTGGTGTCATTGGAAGCGTGAGCAACTTCAGATCTTTGAATTGATCAAACCTATGATAAGGAGAATAATAATAGAATTTTTTATTCTTCTCTCTCTCACCCATTGGATTTAAATCTCAATATTTCTAATTTACTCACCTTCCCACATTAACTATTTAGCTAATTTTTAGCCTTCCCAAAGTTAGATCATTAATAAAAATGATAAAAATAGCCTTAGTTTAAAAATGGGCTTTACCACAAGGAGCCTAATGACCCAACATCTTCCTCATTATGCTCCATTAGAATTGATTTTTAACTCCTTTTATTCTTATTTATTAATTTTAAGTTGTAACATTTATTATCATTATGGAGTCTTGGTTGCAATACCTATATATATATATCAGGTCACCAATGAGATCCATCTCCCTTCTCATTTATCATATCTTCTTTTTGTTTATTCTCTTAGTATAATATTATCATAGAAATTTTAATCCTATAATAACGATAAATATGTTGAAAAGTTGTTTGTGTATCAATGTAGTCTAACTATTACAGTTTCAAAATGAGTTTCATGTTTTATAAGGAATAGGAGTAGATGTTATTAGTAGGTATTTAATGCTAATACTTGACTAAAACTTTACACATTATTTTGTTTTCAAAATCATTATAATGTGTTAGACTTTAAGGATGATGAAGAGCTAATATCAATAGCTATATTATGTTGATAATTTATTGTAGTTGTCCATGCTATTGTTAATGATGACATGGGTGCTCTTTTGGTAGACAATAGTTTTGGGTTCTATTATTTGTTAGTACCACACATTATTAGGAATATGAAGAGAAGTTAGTTATTTTTTGTACTTGACTATAATTTTCCACTTTATTACATATTTAAAATTAGTGTGATGTATAATGTCTTACTAGATTGTAAATTTCCATGTAATTGTTAACAATGATGGGAGATGTTCATTAAGTTAAATTATATTTTGGTCCCTCTAAAATAATTTTTTTTTCTATTTTGGTCCCTTTTTTTGGTAAGTAAATAATTTTATTACCAATATTTATATATCAAAGTATCGATATGCAAAATTCCATACAAAAGATACTTAAACAAGATAAAATGACATCCAACCTCCTAGTCACCAATCAACTACTTCCAATGATCTATAAGCTTAAAAAATCTTTGTGTTTTTTCATTATTGACAAGACTGTGTCTCATAAAAACCTCTTGGATAATCTACTTATGCTCTTTAGGAAGGGTTGCTTCTTTTGGAAAACAACTTCATTTCTATTTATCCAAATCTCGTAAATCAAAACAGCAAAAGCAATCCTTAACACTTTAACACGACCATGTTTTCTTCTTATAACCTTGATCATCCATCGAACACAAATGTGCCATATAGTAAAGAAATGTGGTAATATCATCCAGTCGAGCATTCTTCTCTAGAGATGATTTGCAATAGTACATTAAACTAAGAGATGATTGAGATCTTCATCATCCTGCTCACAAACTCCACAAATAGTAGAATCAGTAACATCACATGTCTTAAGCTTAGTCTTCACTAGCAACGCTTCATGGCAAGCCATCCAATAGATAATTTTGTTCCTAGGCATTCCATGATTCATCGCAAGGTTATACCACATAACCTTATCATTTCAGTGCCTCAAGGTCCGGTACATTTTGTCAACAATGAGCCTCCCTTTATCACTACTGGATACTAAGGCTTCCTACCATAAATCCCTCATTTTGAAAATGAGTTTTGTTGTCCATGAAGAATCTATTTTAATATTTGATTGCTAAATTTTCATACGTTATAATTTAAGTACTAGAGAATCTGCCTTTTAATATCAGCTTGAACTCCTCCAAAATAAATGAAACTTTTCTGTGGGTTGGCACTTAGATCTGACTTGGCAGTTAATACATCTAATTTTTCCTTGATAAGTTGGGCTGATTTTGAGTGACCTTTATAGAAAAGGAGTACATCATCTACAAAAAAAGATTGACCATTCTCAACCTTTTACAATCACGATGACCTTTAAACCCATTCTCCTTCCATAATGTTCACATAAACCTATTTAGATAATCCACAGCAAGGACAAATAGGCAAGGGGATAGAGGGTCTCCTTGTGGAATCCCTATCCTCCCTTAGAAAGGTTTACACAGAGATTCTTGTAAGCTTATAAAGAAATTCATAACTATTAGGTATTGCATGATTAAATTAACAAAGTGAAAAGGAAAGCCTAATCCCTCTAACACTATTTGCAAAAATTGCTATTCTAGAGTGTCATAAGCCTTTTTCAGATCCACTTTAATCATCATATGGGGATTTATATTTTTCCTTTTATACTTTCTTAATAATTCCTGTGCTGTTAAGATTTTATCTCCTATCCACCTTCCAAGGATAAAAGTAGGCTTGGCTTCACTAACCACTTCACTAAGAACTTTAGTGGGTCTATTAGTAATCACTTTTGAGAAGATTTTATAGATCACATTGCAACAAGCAATGGGCCTATATTCTATGATGTAAGTAGCATGTTGGGTTTTTAGCACTAAGTGGATACTTGTGTTATTCATGGTTTTTAAAAGAAAAGTTATATTCTAGAATTATTTTATTGCTTCATATGTATCATCCCCTAGAATACACCATACTGTTTTGAAAAAGTGAGCATTATACCCATCAGGACTTGGAGCATTATTATCACCCATGCTAAAAGTTTCTTTCCTCACTTCAGACTCTAAAACCGGCATTAGGAGGTGTAATCTACTTGCTGTAGAGAGAGTTAGCCCTTTCTTGAACACCTCTGGATTAGGGTGGAGGACAATTGTACTTGTAGTTCCCAACATGCCTTTGTAAAAATCATTAATTTCTTTCTCTATGTCTGGCCACGATAATAACTTGTTACCATTGAGGCTATGCAGTTTTGTTAAGGAGTTTATACTATGCCTTTCCTTAACCTTATCATGGAAACAAGGATTATTTCCATCCTCCAACTTGACAAAGTCGATCTTAGCCTTTTGTTGAAGGTAATGTTCTTCAATTTGTAACCTATGCCACCATCTCTTCTTGGCTTCTTTTTCCTTGTCTAGCAGATGCCAGTTGTTAAGATCAGCTTGCAGATTATTTTTTATCTGTTCACATTCTTCTTTAGCCTTTTCAACCTTATGGGTTACATGGATAAAATGAGTTGCATTAAAAAATTTTAACTCTCCTTTTAATCTCTTGAGTTTTTTCATCACCTGAAATTTCTTCGAGCCTTCAATTTGAGTATCCAATGTTTATGTGCAGAAACTCATCATGATTTGTCCAATAACTGCAGAATTTAAAAGGATATTTCCTTTGGTGCTCATCCTACTTGATAGTAAGGATAAGACAAGCATGATTAGAGAGGCAGTGCTCCACAACCTCAATTCCTACATTAGGGAATTTGTGGAATAAAATTTGGTTACCAAGACCTCTATTGAGCTTACACTGAACTCTATGGGGAGGATGTTGATTATTTGACCACATAAAGAGTGGACCAACTATAGGAATAGGTCTAACCTCACAACTTTGCATATAAGCAGCAAAGTCATCCATTTCACCTTGATGGACATGACCACCCATTTTCTCAGTAGGAGAGAGGATGGTATTAAAATCACCAAAAATTATCCAAGCTCTATCTACTTGTTTACTGGGATGGTTTAACCCACATTAAACTTGTTTTCTCTCAATGCCAGAATTATACTTGTATAAAAAAGACACTAAAAGACTAGTTTCAGTTAGTAAATCATTCACTACACAATGAATATACTGCCCAGCTTCAGATAGAACTGTTAAGGAGATAACAGTGGGATTCCAAAAGAGCATTATTCTTCCATTATAATGAGAAGAATGATTTGTGTGAAAATTAAAATGTGAAGCTATTTTTTTATATGCTGCATCTACCTTACTCTACTTTAACCTAGTTTCAATTACACTAATAAAAGAAAGGGTCTATGTTTATAAGAACTTACATAGCTCCTTTTGCTTCAGAGGAGAGCAAGCTCCTCTAATATTCCATGTTGCAAGCTTCATTTGATAATAGATGGCTGACCTCCTCTAGAGGATGTTGTAATACCCCGTTTTTACAAAAGTTAATTATAAATTAATAATATGATTAGTTATAATTATTATTTTATGAGGTTAAATATTAAAAGTGTTATTATTTTTGGTAATTAAAAGTGTTATTATTATTCATATTATTACGACGGTTTAGATATAAAAATAATCAGGTTAAAAAGTTGATAGAAACTGACTATTTATTTTAATATTAGTTTTTATCCGTAAATCTTATCCGAATTATTTTATTAATAACCTCGACCCGTAACCCGAAATAAATTCTTAAAATTTATTTCCAATTATTTCTATCTTTTCCATTTTATTTAAACCTATCTTAAATCGATTTTTTTAATTATATTTCTATCCTATATCCTAATTCACCTAAATTAAATTTAAAATATAATTATAATATATATTTTTCTTTTCCCTCTCTCCCTCTGCCTTGGTGTCTCTTCCTCGTAAATAATCTCCCTATCTCCCTCACTTTCTTACTTTACTCAACCATCCCCTCATCTCTGCATTTATATACATATATACACGCCACAGACGACACACAGTCTACCACAAACAAACACCCCCAACTCACTGTTCATCCCAGCTTTCCCCCTTATACTTCGGCGCCCTTCCCCAAGCCCCAACCAAACAAGACTTACACTCTCTCTCTGCAACACATGCATACACACGACACTATACCACCCCAAACAACCCCTCTCCCTATTTCATTTGGTTGCCCTGCATATAACACACATACACTCCTCCACCTACCCTAGCCCCAACCCACTGTTCCAAGCAGCTCCCCTCCTATTTTCTCTCGACCAACCCCTTCCCCCGTCTGTTTTGTTTGGCCTTCTCCCCTGCACCCATTTCGCAGCCCTTCCCCTCCTTCCCTCTCTTCTCTTCGTCAATTTTCCCAACCAAACAACCCCCCATGTAACCACCTTCATCTTGCACCAGCAGCCATGCAGCCCCGTCGCAGAACCTAGCCGCCCGCAGCAACCCATCATCCTCCCCCGTCACAGCCAATCGCCCAGCAGCACCACTCCCCCGCCAGCCCACCAGCATCCACCGCCCACTACCAGCCCCGCATTACCATCACCGCAGCCAACCAACAGCACTTGCCTCCAGCATCCTCACCCCCATCGTAGCTCCCTGACCACCACAGCCTTCTCCCTTTCTCCTTGCCACTTCCACCACGTCAAAACCCATCACCCAGCTCCCCACCCCCCGTCGTCCAGCACAGCCTCCCTACAGCGCACCGTAGCCAACCAACCACCCTCCACCGCTGGCCAGCCGCTAGTCTCCACCGCCCCTGCCACCCTTTTTCTTTCCCCACCTTTCCCAACCAACTCTCTCTCCAGCCAACCACCGGCAGCCCCCTATTTTCTCTCGTGCAAGCTCACGCACGAGATTAATATGATATTTGTGATATTATTTTTAGGTACGAAAGTTTAATTTGTAGGACCTAATAAATTTTAATGGATACCACTAATTTTACGTTTTTGCTGGAATTCAGGTAACCGTTATACCTTACTAAAATGTTAAATATTGCGTGATAGCACATTAGGATTTTTGGGGTATGGAATATGTTAAGCATGATTCATTTCAATATAATTATATATTAATTATTAGTATTATGAAAACAGATAAAAACGAGCATGTTATCGGATATAAAATATTTCGGGTACAAAAGTATGATTTAAAAAATATGCTAATGACGGAAAAATATTTGGTATGATAATTATGTATATAATTATTAGTTTAGCATGTTTAGATATAATTGTGGAATAATTATTAGGCATGTGTGCCCTAGGGGCAATTTAGTCATTTTGTGTATTATGATATTTATCCTAAAAATCATGTCTAACATGTATTATTTGTTGTTGATTTTGTGATCATGTGTTTTTTTACATTTTAAAAGTATATGATAGGGTTTCATATGTAGAAATATGTGTAAGGGCAAAATGGTCTTTTGACATGACTGATTATTTAAATTGTATAATAAATAATTAGATTATTTTTTTAGCCTTTTCACGATAGATTAATAAATAAAATAAATTTAGTATTTAAATGGTTGATAATCTGATAATTATTAGCCTCAGGTGCATTTTGGTCATTTTCAGCCTAGTATGCCCAAATGTGAATAACTGGATATAGGATGGCCTTAGACTTTTGGTAGGTTAACCTTAGTATTAACTTGGACTTTGTTTTATACCGTTGACCATAGGGTTAACTTGGATAATTGGAAATAAAGGAAAAATGAATAAGTATGGAAATGAGAATAAATGTGTAATATATGCTATTTGTGATCACTTTATAAAAATATTAATAAGTAAAGTGGAAGACCTCAAGTTTGGGAATGGTTTCTCTCTAGGGGTAGCTACCCTAGAGATGAGGTAGGAGTCCTCGATTTGATTGGGTTTCTGGTGTGTCGGTTGTGCCCTAGTAAGGCCCTAGTCTACTCTATAAGTAACCTACGGGCCCTATAAGGGATATCGATACTTAAAGATTAGGTGTCTGAGGTGAGGAGGGTATTGTGTGCCTTGTGCATTAGTATAACCAGAGTGCTGTTATGCCTCTGGGTTGGATGGTTGGAGGGTATCGTGTTGCCTTGTGCGCCGGTATGACCGGTGTACTGTTATGTCTCCGGGTTATTATTGTATCCCTCTCGAGTAAATAAAAATGGAAATGATATGATTTGATTGGAGCGATTATTATTGGATATTGGATTGGTTTGGTAGTATTTGTGTTTGCCTACCTGTGGTTTGGGGTAGTAGCCGTTGTGCCTACCTATGGTTTCGGTAGCAGCCGTTGTACCTACCTGTGGTTTTGGGGTGGCAACCTTTGTGCCTACCTGTGTTGGTATTATGTCTATGAACATATATGTGATGTGATGGATTTTACTATACCGCACCTGTAAGTGTACCTGTGAGATTACGGATTTTATTATCATGTATCTGTAAGTACACATGAGATGTTATGTATTTTATCATATTCTACCTGTAAGTATACATTTGATGTTGTGGATTTTTTTATAACTCATTTGTGATTATACCTGCGATGTTATAAATTTGGTTGGGAGTTATGCTGAGACATGAGTCATGTTGTGGATGTTATAATCTGTTATGCTGGAGTTTAGGTTCTAATCATTACTTCTGAGAGCATCTTTGACATGTTAGTATGGTAAGCTTTCGGTTGTTTTAGACAAATGAAAATGAGTAGTATGTGGCTTTAATGGAATTTGACCGTCTAAATGATTAATGTATATCAATCCTCTTGTGAATACTTAAATGTCTTGTACCTATTAGTGGTATGCCTTACATGTGTTCCATGCTAGTTTTTCATATTAGTTTGGTATAAATGGTTATTCAGTACCATAGTACTGATGGGTTCCGTTTCATGGTCCCTTGCCTATTCCATGGGCAGTCTTTACCTTGAAGGATCACTTAGAGGGTAGGGTCTGACGACTTCAGATAGAGGGTTGAGAGTTAGGACTATCCGCTGCTATTTCTCTTTCGTTACATTACAACTCCTTGCCTGATC
This sequence comes from Tamarix austromongolica, assembly GCA_039764185.1. Lineage (NCBI taxonomy): Eukaryota > Viridiplantae > Streptophyta > Magnoliopsida > Caryophyllales > Tamaricaceae > Tamarix > Tamarix austromongolica. The sequence goes on from CM077818.1 coordinate 11,703,461, forward strand.
TTTTTGTATTTATCGGGACAATGTAATTTGTAATGAAATTATATCCTACCTTTGTTTTAATGTTATTTAAGTAAAGTAATATTTTAGCCTTAGCACTTAGTATAAGAATGGTAGAGGATGCTAGACTTATATTGAGTGTGGCGGTAACACCCATTGATTTTGTAATTAACGCTTCCGCAAAACAAAAAATTTTGGCAGTAAAAATGGGGGTGTTACAGATGTACCCACTTATCCTTGATTCGATGGAAGAGGAGGGAAGATTAAATCATCAAGGGAGTCCTTGTAAGTTATTAGGTTGGTGTCATCCTCCAAGATGCATTTTCCCTTATCAAGTAGAGAAAGTTAAGTGTCATGGTTATTTTGGTGCACTTAAATATTTTTTGGTCTCCAAACTTTCTCATCTCTACAATTTGTTAAAGGATCAGGTGTTCTGCATTGTCCCCTGCTCTGTCACATTTGATGTAATACTTAGGCATCTAGTCATAATTCACTCTTTGAGTTCTTGTTCCCATAGGTGTATCAATCAAAACTGAATTCACAATTGGTTTGCTAACATCTATTTCTACTAGTATCCTTGGATAGGATATTCTACTGCGTGTAGTAGTGATCATATCAGCACAAATTGGCACATCTAAACAACTACTAATTCTGCTTAAGGAGTCTGCAAACCAGCATGTCAATGGGAGTCCTGGGAGAGTGATCTAGAGGGGTATCTTCCTCCATTTTGTGTCATCCAATAGGAGCATTGGGTTCCATTTCTTCAGAAGCAGTGGCTGAACCCCACAGGACCAGAAAGGCTTTTCAAGAATAGTAAGACAATCAAGTTTAGATTAAAATCTAAAAAGGAAGAATCCTTGATCATAGGGGTAAATCTGTGCAGGGGGAGGGGGGAGACTCAAGTCCATTGAGCCTCAACAAACTTTCTCAATTGAGCGAGGGTAGGTAGATATCCAATAACCATCCCAATTAATGTGTGTGCACATTTTTCCTCTTCTCTCGTAAGTTCTTGCAGTTGTAATTTAGCCTTTAGAACTCCATTCTCAATGATAGGTGGAGAATAGGTAAGATTAAGGACAGATTGCTCCCAACGGTTATGCATAGGAATTTCACTCCAACTTAAGTTTGGGTAATTGAAATTAGTTCGCATCTCTTGGGGATTTCCTTCTTAGGTCTTGGTTTTTCATGGTGAATTCTTAATTTAAGAATCCGATGCAAGTTCCATAGGAGGAGTTTGCAGGAATCTCCGCACGATACTCACCTCCTCAACCATGATAGTTCTAGGTTTCAACTCAGAGTTCGCACTAGTCAGTCCATTCAATGGAGTTTTTTGCACTAAGACCTGGACCCTTTCTTGGCTGTTGAGGATGACTTCTTCCAGCGGTTATTTTAATACCCCAAAATTTTAAAAACCTATAATGTAATAAATAGCTTTTATTTAGGAAAAATTAGCTTTTAAATTTACTTAAGTTAATTATTTTTTTGGATTTTTGAGTATATAAAAGTAGATATGAATACTTAATAAATTAAAATAAATATTTTATTACTTTATCATGCTCATTCTATTTAAATAATTTTCCAAACCAATATTTTACTAAAATTATCCTTTTTAAACCAATATATTAAATTAAAGTATTAAATTTATTTATCTATCAAAAATATTACATTCTATTATTCCATAATTTATTTATCTTATTTTCCCCTATTTTCCCTTTTCCTTTTTTCCTTTTTTTCTTCTCTTTATCCTTTTTCTCTTTTTTTCTCCTTTCCTTCTTTTTCCTTTTTCTTCTCTTCGGGCTGCCAAGCCTATGGCCTACTCACCCTGCTCACGCTTCCTCCTCCTTCTCCCGCAGGACCTCATCCACCATCCAGCTCACTCCCCCTTCTTTCTTTTCTTCTCTTCCTTTCCCCCCGACAGGCCTGACTCATTTTTCTTTTCTCCCTCGCATGGTGGCCTACTCTTTCTTTTCTTCTTCTTCTTCTTCTTCTTCTTCTTCCTCCATCCCCAACTACCGAACACCATGCCCGCTCCTCCTACACTACACCCTACCACCACCTACCTCCCTGCAATTCTGCCTCTCTCCCTCTCTCTCCCCCATCCTTTTCTTCCCCTTTTTGGACCAAACCAACCCTGCACCCCCATCCATGCATGCCTTCTTCTTTCTCTTCTCCCCTTCCATCTCCTTGCAACCCTGACAACCGCCTGCCACCTACAACTGTCTCGACTGGCCACACCTACTCCCCTCTTCTCCCTCTCCTTTTTCTTCTCCTCACTAGCCTCATTCCTGCCCCATTTCGAGCCCCTCTCTCCCTCTCCCGACCTCTTTTCTACCATTTCTTCTCCTTTATCCCCTTCCCCTATTTTGCTCCACCACCCCCATTCCATCGTTGCCACTACCATACCAACTACATGCACCACCTCCTACTCCCACCTTGCACCACCACGCCATCCCTTCGATCCCCGTGCAACCCGTTCTTCCTCTCCTCTTCTTTTTCTCCCTTCTCAACAACCACCCTGCTCCACCTCTATCCGCCTCCATCCTGCCTCTTCTGCCACCTCTCGAGCCACCAAATCACTCCCTGCAACCTCCCCCACCACCCTTACCTTCGTTGGCTGAAACACACCCCCACAACCTCTCCTTTTCCTCCTCCCTTTTCCTTCCTTCTTCTCCTCTGCCTCTCCTACAACCCCCTTTGCAGCCCTGTGGCCACGGCCTCTGCCGCCGTTGGCTTCTAATCACCCATCCCCGACCACCACCTACACCCCCACTCCACCCATGCACCCATCCCTTGCCCTAACTCTCCCCCGCTTGCCCTCTTTCCTAGCCCCAAAACCCCAACTAGAAAAACAACACCCTCCCTTCTCCTTATGCCTCCTTAGACCCCCTCTTCCCTTATTTTACATGCAGCTCATGCTACATGAGTAACATGAGTCTTGCCTCAACTTTGCCCTAATCTTTAATTAATTTTAAGGTATATTAATGGTTAAATAAAAGTATATCATTAATTAAGTTTTGATAAAAAAAAAATCTTTTGGTTTTCCTATTTCTAATATGATAATTATGGGTATTATTTTTAGTTATTGATTTTGCTAATCAAATCTTGAATCTTTAACAGGGGTATTGGTAAGGTTTGATTTTTGTGGGAAACAAGGTAACCGTTAAACCTTACTTAAACATATGAATATACATATGCTAGCATATTAGGGTTTTTAATATATAATATGTATGATAATTGTTGTTAAGTATAATGTATTTAGTTGCTTGTATTGATTGAAAAAAAGGAAAGCATGCTAATTTATAGGTTATGTGTAGAAATAATAATTAAGGAAGGAGTTTTGTTGTTAATAAAAATATTTAGTGCTTATCTATGATATATTATGTTGATGTGGCCATTGTTGCATAAATATTGTGATTATGGGCCCTAGGGGCATTTTAGTAATATTTCTTATGTAGAGTGTGGCCTAAATAAGTGTGGGTGCTAATGAGTATTATGATAAATAATAATATTTGGTAGAGTTGGATGATGGTATGGAGCATTAATATTAATATTTTATATAGTGGGGGTATTTTAATAAAAGTGGTGTAATAAGGGCAAAATGGTAATTTGGTGTAAGGGAAGGGCATTTTGGTAATTTAATAAAGAAGAAGGGTGAAATAGCAATTTAATAAAGTAGAAGGGTAAAATGGTAATTAATGAAGTGGAAGGGTAAAATGGTAAATTGGTGTAAATGAAGGGTAAAATGGTAAATTGGTGTAAAGGAAGGATAAAATAGTAATTTAATAAAGTAGAAGGGTGAAATGGTAAATTTGTGTAAAGGAAGGGTAAAATGGTAATTTAGTACAAAGGAAGGGTAATTTGGTAATTATAATAACGGAGAAGGGTAATTTGGTAATTTAACTAACTGAAAGGGCAATTTGGTAATAATAATAGAGAAGGACAATTTGATAATTATAATAATAGAGAAGGATAATTTGATAATCTAACCAACCAAATGGAAAAACTGGCAAGTGTAATAAGTATGAAGGGTGGTTGGTGATTTAATAGGTATGGAAGATAAATTGGTAACCTAACACGAGTAAAGGGCAACTTGGTAATTATGAAACATGGAGGGTAGTATGGTAATTTGGCAAGTAAAGAGGGATGAATTAATAATTATACAAGCAAAGGGTAGTTCAGTAATTTTGTAGAGATGAAAAGAGTAAATCATTAACTCGTATCTAATATGCCAATGGGTTAACTGAGTCTCATAATAAGACTAAAGTAACATTAAATAGCAAGATAAAGGTATTTAAAAATCAGTAAGTGTCACGAGAACAAATCCTGAATCGGAATTGGATGAGATAATGATGGCCTTAATGTTTCCTTTAAGTTATCTTAGATAATTGTATGAATGAAGAGTACCTAATGATATCATAAACAATTAAAAGTGAATAAGTACTTGATTGTTGTGCTTTTCATGATCACCTCAATTAAGAAACTAATAATTAAGGTGAAAGACCTCGAGATCGGGAATTGTGGCTCTTTAGAGGTCGATGCCTTAAAGACATGATTTAGCCCACGATTATTCTAGTATTTGTTGGTGTGCCTTAATGCCCCAGTTAGGCCTTATATCTTACTCCATCTAGCTCTATGGACCTATTTAAGGGGTATGCATACCTATGGCTTATCGGTAGGATACTGAGTAGCTATATGCATCAGTATAACTAAGGTACATTTACGTCCCTGGATTGATGGTTGAAGAGTACTAAGTAGCTTGTATACACCAATACGACCGGTGTACCTTTGTGTCTCCGGGTTCTTGATCTCCCCCTCGAGGCAAATAAATGAAATAGTTGTGCTGATTAAAAAGGAAAACACTAATCACAAAAGTGAAAGACAATTGAGCTTGGCCTAGATGGATTATATTATGCATACCGGTCCACCACTTATAATAGTGGCCCAGAAGCATTTTGTCCTCGAAGATATTTATGAGTACCAGTCTACCGGATATAATAGTGGCCTAGGAGCATTTTGTCCTAAAAGATGTATATATGTATTATGGTCCACCGGCTATAATAGTGGGGGTCCCGAGCTCAATAAACCAAATCATGGATGTGAATAAATCATGAAAAATACTAATCAATTATAGTGGAACACTTGTCAAGGCCAGACCAATCCACTAACAATAATATTGGCCAAGAGCCTTCTGCCTTGAAGACCGATCCATCGGTGAATAATAGTGGTCCGAAGCATTCTACCATGTATGTTTCTAGTCCATTGACTATAATAGTGGGGTTCCCGCACTCACATAGATATAATCTGAGAGATGATCGAATAATGATTGATTAATGGCTTAAGGCCCAAATGTTTTGATTTCATATTATGATCTATTAATATGTGATGGACTTGCTAAGTATGTGGATGTTGTGTATGCATTTCCTATTATATAGGTATACTGTTATGCATGATGTGTTACATGTGAGTCTGCCTTTCAGTGTGGTTTAAAGGGTTACTCAGTACCATAGTATTGAAGGATTTCATTTATGGAGCCCCTACCTATTCAATAGACAGTTTCCCTTACAGGTCCATTACAAGTGTTATTCAAGTGGGCAACGGGAAAGATCATAAGGATTATCCGAAAACTTTTAGAGATTCACTTCTTTCTCTTTTAATTCCTAGTTTCAATGTAATATGTATTCTTGTAACCATCAATGGTGGGTTTTATTCTTGTAAAATATTTATTGTGCTACTCTAACTTAAATATAATTTAAGTTTCTAGCAAATTATATATATTTTTTAGCCTTAGTACTTAGTATTGGAATGGTAGGAGTGAACCGGTCTGGTACTAAGTATGGCTATAATATTCCCAAAATTTAGTAGTTTTATTTTCTTTACTTTTGTTGTTTCTTTTAATAAAACAAAAATTTTCGGTAGTGAATTATGGGGATATTGTAGTTATTTCTTGCTATGGCTAACAACCGCAAGCAATTTCGAATCCCTCAGGCAAACTCTCACGGGAGTCTCCGGTGAGATGTGGGAGTTTTGTCATTAACAATTTCTCTCTATTTTGGTCCTTATACCAAAAAAATAATGTATTTTTGTCCCTCTAGACTTTATTTTCATTTAAAAATAGTTATTTAATGAGGAACTAAAGTAGATAAATTTGTATTTTAGAGCGACTAATTTTCAAATTAAATATATAGAAACTAACATAAATATTTTATATTAGGGGATCAAAATAGAAAGATTTGAACACTAGAGGGACCAAAATAATATTTGATTCAATGTTGTTCTGGCAGGAAATAGTTTTAGGTCCTAATTTTTGTTATTAGATATATATAAACATATATTATAAATAGTTTTAGGTCTAAATTTATTATTATTATATATTATATAGATATAGACTTATAACCTCTCTTATTTAAAATATTTGTCATCATGAATTTAAAATATTAACTCTGATAATTAATTGTGATTTGTGCGGTGAATGCCCTTATAGTAAGGGGTGTTGATACTCTTTCACAACTAAGACCATGAATTCTAAGCTCTCCTCCCATAAACTGGATGATTGGTTAGCATGTAACCTAAGCAAGTAACACTCTCCAGCTCATGATCTCCCTTCTTAGGATTACCTTCGCTCTTTGCTTATGGAAGTTAAAGAACATAAGGAGCCATTTAATTTTTGAGGGGGTACATCCACCACCTAATCTTATGGCCCATAATTCTTGTGATTTGCTCACTCATAATTACATCTCTTGGTTACGAGTTTCTAATCTCACTCATGTTGATTTCCACCACCATTTCTACAACATATGTTGGAGAGATCCATGTAGGACATTATTAAAGTCAACATTGATGATAGGGCTTTGGATAATCCTGATTTTATTGCCTTTGATGGTATTGCTTGAGCCACCTTGGGTAATGGATTTTTGGGTTTACAACTAATCTTGGCTTTGGCTTCATCTTGTTAGCTATATTATGGGGGATTTACTATGGCCTACTTCAATCAAAGAGGCATAGGTTCTTTCATGTATGAATTTTTTGGGATTCTTTAATGATTGTTCACCTAGTTAGTGAACAATATTTACCGTTCATCCTCACTATTAGATACTAGATTCTTATTGAGTTATGATGGGTAAGGTTTGTAAATGACCGGTATCATTTCCTTATCTTTCTAGGTTTAGCATATCAGGGTTTGGCTTGACTCAATCATTTTAGCTTAATGGGATAATAAATAAGCTAAGCATAAGCCTTATTTTTAAGTTAATTTAATAAACAAGCCAAGCTTGAGCATGAAGAATTTGGGTTCGAGCTCATTTAAAGTACAAAAGCTCACAAGCTTGGCTCGTTTACCACAAACACTTGTAAGTTAGCTCGATTATCCAAATTCAAGCCTTATTTTTAAGCTCATTTATTAAATGAGCGTGTGTCTACATCAGCTCGACTGTAAAACCATAAGGAAGATAATGTTGTTGCAAACAAGCTTGCTCAAATGGGTCATGGAGTATCATTGGGGTTGCAAAGTTTTGATTCTTCTCTAGCTAACCTTTTGAACAAATAGTTTTTCAATAACATAAGGGTCAATATCATGCATAGTTATAAGTAGGGCTATTCACGGTTCAAATATCCAATATTTTGAATATCTAATTGTCGGATATCCAAAATTTTAGATATCTGAAAATGATATTTGATATTTGATGAACTTTGGATATCTGAAAGATCAGATATCTGAATTTTCAGATCGGATATCAAATATAATTGATATTATCCGAATAAAATTTAAATATAAAAAAACCACCAAATCACAAATATATTTGATATTATCCGATTTGCTGAACAAATATCCAATTCGCTTAGTAAATATCTGACTTACTCAACAAATATCCAATATTAAAATTAAAATAAGAAAGGAGTGGGTGAAGTCTATTAGCACGTAAAGTGCTTTTATTTTATTTTTTACTTTATAAATATCTAAAAAGTGATTATATTAAAATAATAATTTTTTCTAAATTAAGTTTTGCCTCAAATAATAAATAAAGTAAGTAAAAATTATACACACACACATCTAAATTTATTTATATACAGTTATATATAAAATAAAAAATTATAAAAAAATGTATAAATATTTTTCTTTAGATTGGATATTATTTGTATTTGTCAGATAAGATATTTGGTTTGTTTGGCTTTTTGTTGACCGAATTGGATATTTGATTTGAAAAAAATTGGATCAGTTATTTACTTTTTCGGATTGGATCTCTTCGGATATCAGATCAAATAAGCAAATATCATATAATATGAACAACCCTAGTTTGCAATTGATATTTAGATATTTGAATCCTCATCCTAGGTTTGAAAATAACAACAACAAATCAACGTATCTCTATCCCCTATTGATAATGGTGTATGATGAGGCCCAAATATATGCGATTTCACTCAAATTGATTGACATAAGAAGATAAGATATAAGATAAAATGAAAATAAATGTTTTTTTCTTTTATAAATGTTATCATTTTTAGATATAGAACATAGTTTTTTATTAACAATTTTATGCCATTTAAAGATATGAGTTTTGTACCAAAGTAATTTGCATAATTTTTTTCTTTTAATCTTTATTTTAGTTAGGAAATACATGGGTTCACAAAAAATGGTCAAATTTTGAAGAAACTTTCTTCTTAACTTCCAAAATATCCCACACTACATTAGTAGCTCGCATTTGATTGTTGATTAAATTGTGTGAACTCCTTAAGCCCCCGCACCAATCCCTCGTTCCTTTGTCTTTGCTTAGATTTATCTATCCTTATTTTCTTTTAAAAATTGTATATGTAAAGACTATTCACCTTCCATGTTACCACAAAACATAATGTCATAAATAGAGATGATAATGGATTCCGAGTTCCACCTAGACTAGTAAGACCCTTTTAACTTTTAGCGTGTTTGAGTAGACCTTTTTTGATATCAAATGGATCTTAATTAGGTTTGGGTTTATATATATCTAAATAAGTCAGATTTGAGTCTATTTTTGGCTTTACTAAATCTAGATTCAACCCAAACCTGTATTGCAAGACCCGTTTACTATATATGTATGTCCATATGTATGCGCACACACATATTAATTTTATGTTCAATATCATTTTCATGACATTTTATGATCTTCTTATTATTTTTTCTATTCTATTTATATATATTTACTTTATAAACAATCTATGTGATATTTTATTCCAAAAATATTAATATATTATTTAAAAAGTTAAAGTAAATACTTTGAAATGTTTATCTTTTCACTATAAGAATTTTTTTAACAAAAATATATATATTAAACTACAAAAAACATAAAATTATTATTTTTACATAAATTATCAATTGCTGTATCTATTTAAGATTTGCTTATCCACTAGATGTAATGATCTTGGAATTAAATTTTTATGACTCAATGAATATAGATTTATGACGTTAAATAGTTTTAAGTTTGGTTGTACCAAATCCAATCTCAACCAATTGTTATCCCTAATCATAAGCAATGCGGTTTCAATATAAATCTCATTCAACAGATAGTGCATTTTGCAATTCATGTCATTTGAAAACCAATATTGTCCTATGTTTGCAAAAATGCAGTGTACAATTTTCCCCGTTATCTTTATTTATTTATTATTATTTTTAATTTACCCCAGCTGTTGTTGGGTTTGTTTGGATCATAAGACTCGAGCGTATGAAGGTATTAAAAAAAGCGGAAAGGTAGCTAGTCAAAGAGCAGCAAGGGCTGCTAGCCACTTAACCTAACAGGCTAAAACTCAACCTCAGCATAAATGTATCTTTAGAAAAGGTCGCGGCCTCGTGGGTAGAAGAAAGAATGAATAGACAAGCAAAATTTGCCAAGTAAACGCAAATAAAAAGCATGCTTTGAACTTCATAACCAAAAGGTTCCCCATAATTTATAAGAAAGAAGGTAGGTTAGAAGCTAAAATACAACCACCAAAATCACATTTTCAGTTAGGCAACCACCGGGGAAGGATATTTCTCTACTGTTTGAAATGGTAAAAATTGGCTTAAATATGAGGAATTAAACTGTAAGGGGGGAAAAACACTGAACGAGTCTGTCTACCTCATCGTCTTCTTTTTCGACGACTTTAATGAACCTGCATGCTGAGATCCTCTTGTCCTTTCTTTTAGGTTCATAGCTGGATCTCTCCGTCTTAGTCAGCGTTCAGGATCTGCAGGTGGCCCTGGGTTTGCAGGGTCGAATCCCTTGGGATACTTTGGCTTTCTTCTTTTTCGTTCTCTCTTTTGGGATACTTTGGCTTTGTTCTTCCTCGTTTTCTCTTTTATTTTATTTTCATCTCAAGTCTCCAATCTTGCCATACGCGAAGCATCGGTAGGCTTTGCACTAGAAGCTCTCCAGCTTCTCCACTTCTTTTTCTGATAGAATGGGCAGTGGTTTCAGCTTCTTCTCATAAGATTCTGCCTTTTAGGCGTCCACCTTAGCAGCTGCGGTCACCAATCCCACTAAAGCATCCACGTTATCGTGATTCTTGGCTGCCTCCTAGAACAAATGGAATGCCTGTTTTTCTGTGCCATGTCTGAGCTTGAAAGCTACAGCCTCTTGCGCGATTATGCTAAGCCTGCTGCCTTCAGTCATAGCATTTTTCCACCATTGATCGCAGCATCAAAAACAGCATAGGCGCCATCAATGTCTCCCGCACGCTCTTGAAGAGCCACGATAGTGGCAACGGTTGCAGGCATGTGTCGGATATCAAGGACACTGGCCAAGGCTTCGGCCGCTGCTTGAGAGCGGCCAGAAGCAGCCGCACCTAGTTGTGCTTTTGCAAGCAGGAACAACTTGGACTTCCCAGGGAACTTCTCAGAAGCTTGTGCAAGTACCTTTTAGCTTTTATAGCCTTGTTCTCTCTGAAAAGCACTGCAGCTTGAAGCAAGAAAGGCATCATGCTGTCTGGAAATATGCCTTGCAACCCTGCAGCTAGGGCTGTTGACAAATCAAGCCGGCTCGCGAGTCGGCTCGGCTCGGCTCGTTAACGGCTCGACTCGGCTCGCTTGATTAGATAAACAAATCAAATCTAAGCCTTGATTTTAGGCTCGTTTATTTAACGAGCCAAACTCAAGCCTAGGTTGACTCGGCTCGTTAGCTCGCAAACCGGCTTGATTCGAACCCGACTCGAATTCAGCTCGTTTGCTCGTTTATCAAATAAGTTTTGAAAATATATATAAATATAAAATAAAGTAAAAAAGAACTAATTATTTTTTTTACAAATAATTATCATAATTTAAGTCTTTTTTAACAAAAATAATTTTTATAAGTTTTTTTTACTAAAAATAATCTTCATAATTTTCGAAGTGTAAATACAGTTGAACCGGGCTTCCGGGCTGGGCGGCCCGGGCTTGTCTCGTTGAGCGGTCGAGGGAAGTCACACAGGTTTTTTTTTTTTAATTCTTCCGGTCCTGTGCGGCTGTGCTGTGTTACTTATTACTTGTTTCCTGCGTGCTTTACTTTTCCAGAGTCCAGAGACTCCAGACGAGCGCTGCCGACTCCCCACTACCCAGTCCCCTCGAGGCCTCGACCCTCGACCCCGTCCCGACCAGTCGACCACTACCAGCCACCAGGCGAAAAGTTGAAGACGACGCACGGCACGTCGGCACCTCTCACGCACAGCCACAGGCACAGCGGCACAGGCCCGGCACGAGCAGGAGCAGCACAGTCGAGCACTCAGCCGCAGATCCCGCTCCCGCAGGCGCAGCGAGCCAGGCCAACGACGCTCTCCAGATCTGCAGATCTTGAGCGGCTCGAGCCCTCTGCCGGTCTGCCCTCCTCACCGGGTCTCCCTCTCCCTCTCCCTCTCCCTCGCGGCGTCGCCCCTCCACCAGGACCACCACGACACCACTCGCGAGTCCCGTCCTCTATTCCCGAATCCCACTTGAAAACCGACCTTATACTAGTATACTACAATCTTAACCTAACTCTGTTTTATGTGTATTGTGAGGTATATTGCATTAAATTTTTTTTTATGGCTTGAGTTATCAATAATAAACATAGATGCCTTGAGTTTGCGAGGGAATAAATCAAATCCCATCCTTGATAGTTTATTATTGATGTTTATTATTAAATTTGTTGAATAAATCTATGCTTTATTCATTTCTGATTCTGAATCTATGCAATGGTATTAGGTATTGAAAGTTACAGGTTTAATCGATTAATTTTTTTAATAAACGAGCCGAACAAATCGAGCCGACCAAACCGAGCTCGAATCGAGCCGACCAAACCGAGCCGGTTTGGCTTGTTTAAAATTAAAATGAACCGAGCCAAACCGAGCCACAAATCGAGCCACGAGCCAAGCCTAACGAACTGAGCCGATTTGGTTCGTTTTCATTAAACAAAACCGAGTCGAATAGCTCGCGAGCTTTTTTCGAACCGAACTCAAGCCTCAAATACTTGACTCGATTCGAGCTCGAGCCGAACTCGAGCCTTACAAAAAATTTAACGAGCCGAATCGAGCCAGAGAAGGTTCGGCTTGATTCGGTTCGTCAACAGCCCTACCTGCAGCAAGTTTCCGGGCCTGATAATCAACAGAAAAGGTAACGCCCAAGACACATTATTAGCTTGGCATAATTCTCCTGTTTGACCAAGTATCCGGTTCTATTGTCCTATCATTCTCGATTTCTAATACGATTTTAATTTTCGGATTTTTTTGGGGGAGGGGGGCGTTGATGGGGATTTGCGGCTGCAGGAAATCCAAGAGAAAATCAATGAAAAACAATCACGGACGAACCTGATCCGTCCGGTTAGCATGGAGCAGAAGAAGCACTCTATTAGCAAATATTGCTTCCTTTTGCTTGGCTGAAAGCTTCAATTCTTGTCCATGAACAAGCTGAAAGTGACCTCGATTACTTTTCTCCATGAGTCGATCACGTTTATTTAAACCATCATTAACATCTTTTGCAACCTTGGGCCCGGGATAACTCATCATCTGTCATGTTTCGTTTTATGATGTCTGTATAAGCTTTCAGTGCTTCTCGTCTGTTTCCAAGGAGCTGCATGAGAAGGCAATCTACATTAAGGAACTACCTAGTATCCCCCACCGGACAAGTATGATGTCTGTATAAACTTGCCTCTGATGACTACCTGTTAAACGTATGCAAGTTGAACAGCTATTGGAACCAGTTCCATCTCTATCACATCTTCCGCCCAGTTCTCATCCATCAGTGTTTGTTGAAAATTAAAAACGTGTACGAGTCTTCACCTTTAATGAATGCCAATAAACAATTCCAAGAGAGCATAATTGGTTACATCATCTAGCCTCATCCAGTTGCTCCTGGCTCAGCAGGACGAGTAAAAAAGGAGAAGGGAGCAATGGGAATAAACAAACTTCAAAGTAAAATGTGGGAGAAAGCTACGAATATATTCAAACCATTTGCTTCCTTCCCCATAAAAACACCCCGATATGAAGCATTATTCATCATTGTCTAAATTTTCATAAACGGCCATCAACAGGGACAGGTACACTCCGAAACTGTTTTGAGTTTATTATAATTTCAGTTCAGAATATTTAGAAAAGTAACCGGACAAAGAACTGCATTCTTCATCAAAACACGAAGGCCAGTAGCCACTTTATTAAGAACTGCATGCTTCGGCATAATTCACATAGATGATCAGATGGCCAGCAAAGATTAACTTTTGATTTAATTCTGATTTGTTGGAATTCAGCATTATGAGAAGTTTTCACCTAGACCGTGATCACACAGGTGCTGCCCGTGCTTAGAGGTGGTCTCACCAAAGTGACAGCTACATCTCTCTGTTGGAGCACCTATCTCTCAACTACGCAGTTATAAAAAGCCAGATTGGGTCCTCTAAATTTCAAGTTTTAACACCCCTAGACGCTGACATGAAAAGGAATACACAGTAGTGAGCGTATGGCTTAGCAGTGCCCCCCCCCCCCCCCAAAACCCCACACCCAAAAAAAAAACACTTCTTATCTTACTTTATATAAAACTGACTTCTTGCGGCATATATTTCCCATCGAAAACTATCCCTTTCACAAAAATGTATAAAAAGAGGGCGATCGGCTGAACAGAGAGTGGAAAAAGAAAAATATTGCAGGACACAATTCCAGTACCAAACAGCCACCCTGCGGAAAACAACCGAAGATGCAAATGTTAATATATATATATATATATTGCTCTATAAAGTTATTATTATTTAAAAATAAAGTGTTTTATATTTTATGAGTATACATTTATTTTTAAGCATGGTCTGTATTTAAATTAAATATAAAATTTGACCAACAAAATTAATAAATATGTGTCTCAAGTTAATATATCAATCTAATTATTTCTTCTCCTATTTCTTGACCATAGAAATAGTTATAGGATTTATATGGAGTGGTGTGTGTGCCTATATATTATACCTGTACAAATAAATAAAAAAGGGAAGAATAAATATATATTAATTTGAATGTATATGATTGTGGTTATTAAGATAAGTCTCTTATCAAGTTTTATAAACTACAACACTACTCAAATTAATACGTGACTTTTAGTTTTTTTTCCTCACATATCTTTCTCCGTCTTTTACTCTCCCTCTTAATATTCATATACATTGAAGATAGAAGAGAGAATCGAGATTTAATTCTCTTCTTGAAATCAAGCTTAATTCAAAAAGATTATAGAAGATCCATGTTACAAGCTATCAAGACTTAGTTATTGCGATATGGATAAGGCTAGTGAGTATCCAAAGCCTGTGATATTCTAATCTGATACACAGATCATGGCGACATGTTCTCAAAATTCTAAAAATCATCTTCCATGTATTACAATACACTAGTTCCATTCACAACTTTTACTTTACGAATAAACCCAATGTTCATTATAAGTCCTTCACTTATTATATTATTTCTCAATAAATCATATGTTTACAAACTGAATGAGAACCAAAACACAACATAACTTTATTACAAGCTACATAATGCATTACATTAATGTTATCACATAGAGGGTCTAATACTTATATTACAAACATGATCCTTAAACTTGTTTGGTGGCATGCCCTCGGTTAAAGATTCGACTAACATATAATTAGTGTCTATGTATTTCAATCCCACTTCCCCTTTTGAAACACATTTTTTTATCTTCAAATACTTGATTTTTATACCCTTGGTATGACTACCAATTTTGTTGTTCCTTGAGATAAAAACGATAACTAAATTGTCATAGTGAAGCTCTAGAAACGGAATAAACTATTTTAAGACCCAATATGAAATTTCTTAACCACACATCATGCTTGGTGGCTTAAAATGGCAAGATGAGTTCTGCTTACATGGTAGAAGTGCTTATACAATCCCACTTCTTGCTTTTTCAGGATATTGTTCCACCGACTAATAGAAAAATGAATCCAAAAGTAGATTTGTGTGAATCTACACATCTAGCAAATTCTACATATGAATAGCCAAATACCTACAAATCCTCAACATGACGATACATCATCATGTAATCCCTTGTTTTCATTTAGATATCTCACAACCTTCTTTGCATCTTTCCAATGATCAACTCCTATATTACTCTGGTAACATCCTAATACCCTAACAACATATGTAATGTTAGGTCTTGTGCAAACATGAGCATACAAAAGGATTCCAACTATAGAAGCATATGGGATATTCTTTATCCTATCTCTCTCTAAGTCATTCTTAAGACACTTAATTGCGGTTTGTCACCCTTGACAATAGGAGTCACAAATGGTGTACAATTTGTCATCCTATATCTTTCTAACACCTTGTTGATATATGCTTACTGTAATAGACCTAACATACCTTGGGGTCTATCTCGATGAATCTTAATGTTAATGGCATAAGATGCACCATCCATATCCTTCATATCAAATTTGTTAGAAAGAAATTGTTTCTCCTCATATATCATCGCTTTATCAGTGCATGCATATCATCTAATATAAAACCAAGAAACAAACCTTAATGCCACTGACCTTGATGTATGTAAAATGATCCATGACATTCACTTCAAATCCAAATGAAGAAATGATAGCATGAAATTTAAGATACCATTTCCACGAGGCTTGTTTCAATTCATATATGGCTTCCTTAAGCATACATGCAAGTTTGTTACTTTAATTATAGGATAACCCTTCAAGTTATTTCATATATATCTCCTCCTCAAGATCACCGTTTAAAAATTTTGTTTTTGCATCCATCTATTGTAGCTCAAAATCAAAATGAGTTACTAATACCATAACTATACCTAGGTAATCCTTTGTGGACACAAGAGATAATTTCTCTTTGTAGTCCTCAACCTCTTTCTGAGTGAACCCCTTAGCAACTAGTCTAGCCTTTTACCCATTAATGTTTCCTAATGACTCTGTCTTTGTATAAGGTCCAAAACTTCATTGTCCTTTATGGAATTCTTGTCTTCCTTCATAGAATCATACCATAGCTCAGATTTCAAACTATTCATGGCATGTGAAAAGGTTTTGAGATCATCAATAGTACAAAAGTTTATTCATATTATTTTAATTGCATATAATAGTCACTATGTATAGCCGACCTTATTTCTCCAAAAATATCATGTCAAGGCTAGCCCATCATCCTCTAAAGGAGCTTACTCAGCAACTTTTTGTTCAAAAACTTTAGGAAGTTCTTGAACAACCTAATCTATTAGATTTATGTTAGCATCATGTGGAGCCACAATACCATTCCCAAAATATAAGAACTAAAAAATTTCTTTAAAACAAATTTGTGGAAGCCAAAACACAAACCACACGAGTGTTGTATCTCATCTAACATATAAGAGGTACTAATTATAGCTACTATATGCCGGGTGCAAGGCAAAAGTAACCTTGAAATTAGGAATCAGGTGTGATAAGCACTTTATTTCACCACAATACAATATACGAAATAGAGATAAGAGAGCATATATAGTGACAACATAGGACATAAAAGTCCAAAGAGAGAGAGAGTTTGGATAACAAAACTTTAGTTCAAACTTGATCACACTCACCACAAGAAACACAACAAAAGTATTGAATCAATGAGCACCTTCAAATATTCAAGCAAAGTCACAACTGCTCATTGAATAGGTAAGGGGACCATGAAAAAAAACACATCAGTACAACAATACTAAGTAATCTACTATGCATTATTAAACATGCAAATGTTACATAGCACAAAGAAGGTATCACAATAGGAACATTACACAAACACATTAAGTAACACATGCGATAGCGAGAATAATAATACATGACATCTCATAACCATCACCTATACCATGTTTTCAATATACCATTATTCTTAACCGTGCATAATCTCAATAACTAATTACAACAATTCCAATTACATAGTCCCATTGTGTGCATAGATCCCACTATTTATAAACAATGGGATAATATTGTTAATAAACAACCCAAGGCATAATGATCCTATCCAATATTAGTACAACTCTAGGGTAAAACACTCATGACTACTATACTATCTAATGGAATGGTAACAAGTAAAATCCTAAAGCATAATGATCCTAAACATTATCCTATCTGATGGAACAATAATAAATAAAAGCCTTTGGCATAATGCTCTTGACTACTATTCTCGTCTAATGGAAAGAAATTTAACTAATAGTGCCTTTGTAAAAATCATAGCAACATAATTCATATTAATAAAGTCAAGGGTAGTGCAAAAAGGAAACTACCAAACCATAGGTAGGGCACAAAGATAACTACTGACTCTCCAATCCAAAATTATTCCAAATAAAAAAAATATTTACCTCCATTTTATTAACTCGAGGCGACACAAGAGACAACCTAAAAATATATAAAGTACATCAGTTATATTCGCTCACTAAAGGTGGCACAATACCCTCTAACCATACAACTCAGAGCATGCCATGGTGATGGTAATCCACAAAGTATGTGTTAATGTAAGAATTATTTTGGGAATTTTACATTATATAATATTTAATGTATCTAAAAAATACTGGACGTTTATTTGACCCAATTTTTTTTCTTTTTTCCTTTTAAATTTTAGATTATATATTATTTAATGTGTGTTTACTCTCTTCTTTTTTTTAGATTACAAATATTTCATTGCTTTCCTGTGCATATTAGAACATATGTGATTGATTAAGCTTGATAAATACATTATTGATTTAAGCATATTGACGTCACGTGAAAAAAAACTAAACAAATTGTAAAAAAAAAATAGATGTACAAAGTCCAAATTACAAAGATCTCCGAAAAAGAAAGTCACATGTAATGTCCTAGTACCCAACCTTTATTACCAATACTCTTTGTATTCCATTAATTGTGAGTACAGTATGTTGTGCACCCATATGAGGGTTTTTTATTGAACATGTGAAAACAAAATACAAAAAAATGCAAACAAACAAAGTCTCATGTATTAACTAATAATAATACGTGAGTATAAATTATCTACATAAATATGCAAATAGACATGCAAAAAAACACAGTCTCGTGTCTTTCAAATAAATTGAAGTATCTACACCTAAATAACCTACAAAGTCAAATCATCTATCTATTTTTATAGCATTTAATAAAAAATAATGGACCTACAAAGTCACATGAAAAAAAAAAGTGAATTACAACTACTATAATGGATATACAAAGTCCAAAAAAGTGACATATAGAAAAAGAAATTAAGTGGCATGCAAGATTTTGATTAAAAATTAAATCGTCTGCCTATAAATTTTCTCCCAACACACTTCAAACACACCATTTCCAACAATTAAATAAATAAATTCATATATACTCCATTTTATAATCATAGCTTCAAGTTCTAGTTTGAATTCTCACAAACACAATGAAAATGAAGAAGATTTCAATGATCATGTAGACATAGATAGGAGAATTCAAATAACTATAGAAGATTATATATTCAAACTCTCGGGTTGTCGGTATTGCAAGCATCAAATTATGAGAGAACTACTTAGATCTACACAAGTAGAAAGAGGAGTTATTTGATGTAATTGCATAGAGATAAATCATGTTGAGGGTCATGAATGCTTATATTCATACTACTTTTTGGAGAATCAAACATGTATGGCTCACACTAGATTTCTAATGCAAAAGCATGTCTTCCTTTGAGTAGTGAAAGTTATTGGTGCTCATACTCCATATTTTTGAATAATGATTTGAAGCATGTAGGAGACCTGGCTCATCACCACTACAAAAGTGAACTATTGTTATAAGAGTCCTTGCTTATGGAATGTCTGCCAATGCATGTGACGACTATGTTCATATCAGAAAATCAACAATAATTGAATGCATGAAGAAATTTGATGAAAGTGTGGTTAATGGTTTTAGAGACCAATATTCAAGGAGGCTAATGGAGGAGGATCTCCAACAATTTCTGGAATGGAAGAATTGCTTAGTGTC
Source organism: Tamarix austromongolica (assembly GCA_039764185.1). Lineage (NCBI taxonomy): Eukaryota > Viridiplantae > Streptophyta > Magnoliopsida > Caryophyllales > Tamaricaceae > Tamarix > Tamarix austromongolica. The sequence continues at coordinate 11,722,837 of CM077818.1, forward strand.
TTGGCAAGGTCAGTTTGCTTGAGAGGATGGAAAGATGATAATTTTTCTTAAAGCAGTTGTTTCCTACAATTTGTGGATATGACTTAAATTCTTTGGTATTTCAGGTAATTGTAATGACATAAATATCCTATATCAATATTTGGTATTCAACAATATTTATAATAGCATAGATCTGACAATAGCATTTATTGTTAACAATAACCAGTATAACCTAGGTTATTACTTAACTTATGGCATATACTCTCCATGGGCTACATTCATTTAGTCCATTCAGTCACCACAAAGTGATAAACATAAAATCTTTTCGCAATGTCAAGAGGCAGTGAGGAAGGATGTTGAGTGTGTGTTTAGGATGGTGTAAGCATGATTTTCAATTATATGAGCCTCAATGCTTATGTGGGATATCGATACTTGGGGAAACATTATGAGAGCTTGTATCATATGAAATATTATGATTTCCAAAGGTGAACAAGATAATTATGATCATATACCAAATGTTCCTGACTATGATCAGACTAACATTACATATAGTAGCTCAACACGGTAATATTTTAACAAGCTTATTTTGGAACATGAGAGGTATCTTCAAAGAAAGTATATCATCGAAGATAGGGAATCTAATCATTCCTTGATGTGTAATTAAATTAATAATATTTGAAAAGTTTTCAATAACCAATATATTGGTGTTTGAAGAATCCTCTAACTTGTATTGTTGTTATATTTCTAAATATGGATGTCGTGTTTGGTGTATTCTTGTATTTTTATTTTCCTTAATTTTCATTATGCATTGTTGTTGGTTTTTCCCCATTTTAATCATTGTATTTATATTTGATATTTAAACTATTATGGCTTTTTCACAATTCACAACTACTTTACAAGTATTTTGGAGGTTTTAATTAGTATTGCATTAATTAATTAAAATTATAAAAGTATAGTTAAATAATCAAAGAGCTTTTTTTACAATTAATAAATAAGAACTAATAAATTTAGCAATATTAATATTAATTAATTAATAAACACTAATCAAAATATTTAATAATTAAATACATGAAATAGTATTCAATAAACATTGATTAATTAGTATTAATATCTAATAATGATGACTATATAATTTACATTATATTTAATAATTAAAAAATTTGTAAAAATTAATTTAAACTAAAATATATTTTTTCAAAACTTATATAATTTTAAAATATTAATTATTTTTAAAAAATAAATTTAAATTTACTAAAATTTAATTTAAAAATTGTTGTATTAATTACAACTAATATAAGGCCATAATGGTTCGTAATAATCTACAATAAAATAGTGATAAGAAAAAGTTTTTCATTATATAGTTGAGTTTCAATCTTTGGAAAAACATTTCACTTATTTTGGTCTCAATTAACAAGTTCTATAATTTTGAAGACTTTATACCTAAGTAAATGAGTTATAATATTGAAGTACTTGAGCTAGACTTTATACATAAGTTAATGAGTTATAATATTGAAGTGCTTGATCTTCTTTGTCAGGTAAAAAAAAAAACTTGAATATTTACTTAGCGTTTAGTGACATAGTCCCTCCATTTTTAACAAGTCAAGGTTTTGATTTTTCTTTTATATTTTTTTCCCTCTCAATGGAAAGATTAGAATCCAGGATTATAGAAGTAGCAAAAATGCTAACTATATGTGAATTTAGTGATACACGGAGCTACCAACATGATAACAAAAAAACATGATTTCTCTTACTATGGGGATATGATCTTCATAAAAATGGAAACAAAAGGGTAGGTTGTGGCTAGCATGATCTAAGGTATCCGCTACTTGGTTTGTCTCATTGAACTTGTCCTCTACCTTGCATGATTCAGATTTACCCATCCACTCTCTACAAGCCTCAATAATGTTAGCATGGCAGCAAAGACACAAGGTATTTGTTCATGTGCGCTAAATCTAAGATGTTTGAGCTACATGAAAAATATATGAACTATAGAAAACCTCACTCCATTTGACATTTTCCATAAAATGGTCAATTCTTGAACTTATATTACTAATTTTTTTAGGAAGATAAACATGAAATATTAGTTGTTACCAACATACTTAATATAAGTATGGTTTATCGTACCATTCTCGTGTTTAGGAATAAGAGGTATTTAATAAAATAGAGAAAAGAGTTAGGATATATAATTTCAAGTACAAAAATAGGGAAAATATAATAAGAGATACCATGGAATTAAGAGTCCATAATTTATATGGGAAAAAATGCCACATTACCGAAGAACATAAGCTCTATGCCCTAAAACTATACAATAAAGTCACTCCTCCATAGGTAGGATGCCAAAATTATTAAGAAAATCATTGAATACCTATGCATAAGAAACTATATTGTTTGCTCGTGGGAATGAACAACACTCATGAAAAGGATGGTTAGTATTTTTAACACCCCTAGTAGATATGATCATGCGGTGACCACTTAGTAGCCACCTAACAGTATCTTAGGCCTATAAGGATTATGAGGGCTACCCTGAAGCGGTTTGTCTCAAATTCAACATGAATTCTTTCAGTGTGCTTTTCCTCACTCACATAATCTCTGATAAATTTTTAAAATTTTTTAAACCTTTCCAAGAGGATCATCCATCCTAAATATTGATTTATGACAAACATAATTAATTGTAGAGTTCTTTAGGATGGAATCACCCTAAAAATGGTATACCATGTTGATATAAGTAACTATATCGCTACTTATATCACTCCACTCAATTTAGGGGTATTACATAGGAATTTTTATGAAATTTTTTTGGAAAGTACGTGAGTGAAGATAAAACATGCTAAAAGTGATCATGTTGATTTGAAAGTACAACCAATCAATTTGAAAGTGCTCTAGGCTAGTTTATGTAGGAGCATCTCTATCTCAAGAGTTAGAATATTTGAATTTAGTAACAATTTCTCTTAAAAATCTTGAACATCTTCATAATAACCCTAATAATATTTCATTAAGTGATTCTTGTAAGTATTATATATGTTGCAAGAAGAGGACATCACAAATGATATATAATGTGTAAGAAAATGACAGCGACAGGATTAAAAAGTTGCATGGGAGATAAACCCAAAAGACATGAAAATTAAGTATTGATAATTTCATGTAATATCATGATTAGGTTTTATGTAGCTTTGATATTTTATGTAAACTTTGTAATATCCTGTCATTGTAATTCTAACTCATTATGTATACCATATTAACATGAGTTAGTTTAACTCTTATATAATTAAGCCAGTTGATTTGGACTTAATTAAATAGAGTTAAGCTCGACCTCAATGTCATATTTATATATTTATAGGCCTTGTACATTTGGTGGTGAAGACGATGACATTCAACCGAACACTTAATGAATAAGAGGAACAAGAGTTGAAACTCTTAGCCATGTTTCATTATATTTTTCTCTCAAGTGAGGAGTGAACTTTAGGAGTCATTCTCTAGAGAAATTAGAGGTTTCTCTTTAGAATTTATTTTGATCTTGGAGTAGATCAAAATTTACTATTTGAATCAACATTTAAATTGTCCATCTTCAAGTTTTCTTACTTCTTTAGTCGAATTTGTTGTTCATCAAACCAAACTCAAAGGTCGTGCATTTTTGAAAGATATCCATCTATTATCTTACACATTAGTAGCCTATGCAACCTTTATGGGGCTAGGGTGCTATTAGATGGCTATCAAGTGACCCCTGCATGGTAATATATACTTAGATTTTTACAAATGGTATTAGATAAAAACTACAACTATGATTTGAACTTAGACGAGCGAGTTAGTCGCCTGGTGGAACAATTCATGGGAAAAAGTTGTAATGAGATAACTAGTAGTTGATGCACAATGAGAATATTGTGTTCCTGACTGAGGGTGAATGCAATACCTCCAAATTGGGCATTGTGTTATAAGAATTGATATGACTACTTATATCAATATGGTATACCATTCTTTTGGTGATTTCATTCTAAATAACTCTATAGTTGAAATGCCCCAAAAATTTCTAATTTTATAAATTATATTTAAATGAGGTTTTATTAGAAAAAAATATTTAAATAAATTATTTGTATTAAAATAAAAGGATATTTAATTAGGGAAAATCAAGAAGAGATTTATAAGTATTTTAATTAGGAGGAATTTGGGTATTTTAGCTAATTAAGGATTTTATTTTATAAATTAATTAAACAAATTATTTTATTTAAAATAATAGGGAGAAAATAGTTTCAAATTAATATTAATTTTATAAATAATTTAATTAGAGAAATTTAGGGTGTTTTGCTAATTAAAATGGAATTTATGAAAAATATTTTAGCCTAAAAAAGGGATTTAAATATTATTTTATTTAAATATCCCAAATATTTTAATTAATTTAAATACCAAAACTAATTATTTTTCCCTTTTTCCTTTTTCCTTTTCTTTCTTTCTTTTTCTTTCTTTTTCTTTCTTCTTTTCTTTTTCTTTTTCCTCCCCTTTTCCCCGTTTGGGCTACCTCTCCCACAGCCCACTTCTCCTTTTTCCTTTCCTTCGGCGCGGCCCAGCCCGCACGACCCCTTCCTTTGACTCCGCCACGCCACGTTTATGCTTAATATCACCAAAACTCGTCGCTTTATTTAATGAGCTTAACCCGTGCCCGACCGCCCGGTCTGCCTCCCTTCTTTTCTTCTCTTTTTCCCAAACCGCCCGACTTTCCCCCCATCTTCTTCTTCCTTCGCACCTGTCGTCGACGCCGCTGACCTGTGCCATTACCGCCGCCCCTGTGCCCTGGTTTTTCGCCGCCGTTGACCGACCGTTTCTCTCCTCTCTCTCCCCTGATGACCGTCGACCTTTTCACCCAACCAAATCTCCCCCATTCTCACACGTTTTCCTTCTTTTTATACGCCACCAATCCATACCCGAAACTCACTCCCCCCGGCCAACCTCGCCGCCGGTAACCCTAACCCTACCCGCCTTACCCTGTAGCCGACCCACAAAACCCTAACCTCTCCTCTAAAGCCTATAAATATCCCCCATAATAGCCCTATATCGAGCTTTTGTTTCTTACCCAGAAATGCCCGACCTTGCCACCGCCGCTACTTCAGACGCCTCGTTCACCGTCTCCGGCGAACTTCTCCGCCTTTTCTAGCTACCTGTGCATTCCTTGCACCTCTCTCTAGCTAACCAAACCATTCATCACCCTCGATTCTTTTTGCACAATCCTCCCCGACTATGCGAACTTCCCTTCTCGACTAACCTGTTTTCCGGCCCCCGCCACCCTTTGCGCCGCCCTTAGCCACCTCTTCTGCCATTTCTGCCTATTCTTTCACCTCCAATTAAAATCTTCTGCAGACCCTCCTCTATCTCCCCATACCTTTATTTTCCTCTTTCTCCCTCTCCTACTCTCTCTTTCTCCTTCTCCTCCATTCGGCCACCACCATCGCCGCCGTGCGCCACCACCTTTGGCTGCGCCGCCACCCTCATTCTGTCCATCTCCTTCTGGGAAACTCAAAACACCCCAGCTCCCATCTTAATTCTCCCTATCTTATTCCTAGCATGCAACTTTCCCCTCTTTCTTTTCTTTTTCCGGCCACCGCCGCCGTCGCCGTGAACTACCGCCAGTGCCGCCTACCCCCACCAGCCTATGGTTGAACCCTAGACCCTCTTAGCTATTTTCCCTATTTTTATAACCGTTAAATTATTTTATTTCAATTATTTGCATATAAATACTATTATTATTACTCTTAGTATTTATATTTTTAATATGTATTATTATTATTATTAATGTTTTTTATTATTATTTATGTTGAGGGCTGAAGCCTATTGTATTTTAATTCTATTTTACTATTATTCTTCTTATTATTTATGTATTTACTATTATTAATATTAAAATGTTATAAGTATAATTATTATTATTATTCCTATTTCAAATTTCCATTATTCTTATTCCATTATTATTAATACAAATATTTTAACATTAGTTTTTCTATTAATGTATTATTATTATTATTATTATTATTATTATTTCATCACTATTATTATTACTAAATTTGGTTATTTAATTTACTAATATTATTATTAGTAGTAGTATTTTAGTAAAAGGGATGAAGCCCTTATTTTACTATGTTTTTGAGTAATGTCCTTCTTATTATTATTGTTACTATTTTTATTAACCTTATTATTATTAATATCGATATTGTTTTTGGTATTTTTGCTATTATTATTTTAATATTTTATCAAAAGCCTAGTCTTATATTGGGTTAGTGTTTAATAGTCTTTTTGATAGGAGGGAGTCTAATTTTAGCTTTTCCCTCATAATAGGTGAGACCAATCAAAGCCCTAAGGAGGCATGGGAGTGTGCTCCAAGACCGGTGTCATTTTAGGTAAGGGTGTTACTAAGGCCATTGTGTGCTTATGTGCATTATGTGCTTCGCATGCTATGTATCCTATATTTATTACTATTAATTATTTTATATGTGGTATGACATGGAGTTGAAGTATGTTTTTGTATGGCATGTGTACTATATGTATGTGATGATATGTGTTGTGACCCTGTAAGACATGCATGAGAGGATGTCGATGTGGTTTGTGTGGGAGAAAGGATGAAAAAGGAGGACGGGGAAAGAAGTTGACTAAGGGAAGTGAGTTGACCTAATTTTATGGTTTTATAAGGAATAATCTAATGTATGGTTTTATGTGGAAGAATACAATTTATGGTTTTATGCGGAGCATATAATATATGGTTTTATTTGGGAGAATGTAATTTATGACGTTATATGGGAAAATCGAATTTATAGTGTGTTTGGGAGAACCTAATCTATGATGTTAATTGGGAGAATCTAATTTATGATGTTATATGGGAGAATCGAAATAATGGTTTGTTCGGGAGAATCTAATTTATGATGTTATTTGGGAGAATATAATTTATGATATTATATGGCAGAATCTAATTTATGATTTGATTGGGAGAATCTAATTTATGATTTGTTTGGGGGAATCCAATTTATGGTTTTCTAGGGAGATTCTAATTTATGATTATATGTGGGAGAATCTAACTTATTGTCTTGTATGGAAAAATCTAATTTGTGGTTATGAATGGGAGAATCTAATAAATTGTAAGGTAAGGACGAATCTTTGGGTTTTATATGGTTTGAATTTAGGTTTGGTATGGTTGAATCTTTGTTTTTGTGTAGATTGAATTTAGGGTTTTGTATGGCGGAATCATGGTTTGTATGGTGGTATTTATGGTTGTATGGTGGTATTAGGGTTTGCATGGTGATATTTATGGTTTGTATGGTGGTATTAGGGTTGTATGGTGGTATTTATAGTTGTATGGTCGTATTAGGGTTTACATGGTGGCATTGATGGTTGAATGGCGGTATTAGGGTTTGCATGGTTGAATTTAGGGTTTCACGTAGAATTTTAGGGTAGAAATAAAAAATTATTTTTAACTTTTTCAAAAATATTTTCTTTTAAAAATAACAATTTATAAGTAAAATTATTTTCTCTTAAAATTAGAGGGAGTATAGATTAGTAATTATGCAGAACATGTTAGCCATAGGCCAAAAGCTATAGTTAAATCATTGTAAATGAAACTATAATAACATCAAACAACATGTTTTTTCTTTACACATTTTAATATTAGTACTATTTTAGAAAATAAAGTAAATACTTGTCTTAGTGATACTGTAGCTTTAAATATATATTTTAGAAAAACAATAGATCATATAGATTAAAAATGATTAACAATACTTTGGTTAGCCAACTTATCCCTTTCATCTTATAAGAATATTATTTGAATCAAGTTATATTCACCAACAACTTAGCCCTTCTTATTTCCCTTACAACATAATAGATACCATTATTTATTTTTTTGGGTAGTTTATGTTATCATATAATTTTTTGTTTGATCAAGATATTTAAATTCCTACAAGAATTATAATATTTTATTATTATTTAAATAATTTTAGTTAATTTTCATTTTTTTTACTTTGAAAAATATGAATTAAATTACATACATATTAGTTCATAATAGCTAATTCTTAAAATAACAAGGCCACTATGAAGAATTAGTATTTATGTTAGAAGCAAGTGACATGATAATCAAATGGTTTGAGACATCAGTTTTAAACATGAGAAGCTACTACCATGAATCTCTAATGTGGAGGTTTTTTACACCTTTAATGTGATTGCAATGATTTATATTTATTTTTATTAGCTTCCTTGAAAATATTAATAATTATTATGTTGAGAAACCTTTAACCAAGTTGTGCCACATTAATTACATGCAAATAAAATAAATACTTACATTATACTCTACTATTCAACATTTATTTGACATCCTTGGTATTATCATGAGAAAATATGGTGACCATAATTTATGGGCATAACTATTATTATATTATATTTAATAGATAATAAAAAATCATTTATTTTAATATAATAATATCTTTCGTATGTAAAAATAAATCACCTATAATTTAAAGACAAACTTTGATCATTGATATCTATAAATATATATTAATAAAAAAATTGATATTACAAAAATATTTTTTAATATGAATATAAAATTTTTTATATCATAATATATTATATTTTAAAAGAAACTAAATGTTAAAGTTTCTCATTACATTACGATGTGACTTGTTTTTACATACATAGGAAATATAGATTAAATAGTTACATTAGTTAAAATTTACCTTTGCCATCAAATATTTTAACTTGAGGGAAAAATTTATCCTTCATAAGTTAAAATATAAGGATAATTGTAAAGCTTTATAAAGTTAAAAGATAAGGATAATTGTAAAGTTTTATTAAAAAAAATAACGAATCGTATTGACTAAAATTAAATTAAATATTTATTTTAAAACGAGTTATCAAATAACTAAATAAGTTGTAGTCATTTTAAATGTTTGTACATAGTTTTTTATATTTTTCTAAGTTTATACATAGGAAATATTTTATTATTCTTAATGAATTATATAAGTATAATTTTAAGACTGTTTTTATTAAATTTTTTTTAAAAATATACAAATTAACAGCATAATTTTTTTTATACGAATAAAGTACTTTATATTAGTAATTATGAAGTATAATTTGGTCAACTAATGATGTTTAACTTAGTAATTAAATATTATTAGCTTATAGGTATTAGATGTTTTCGATTTAAATATTTTTTATTCTTTCTAAATATTATTATGCTTTTATAATGTTGGTATGAGAATTTATTCTTTATAAATCCTATGAATCTAAAAAACTAGTACACTTTCGGATACTAGTTTCGAAACATGGGATGCACCTTTTTAACATAATTATGTTATGATGCCATAATTTAGTCTTTAGACACTTATGTTCGGACTGGAACCCTCTGGACCTACTATAAGCTCCAAAGTACAACATGGTCCATATATTCCATTTAATGAACACCCAATTTCCTCGTTAGCCTTGTTTCATTCCGAAATCGAGCACCACCTATAATTTAAAGCACTTCTGTGCCTGCAAACACAGTCACACCGCACTCCGTAGTGTACGGTCCTAAATATCCTGCTTCCTCTGATGCAAAATTTACAGCATTCGATTTCGTTTGAATTCAATTCTCTGGTGTATAAATTATAGATACCGAGGCGACAATTTTTTTTCCGCAACGAGGAACCGTAACTACGGCGGACTCAGCCACGCTCTCTTCTGCTTGTCTAGTGCTCCTTAGCGTTCGATTGCAAGTAAAATTCCCTCTCTGTCTCTCTCTCTAACCTTGCATTGTCAAATTTTGTTTTCGATGTTTCTTTTCTCCTTATGTGATAGCAAGTCTCTCTTTCTCTTTCAATTTTTAATTTTTCTACGTTATTGAAATCCACCATACCTAACCATGTACCCTATAACTTTGGTATCTGAAAATTTCCCATATTCTTTTCGTTGAGTTTTAGTGTGTAATTCTCTATGTACCTCGTCCTCATTGTGAATTAGTTTAGTTGATATGCTAATTCGGTTTGAAACGAAATGCAGATATAAAGAGTGTGGTGATAATGAATGGTTTATACTTCTTATTAATGCCCTTATGTTAAAATAGGAAAAGGAAGAATTAGACTTCAATTTGTACGTACAGATAGAAGCTGATTTCCTGATTTCTGATTAATTTTGAATTTATTATTATTGTTTTTTTAATATTCAGGTTTCAAATTCGAATATTTTCTGTGTATAAAACTACCTGCACCAAAGTCTGTCACCTGGGCTCGCTCGAGTTCGGTTCATTGAGATTAGGGTCATCTGGCACGTTATGTGAGATGGGTTTTTCTGTATTTGGATGCCAAGATTTGCAGCTGGGTTTCTATTCACATATCTGATGGAAGGGGTAACATCCCGTTTGGAGTGTTAGACAGTGAGGATTTTATTTGTGTTTCCAGTTTGATTCTGATTTTCATTAGAATGGCATGAAACTGTTATGTCTATTTCATTTCGATTGACTAATCTTGGTGGGTCATATAAAAGGGAATTTGTTGTAGAATTTATTCTGGCTGCGGGTACAGCTTTGAAGGGAAACATTTGGGCTTGCTCTTACATGGTTCCTATCCTGGGTAATAGTATATTGTGTTATTTGACAGAGTCTGTTGGTTCAACTATTAGTTCTTGAAGGACTAGAAATTGCTTGCTCCTTTTTTATTTATTGAATAAGCTATGTTTAAGCAATTTCTCAGTAAGATTCCTAGGAAGTCTTCAAAGTCATCTGAGAATCGGGATCACAAAGGACTTCCTGATACCATCGCCAATACATCCACCAGTGCAAGAAAAAGTGATTATGGAAGTAAAAACTATGAGAAGCATAATGGTGTAGCTCCTCCAGGCTCTCATGGTGTTTCAAATAAAGGACAAAATCAAGGGAAGAAAAAGTCCATTATTGATTCAAAGATGAATGCTTTGTCACTGTCATCTTATGAAGCTTTACCGGGTTTTAAAGATGTTTCTAGCTCAGAGAGGCAAAATCTGTTCTTTAGAAAGCTTAATATGTGTTGTGTTTTATTTGACTTCACTGACCCAACAAAGAATCTTAAGGAAAAAGAGATAAAGCGGCAGACTTTGTTAGAGCTGGTTGACTATGTTTCTTCTACAAATGGGAAGTTTTCCGAGATGGTGATGCAGGAAGTCATAAAAATGGTATCCGTGAACATATTTAGGTCTCCTGCCTCCCAACCCCGGGAAAATAAAGTAATAGAAGCATTTGATGTTGAAGAGGATGAGCCTTTGATGGATCCTACTTGGCCTCATTTGCAGATAGTATATGAGCTTCTATTGAGGTTTGTTGCCTCTCCAGAAACCGAAGCAAAATTGGCAAAAAGATATATTGATCACTCTTTTGTTCTTAAGTTGCTGGATCTTTTTGATTCTGAAGATCCCCGAGAAAGAGAATACTTGAAGACCATTCTACATCGCATCTATGGAAAATTTATGGTATACCGTCCTTTTATTAGAAAATCAATTAACAATATTTTTTATCAATTTATCTTTGAGACAGAGAAGCACAATGGGATTGCTGAGCTTCTGGAAATATTGGGTAGTATAGTCAATGGGTTTGCTCTACCATTAAAAGAAGAGCACAAACTATTTCTTGTTAGGGCGCTGATACCTTTGCATAAACCTAGATGCTTAGCGATGTACCATCAGCAGTTGTCTTATTGCATTACACAGTTTGTGGAGAAGGACTGCAAGCTTGCTGATACTGTCATAAGAGGGTTATTGAAATATTGGCCAATCACCAATAGTTCAAAGGAAGTGATGTTTTTAAGTGAACTTGAAGAAATTCTAGAGGCAACCCAAATGCCTGAATTTCAGCGCTGTGTAGTGCCCTTGTTTTGCAGAGTTGCACGCTGCTTGAACAATCCTCACTTCCAGGTAATAAGATTTATTGATATCTTTCTTGTTCATATTTGAGCAATGTATGCTTTAGCTTGCTCCATATCTTTGATTTAGATTATTCTTTACTTTTCCTTCATTTAATTTCTAGCTGGTGCCAGTTTGTCACCATCCCTTAAATGAGGATCACTCTTCACAAATCTCTAACTTTATATGGCTCTTGCAGTCTTACTTCATCAATTTGTCATCTCCTTTGCATGTATTTTGCTCGTGTTTATTTGCATCAATAGTAGTTCTGGTATATGTTTTCCTACAGTGTCCATCACTGGACAGAAGTTTAGGCTGCTTATGTTTGTGACTTGCTCTCGTTTGTTTGCTTCAATAGTAATTCTGCTTATGTTTGGTTATCTGTTTCAATAGTAGTTTTTCAATTTATGTGATGTTCGGATGTCAGTTTTCTTAATGAAACCTCTTATTATTATGTACTCTTATTTGGCTGAAATATGTATTCTCTACAATATGGATAGTCTTATCCTTCCCTAACATATCATCAATAAGCTGCCATTTTCTTACTCTGGAATTATGAAGAGAGATAGCCTATCATCAGTTTCATTATTTTTTATTTAAGTTTCATACACAACTGGGAAGAGAGTGGATAAGACATAAGAGATGAATAAGGCGAGGATATTAGTCATTCTAAATCCCTTTTTTACTTGATTGTTGCCTTTTTCACATTTCGTATCAACTTAGTTACGTATGATTTTCTAAAACTTTTCCCAACTATCAATTATTGCCAAGTAATGTTAGGCCAAAGGCTGGTGGCAACAGTAGAATCTGCTAGAAAACAGAGAGGTTTCTGTTGCTTTCTCATCCTCATTATAGATTAACAGCATGATGAACATTGGCTTTTCTAGTTACATTCTCATTCCAGATAGTAGAAGGAAGAAAGAAAACCCCTAGAAGAAAAAGGTGTGAAAACACAAAAGGCTACACAGTTATGGCTGCCAAATTGTATTTCCTGGAAACTTTACAGATGGACATAACTAATCTAGTTGAGACTTCCTGCCATCCAGAGGCAGTTGCTTCACTTTGCATCTGTGATTGCAATTAAAGCTATTGTTTGTTTCCTTATGGAGCACCTTTATAGCCAATGTTGAGCCTGAAAAGCAGCCAATATCTACGACTGAGGAAGTTAAAAGTTGTTTTGTTGTGAACCTGCGGCCTGATCCTTCACAAATATATGTTCCTGTCGTTGCAGTTTAACATGACTACTTCGGGCACTAACAATGTGGTTAACGAAGTAGTCAGGATGTGCTGGTGATAGGTTATCATTATGTGTGCATCCCTGTGTCATATCTAGTCCAGTGTTTGCTTGAGAGTGATTCTTTTTACGGTTCTTGAATTTCTGTATTTTGTTTTTTCCAGGTGGCGGAGAGAGCCTTGTTCCTTTGGAACAACAATCACATTGAGAACTTAATCAAACAAAATCTGCATGTTATATTGCCCATTATCCTCCCTGCACTAGAAAGAAATGCCAGGAATCATTGGAATCAAGCTGTCCATGGCTTAACCTTGAATGTGTGCAAAATCTTGTCAGACCTTGCCCCTGAGCTTTACGACGAGTATCTACTTAAGTTCCAAGAAAATGAGATGAAGGAAGAGGAACTGAGAACTAAACGAGAAGTAGCATGGAAGAGGTTGGAAGACGCCGCTGCAAAGAAAGCAACAAGCAACGAACCAGTGCTTGTACTTCCTTCTACAGGAGTGGCGCGCACCACCTCTTTTTAGGTATTGAACACAGAGAGTATAGATTATTTTCTTTCTCCCTTGTGTAGGCTAGCGGCTGCAATTTTCTTTGACGGGTAATGACCTGTGGACTGATCAATCGAATGGGTGTCTGATACATATATGTTGAATGATGGTTTATATTTATGATAATTGCGGATACCGTTTAATTTTAAACATCTTTGGGGCTCCCGTGGTGTTATTTATGATGGTAGAGACTGCATAATAATAGAACACTACTACAGGTGAACCGGCCCTTTCTATCCACCAGTTTCATGGATTTACTTCTGTATTATTAGAATTATAAATAAACATGGTCCTTGGGTTGGTTTATAATGAATCAAATTTATCCAATATTTTATCCGTCAAAATTTACCTAGAGATATTGAATTATAACGATGCTCCTAAAATATTGAGACAATTGTTGGCTGCTATAAATTCTCAATCGGGTTATCTGGAAATAGGAGTTGAAAATTATCATTTCAAAATCATGGTGTTCAAATGATGTTAGCATTTAGCATCTTGAGTAGTGAATCGTAGGTCAATCAGACTCGGTATGATGGCATAACTTGTTCACACAAATGTGAATGGTTTATAACTATCTTATTAAGCTTAACTAGTTATATTTCCCCGTACAATGCACGGGTGGTGTATTAATTATTTATATATTATTATATAAGAGATGAATAGTTTAACAATTTAATTAATATGGAGAAAATGAATAGTTAGCTGTATATGTTCGAGTAATTAATTAATTAAATACTTAATTAATACTTGATTAATATGTATTGTTTGACATATGTGCAACATATGAATAGTTATATGCATTTATTGCATGTAGGATATGAATAGTTATGCTGTATTAATGACAGAAGATGAATAGTTATATGAATTTGCTGTTCGCATGAGATGAATAGTTGCATTCATATATTCATTAGTTTGACAATTCAATTAATATGTAGGAGATGAATAGTTGGTTGCATATGTTCAAGTAATTAATTAAGAAAATACTTGATTAATATGTATTGTTTGACATATGTGCAGCAGATGAATAGTTACATTCATATATTCAGTAGTTTTACAACTCAATTAATACGCAAGAGATGAATAGTTAGCTGCATATTTTTAGATAATTAATTAAGAAAATTCTTGATTAATATGTGTTGATCGACATATGTGTAATAGATGAATATCTCAATTAATACGCAGGAGATGAATATCATTTTGTTGTTATACAGCGTAGGAGATGAATAGTTTGACAAATCAATTAATACGCAGAAGTATTTCATCATTTATTTGACCTTATTAATTAGTAATAATATATGACAATGATAATATATGATTAGTAATAATAGGTATAGTTTAGGCGGAAAAATTTGTCTATATATTGTCTGCTAAACAACTCTATTTTTTTTAATAACTAATGTTATTGGTTCTATTATTAGTTTTTTTTAATAATTATTATATTATTAATCATGATAATATTCATAATAGTAATAATCAATTATATTAATATTCATTATTATCATAATAATAATTATCATTATTATATTATAAATAATGATAATAGTAATTATCAAAATTATATGAATAATTATATTAGTATTAGTTATATTAATAGTTATAATTATTATAGCTATATTAATAATAATAGTCATTTTATTAATAATAATAATAATAATAATAATAAATAATAATAATAATAATAATAATAATAATAATATTATCATCATCATCATCATTATAATCATCATATTTGATTGATATTGATCTAACCGTAAAAAAAAAAGAAAAAAATAATACTTCATTAAAATTAGTTATATGTATTTGCTAGTTGTATTATATTAATGGCAGCAGATGTATATGTATTGGTCGACTGGTTTATGCACTTTATTTGGTGTATTAATTATTTATCAATTATTTATATATTAATATGTAGGATATGAATAGTTTGACAATTCAATTAATACACAGGAAATTAATAGTTGACCGCATATGTTCAGATAAATAATTAAAAAATATTTGGTTAATACTTTATTAAAATTAGTTGTTCGATATATGTACAACAAATGAATAGTTATATGCATTTGATGCACATAGGAGATAAATAGTCGCATTGTATTAATGAATATATGCATGTGAAGCAAATGAATATGCACTTTAGTGTATTAATTATTTATATATTAATATACAAGAGGTGAATAGTCTGATAATTCAATTAATACACAGGAAATGAATAGTTTTCTGCATATGTTCGGATAATTAATTAAGAAAATATTTGATTAGAAAATATATAGTTAATACTTTATTAAAATTAATTGTTTGGCCTATGTGCAGTAAATAAATAGTTATATACATTTAATGCACATAGAAGATGAATAGTCGCATTATATTAATAAATAGTTATATTAATTATTCCATCTTATTAATTAGCAATAACAATAATTAGCAATAATATATGGCAGCAGTAATTAATGATTAGTAATAATGGATATAGTTTAGGCTGGAAAATTTGTCTGTATATTGTCTATTAGACAACTCTGTTTTTATATATATATAGATTAAAGGGGCTTAATATGCATTGTGTTTTTATTTGACTTCACCAACCTAATAAAGAATTTTTCTTTTTGCCTACATTTGCATATTTTTAGTTAGGAGTATCTTGGATTAGTAGGCTAGAAAGGATAGAGTGAATGATTTGTGATTTGTGAATGGAAAATAGGTGTAAAACTACAAAAAACTTCTAATAAGGTATCAACCAGACATTTATTGATTCTTTAAACAATCAATAGTAGTTCCAACAACACTTGACATAGTTCTTGCTTACATAACCTCTCTCTCGGAATGTATATCCCTATCAAAAATATCTCTAGTCTCTAAGTACATATAACTCTAAGATTTCTCCTCTAAGACTACTAGAAAATCACCTAAGAATTAAGAATAATACATCTTTAAAACTTGAGAAAACTTAACTGAGGAAAAAATAAGGCAAAGAAAAGTGGAAAATGGAGCAAAACTGAAGCAAACCAAGTCGCACAAGGCTTAAACTAGTTGCTACAGAAGCTTGAGCAACAAGGAGTGGTGCAGCATCAACTCTTAGCGAAGCCAAGAGGGTGTGGCATCACCCCTTGAAGCAACTAGGGGTGTTCTAGCCTACGATCTTAACGTTAGGGTGTGGTTTGGCGTGGGTTGCTGACACGGCTTGGGGTAGTTTAGCATGATGTTGGAGTTGTTGGTGAATGGTTGAAGATTACATGAGTGGACAACGTAGCTAACAAGATGTTGCGTAGGTGTGTGACGCATCTTAGGTAGGTTATGTGTGAGGGTTTGATGCAAAAAAGGGTAAAGTTACGTGAGGAGTGGTAAGTTATGTAAAGCTTCAAGGGAAGATAATGTTGGATGAATGACAAATGAGGAGGAAAAAGAGAGAGAGAGAGAGAGAGAGAGAGAGGTTGAGGGAAGGAAGAGGGAGGCATGGAGTTATGCATGGGTTGCAAAGAAAATGAAGTAGGAAGGGAGAGTGGGTCTTTTATAGGAGATGAGGGTCGAGGTGCATGCTGAATGTGTGAGGTTGAGGGAGTTGGCATGGGTTTGGCTTGATAGAGATCTAATGAAGGAGGGTGATTGGCATGGCTGGTGGTGTAGGGTAGGTGAGGCAGAATAGGTTCAAGGGTGGATGGGTTGGTGTAGTGGCATTGTCGGGCTAGGAAGGGAACCATGCAAGGGTTTTTTGCATGGCTAGAAGAAGAAGAAGGGAAGGAAGGCCAAAAGAGATATGGGAGAAATATAGAAAAGAAAATAGAGAAAGAAGAAGGAAAAGGGGTAAAGAAAATAAAAGAGCTTAGGGTTAGAAATAGATTTAGTTTTAAATTTGAGCTTAGAAAATTAGTATAAAATTAATTTATCAATTATATGGGGTTAGAGTTAGGTTAAAATATTAATGACATGGAATTAAGATTCGGATTATGTTTACATTTGAGTTTAAGGGATTATGGAAAAATAAAAAAATATTAACTATCCAAGATTAGAATTAGGTTAAACTATTAAGTGTTTGGGATGTGAGTTGGACAAAAATAAGAGGTATTACATCTACCTTTATAAGTTTAATTCCATTTACATGGTTTCTTGTTCTAATGTTTCTTTTGTTTGTTAATCGATTTCTTATATGTGCAATATATGTAATAGTGATTACTATATTTGTAATTAGTGGGAGATTGATATTTGGAATTGTAAAACTATCTAACACTTGTTGAAATGAGTTATTTTCATTTGCAATGAATATTTTTTTATAATTTTTTTAGTTGTCAGGTATTTTTTGTAACATTTGTTTGTCATAAAAGAGCATTGACGGCAACATTTTATGTTGCCAAAGAGCTTTAATAAGTTTTGACAATGACATATTTTCGTTGCTATAAAATTTTGGCAATAAATATTTTTGTCACTTATAAGCTCTGGCAATAACTTTTTTCCTTCGCCAATAAACTTTGTAGCATCACTTTTTTCATCACCAGAAAGCTTTGGCAATGATCTTTTTCTATTACTAAAAAAATTTAATAAAGACATTTTTTGTTATTAAAGAGCTTTCACAATAATTTTTTTTAGCTATTTTTAAAAAAAAAATCAATGACATATTTATTGTAACAAAAAAAAAGTCATCAATAAGAATAATTTTTTTTAGTTACACTCTTACCGATTCCATAATGATTTGTATATTTATCAAAAATATTTGTCATCGATGCCGAAAACTAATTATTTAGTAGTGTGCATTCTATGTTGATTGTACATCCACCACGTACAATTCGTGTGCACCAACATTCACTGCGATACTAAAAAGGTTGAGATCCTAATGATTCAACCGCTTCATTACTTCATAGTAGTGTTTAGCACATGCGCTAATATATTTGCAAGCCCAATGCCCACACGGTTAGAGTATAAGATAAGTATCACTCACCACAAACGCTTTCACGTAAACGTAGGGTGTACATGTATTTTTTTTCTTTTTCTTTTTTTCCTTTCATCGTAAAACTCTGTAACCTAGCTAAGGGAGTAGACATACAATATTATAATTATTAAGAGTTGTGACTCAAAAGAAATAAAGATAGTGGTAAATGACAAGTTAGAGGAGGACAAAGAGGCGGAAATAGAGGTGAGAGAGACGGGAGAGCTCGATTTTTTTAATTTCTTTTAATCGCCTAATAAATCTCCTTCCACAGGATGATTTTAAATGTTCAACATGTGCCCATCTTACTTGTTTCCAAAAAGAATATACACACATCTTTTCGGGACTCAACATTGGTCAAGTGGTTCGGTGCTTCTAGGGCCGTAAACGAGTCGAGCCGAACCAAATACCTCTAGGTTTGGGCTTGACTTATTTAACTAAACAAGCCTAAAATAATATTTGGACTCGACTCGTTTAACTAAACGAACGAGCCGAATCGAACTTTTAACGAGCCGAACTCACGAGCTAAAGCCAAAAAATAAATTGAGCCGAACCGAGCTTTTAACGAGTCAAGCCGAGTCGAATACCGAACTGGCTCAGCTTATTTACAGTCTTATGCCAAGTCTGAAGTCTTGGAATCGAACCTCATCTCTGTTGCATCAAGTAGTTTCCCCCTTACCTCCTTCCTCACCGATGCAGCGATGCCTAAAAAAAAAAGAAAAGAAAGGAATATACCTTTTTGTTATAAGAGAATTGATGGATACGTATGTGGTGTTTTGATGAATCGAAGGTGGTCGGCAGAGGAAAACAGCATGTTTGCTAATTGCTAGTCAAGTTGCAGGGCGTACAGTAGAACGGAACGCGTGTCGAGCACAAGGTACTGCAACAAATAATTTGTTGAAACCTTCGTATTGCGTACACAAAGAACCCGTGAAAGAGAAGACCGAATGTAATCTTAGCTTACCTAGGTCATTTTCATGAACCATTATTCTAAACGAGGATATAATCCGGACTTAGCTTTCGATAATATTACCATACACAATAAAATCACGCATAATAAACTCAGTTTCATCGAGATCGCCTTAACACGCACGCCTTGCCTCGGTGCAGTATCTTAGGCTTAATCAACTCGGGGCTCTGCTGACGTTACATATGCTGCCGCAATGAAATCTAATTAATGTTCAAAGTTTAAACTTTTTCAAACGAGTAGAGCTGTTGAGGGGTTTTTTTTTAAGTATTTCTATTAATTAACTTTATGGGCTTACTATCGATGTAGGTGGGGGTGGTAACGAAGAAAGAACAAAACATTTTATATGTTATCTTACACAAAGTAAAATCACTGGTTGATTATATAATGATTCGAGTTCTGATTCACCGTACCAAAACTAATGATACATGAGAATCAGTATTTTTGATATTTTATTTCTTTTGTGGCGTATGCCAAAAATCTACTCCCTGATCCCCATGACCAAGACGGAATCTACTCTTACCTCTCCATATAAATCCATACCAAACATGCAAATATTCTCTCTCAACACTCGGAAACCACACAAACAACGATTTCAATCTCAGAATTAAAGAACCATGGGCAGCAACCTGATGTTGAAGGTTACAAAACTAGCTAGAGAATCCATTAAACCATCCTCGCCAACTCCACCACATCTCAGAAACTTCAAGCTTTCCTTACTAGACCAACTCGCGCCTTCCGTCTACGCACCGTTGCTCTTTTTCTATCCCAACGACCAATCTTCTTCTCTCCAACAAAAATCCAAGGAAACAACAGCAGCTTACAGATCAGAGAAGCTAAAGACCTCTCTCTCTGATTTCCTAACCCAATTTTACCCATTTGCTGGAAGGATCAAAGACCATTCCTCTATCAGCTGCGATGACCGGGGTGTTGATTTCTCTGAAACCAGGATTAATGCCCGAATGGAAGATGTACTCGAGAAACCAGATACCAGAGTCCTAAAGCGTTTCCTTTCGATAGATGTTAGCTCCGAATGCGACGATCGATTAGTTCATGTCCAGAACAATACATTTGCGTGTGGTGGTACAGCTGTTGCTGTATGCTGGTCGCATAAGATTGCTGATGGAGGTACCCTCTCTGCTTTCATGAGAGGATGGTCCTCTGCAGCGCGAGGGCTGCGAGATAACTACAATGTGAACCCCGACTACAATATTGCTTCATCTATTTTCCCTCCGATGGACTCCTCAATTGCGTCTCGAGCATTGAAGCTAATGGGTACCGGAAACAGTACTGTCACCAGAAGGTTTATGTTTCCTAAGTCCAAGATCTTAGCTCTTAAGGCTATGGCTTCTAGTAGTAATGTTCGCAACCCGACTAAAGTCGAGGCCGTTTCATCTTTCATATGGAAATGTGCAACCAGGGCATCGAGATTGAACTCTGGCGGGAAGAACTTACTCTCGATTATGTCTCAGTCCGTGAACTTACGTAGGAGACTCGATCCTCCCTTGCCTGCGGATACCAGCATCGGTAACGTCGTCGGATTCTACACTGCCCAGATGGAACAAAATACGGAGATGCCTGATCTAGTGGCAAAGCAGAGACGAGCGAAATTAGATTTCAGCGATCACATAAAGGGTCTGAGGAGGGGTGATGATGCGGGCTTAAAGATCAGAGAACTATTTAGTGTGGCTGGAAGTTTGGTCAGGAGAGATGATGTTGATTTCTTCAAGTTTTTAAGTATCTGTGGTGATGGATTATATGATGTTGATTTCGGTTGGGGTAAGCCGGTTTGGTCCAGTTTGGTTAGCGATGGGTTCAAGAATACTATTGCATTAAGTGAGACTAGAGATGGTGATGGGATCGAAGCTTGGGTTACTTTATGTGAAGATGATATGGTGATCTTTGAAGCTGATCCTCAGCTCCTCGAGTTTGCTTCCTTGAACCCAAGCGCAATGGACGTTTCACCCTCGCTTTTAAGGGCAAAAATGTAATGTCACTGGATGGGAAACATAAATAATTTCTGGTGTATTGTTTTGGTGGTCTCGTTGAGGTCTTGTAAGTGAAATTTACATGGTGCATGAAATCATGCAGTCCTCATTCTTTACTGTGTACGTTTGCTCCAACGTTATAATGTTCCTGTAAATTTTGCTCGTTTTCTTGAATCCATATATTTAAATAACGATGTCCACTATAATATATTAGCTACTATTTAGCGATTTTTAGATCAATCATGATAAAAAAATACTAATATTCTATAATTTTAAACTTTTTAATTTTATTAATAGATAAATTGAAAACTATCACAGAAAACTTAGAATAAATCAATAATTTAATGAGAATTTTTAAATCTATTAAAAAAATATGCATAATAATTTTTTTATTCATTTATTATATATATATTAGACCAAGTTAATATTGAATTATAATAAAATATTATTATTTATTACCTTCACATATATTATTGAATAACATTTAATTTTCATTTTAAGACAAATTAAGGGTTATTAAAATAATGTAGAATATAATAATTAGATTATATAGTAAAATAAAAATAAAAATTTACACTACTACGACCGTAATATATAATTTATCATTTACAACGTTCTGATAACGCAACACTGTTAATGCAAACATGTCCATGATTTTATTGTCTGCTTGAATCATCTATTATCTATCTGTAATAAAAAAGCTTAATGCATCATATTAAATTACTAACAGTGTGATAGAAAGTTCATTATTCTTTTATCTCTTTTTTTCTTTCCTTTTTCCTTTCTCCTTTCTTTCCCCCTCTTTGTCCTGCCTCACTCAACAACATCTTACCCAACAAAGAATGTCATTAGCACCGCGTAGAAATATCTAATTATATGCAATCTTAGTATAATCAGTCAAGACTAGCAAAGATCTAAGTTTTGTTCCCAAAGACCAACATTAAAAACAAGCACAAATAGAGAAGTAATTAAAGAATAGGAAAGTGCGGTAAGACGTTGTTTGAAAAATTCATTGAAGGAAAAATAAGAGACTTAAACCAAGCTCCATAGAGGGGAGCTAGAACATTGCACGAAATGAAGAAGACAGGGAACTGTAACCCGCCAATCGTATATTGATTCAACCAATTCTTATATATATTGATTCAGCAATATAAGTAGAAAACAACCTTAATAAAAAATTGGAAAGAGGGGACAAAATCAGATCTATTGTAAAAGCTAAGCATCTATGGTAGCTAGGGACCAACAACCATCCTACAACTGCAGCTGTGAGGCTATGGTAGCTAGGGACCAACGACCATCCTAGTGTAGAAGAATACTATATTGCTAGGGAGAATGCAATTTTCAACACCCCTCTCAAGTTGGAGGTGCCGACAAACTCAACACATCCAACTTGTCCAAAATGGAATAATGTTGTCTCCCTGGCAAACTCTCAGTCATCATGTATGCTAGTTAATCATGTGTATTGAAAAGTTAGAGGGAGATCAGACCAGCTGAGACTTGCTCTAGGATAAAGTGACAGTCCAATTCAATGTGCTTCATTCTTTCATGGAAGACAAGATTTCAAGCAATGTGGATTGTTGCTTGACTGTCACATTTTAAAGAAAATGGAGTGATTGAGGTTACAAATAGGTCATTTAACAACCTGGTAAGCCATGCAAGTTCTGCTTCACGTGTCTCATTGATCAATATTCTGCTTCAACAGAATAAAGGGCCATAGTATGTTGCTTAGATTTCCAGGAAATAGGACTATTGCCTAGCATGATATAGAAACTGCTAACACTTCGACGGGTGTATGGGCAAGTAGCCCAATCAGAGTCATAGAGAGTCACAGTAAGCTTGTAAGCAGTAAGAGCTTGAATCATTCATAAGCCCTGGCAAGGATCAAGACACACATATTTGAGGGTGTGGAGTGCCACCTTTAAATGAGGCTCTAAGGGACACTCATGAATTGGCTAAGGAATTATACTACATAACACAAATCTGGACGCGTGAGTATCAGATAATTCAACTTCCCAATAAGGCTACGATAGTGTTCAGGGTCATCCAGTGGTGTTCTATCATTTAGGCTAAGTTTGATCCTGACAGGTAAGGGGCATAAAGTTCCTTTTCTAGACTCATAACCAAATCCTTTCATGATGTCTTTGGCAAACTGTCATTGACTTAATGTAATTCCCTAAGGCTCTTGAAATACCTCAATCCCAAGGAAAAAAATGTAGAGGTCCCAAGTCTTTAATCTTAAATTCTCCATGCAAGAAAGACTTAATCAACGAAATTTCATTCAAATCATCCCCCGTGATGATAATATCATCGACATACATGGCCAAGAACACTAAACTAGTGTCTTTTTTTGGTAAAAAAGGGGATAATAATTTTTCAAATTTAAATAGCCTTGGGGTTCCAAAGCCATTGGCGCGAGGCCTACTTGAGTCCATAATCTATCCCCTTCCTCTATGTTTAACCCCATACCATAAGCCTTGCCTTGCATCTTTCAGTGGTGCCATATGCAAGATGCTTCATTTTATAAACCCATTTATAGCTAATTGTCTTTTTTTAAGGCGGGATTTCACGGTCCATGACTTGCTCCAAGCATATTGCAAATGATCCATGTGAATATGGGTACTCCCTCGTAGTCTGATGGCTAATAATTTTGATGTTATGTCTCAGGTATGACTTAGTGTCCTTCCTATACATCTTTATATGATATTATCATGGGATGTTGCATATATTCAATATGGTCCTCAACTATAATAAATGTAGGATGTTGACCTCGTCAAAGGCGTTGGGACCGAAACCCCTGAGTACGTGGCAAGTAGTATCAAAACAACTCGTTGCTCGAGCCGATCAACAAGCATTTTGTCGTGTTGTTGGGAGTAACTGAAGGAGTGTCGGTTAGTTTGAGACATATTAGGCAACGACCAACTTTGAAGGAGTAAAGCCAAAGGGTTGTAAGTGTTGTACGGTTCCATTGACAAGACGTGTTGGTGGCAGTGGTTTGGTGTAGGATCTAGGCCATTGAAATAAGTAGTTGGGAGCCTCATGATGAGACGATCTCGGGCATGCATGGTCAAGTCGATACAAGGAGGTCGGGTATGCCACAACAAATGATGGGTATAAGATGTTGGTTAGATTTCAAGACTTGCAAAGCAACGTATGGTGTGTGTTTGGTGCTTTCTTAATATAGGACGAGCGTTGAAGATCTGTCAATGGGACAATGCCTGAGGTGCAAGGAAGCAATGTTGGGATGCCTCTAAGGTGAAAATGAGGGCTTTTGCGACTTTGGGTGAAGGAGAATGTCATGGTCCGTAACTTGCCACCAGACATCTTACATACGAGCCATACAAATATAGGTGCTCCCTAGTTGCCTGCTAGTTGTTAATGTCGATGTTATGTTTCAGGTACAACTCGGTATCCCTCTTATACATCTCTTTAAGCTATTATTGTGGGATGTTGTACATATTTGGCATGGTGCTCAACTGTAATGGACGTAGAATGCTGGTCTCGCTAGGGGCGTTAGGACCATAACCTCTGAGCATGTAAGACGGAGCTCAATCAAATCCCATGTGTGGTTAGCTTCCGGCGCTAAAAATTCCTTCTATGTAGCATCCTGCCAGGCAGGATGTGTGAATGCCTCATCATATGATGTTGGTTCGTGCACCTCATCAAGTGATGTAAGCAGGGATTTATTTATCACAGACAGAGCATGAACATTTATGAGTTTGGGACGCAAATTATGATGCTTGGAGGATGAAGCATTGGTGATAGTGTGAGGACATGTGGAAACATCATGAGTTATGTATGTATTGCCACAAACGTAATCTTGTAGGTGAGATGGAGGAATGCATTTTGGTGGATTTTCTGAGAGACATCAAGTCGGCTTCGTTCTGGCTTGATAGAGGTGAAGTTATGGGTGAAGAAGGCCTTGAGGAATTCTCGAAGGTATCAACTGTAACAAGAGTAACTTATTCATTGTGTGGGTGATGAGGTAGGTCGAGGATGGAAACACGAAAAGTAAGGGATGGCAAATGATGTCTTTGGTAAGGAAATGTGTGCTCCAACTTTTAAAAATATAGTATTTTATAAATTGTACTTATTTTTCATACTTTTACCCTAAACATTCTATACAATATCATTTAGAATAAAAAATATATATTATAGCTCCAACTTTTGATGCATATTTTTTTTAAAAACAAATATTATATTAATTTACACAGAATACACAGATTATAAGTTTATAACAAATAGAAAATCAAACTCAGACTTTGAAAATATAATTATAATAGTTAATGGTTACCTAATGAAATTGTAATTACAATTGTTACAACTAAAAATTACTAACTCTTAACACCATTGTGCTATAAATCCGATCTATTTTATAACATATTGTATACTCAATTGATTAAAAACTATTAAGTTATTACCCAGTTTAACATCATTAGGGTTTTTGAGCTCAAACAACAAATTTGATCAAATATTATTCAAATATTTAAATTGATGGTTCGAAATTGAAATTAGACATATGCTAAAATATATTGTATACTCAATTGATTAAAAACTATTAAGAAATTGTCCAATTTAACATAATTAAGGTTTTTGAGCCCGAACTACAAATCCAGTCAAATCTTATTCAAATATTTAAATTAAAATTAGACATATTCTAAAACATATTATAAACTCAATTGATTAAAAACTATTAAGGAATTGCCCAATTTAATATAATTAGGATTTTTGAGCCCGAACAGCAAATCCGATCAAATCTTATTCAAATATTTAAATTGATAGTTTAAAATTAAAATTAGACATATTCTAAAACATATTGTACGCTCAATTGATTTAAAACTATTAAGAAATTACCCAATTTAACATAATTAAGGTTTTTGAGCCCGAACTGCAAATCCGGCCCAATCTTATTCAAATATTTAAATTGACGTTTCAAAATTCAAATTAGACATATTCTAAAATAAATTGTATACTCAATTGATTAAAAACTATTAAGGAATTATCCAATTTAACATAATTAAGGTTTTTGAGCCGGAACAACAAATCCGATCAAATCTTATTCAAATATTTAAATTGATGGTTTAAAATTAAAATTAGACATATTCTAAAACATATTATATACTCGATTAAAAATTATTAAAAAATTATCCAATTTAACATAATTAAGGTTTTTGAGTCCGAACAGCAAATCCGGTCAAATCTTATTCAAATATTTAAATTGACATTTCAAAATTGAAATTAGACATATTCTAAAACATATTGTATACTCAATTGATTCAAAACTATTAAGAAATTACCCAATTTAATATAATTAGGGTTGTTGAGCCCGAACAGCAAATCCGGTCAAATCTTATTCAAATATTTAAATTGATAGTTTAAAATTAAAATTATACATATTCTAAAACATATGGTATGCTCAATTGATTAAAAATTATTAAAAAATTACCCAATTTAATATAATTAAGGTTTTTGAGCCTAAACAATAAATTCAGTCAAATCTTATTCAAATATTTAAATTGATGGTTCAAAATAGAAATTAGACATATTCTAAAGCATATTGTATACTCAATTGATTAAACACTATTAAGAAATCACTCAATTTAACATAATTAGGGTTTTTGAGCCCGAACTGCATATCCGATCAAATCTTATTCAAATATTTAAATTGACGGTTTAAAATTGAAATTAGACATATTCTAAAACACATTGTATAACCAATTTAATAAAATAACTCAGTTATACTATCCAATTTAAATCCACAAAAGTTTTAACCTAACAATCCAATTACGATATATTTCAATACTATTTTCCCAATTTAACAATACCAACATGAAATTAAGTACATTTCAAAGTATATTGCATAATCAATTTATCCAAAATAGTTTAATTGGACGAATCCGATAAATCCAAACATAATCGAGTAAACAAATCTTTATTATTTACTTGTAAAAATAAAGCACATATAATATTCTTATTTCATTTATCTGTACTAATAATCTTATGATTGTCTCTAATATTTACAATGTAATAAATGATAATTATACATTGTATAGTCATGTTATGATCACCTTTATTTTGTAAAATTGTCTTTTTTAAGTAATTAAATAGTTTAAGCAATCAAATAAATTAGAATAAATGATGAATATCTTTATTAGATTCAATCATGCAATGTTTTTTATTATTAAAATTTATAAATATCTTTACTATTTACTTGTGAAAATAAAGTGTATCTAATATTCTTAATACATTTATCTACAATAGTAATTTTATTATTGTCTCTAATATTTACAATATAATAAATGATAATTACCTGGACCCGAATTTGACTTAACCCGTCAAAACTCAACCCGGCCCGACCCGACCCATCCCATCAAGTTAATCCGTAACTACTCAAATCCAACCCGTCAAATTACATAAAACGATACGACCCATTAAGTTAACTTGAAACAACTTAGACCCAATGGGACCAACACATCATATTGTATGAAATGACCCAAACGGGCCAAGGCCACCTAGTCATGTGAACCAAAAAATGACCCGAAACCAATTCGGCCCTACTAGTCAAGCTAACCCGAACCCGACCAAATTTGATAAATTAACCCGTAATGACCCGAAACCGAAATGACCCGACTCGAAACCGACCCGACCCAAACAAAGCAATGACCCGACCCGAACCTGACCCGCCGGATCCAATTGCCACCTCTACCCACAATATGTCCTACTAAGAACCAGTGGCCTTTTCTAAGAAGGGTCCTACAATATGTGTTGGTTAGTAGTAAAAGTAATGTTGCAATCAAATTGTGCATCAAATTTGGTTATAGACATAAGGTTATAACTGAAATTGGACACAAACATAACATCATGAAGAGTGAGAGAGTGGCAAAGTCATGCGATGCCCTTTTGTGTAACTACAACACTATTTTCGTTAGGCATAGTAATGGTATAGGGATGTGATAGGGCTGTTAAGCTAAGGAAGAAGTGAGGTGTGTGACACATATGGTCACTAGCTCTCAAGTCAAGAATCCAGGTTTTTTAAGTAGGTATGGCTTGCACACACTTGTTGTGTAAAGACAAATCATCAAAAGGACGATACGTCACATTACCTACAAAATTAGCCTCAGATGATGAAGGAGCTATGGTAACAAAACTGTCTCCCATTAAACCAAGGAGACCATCCAGCATGCTCAAAAGCTTATGGTATTGTTGTGAGGTAAGTTTGGGTAGTGACTTCAATGCCTTGAGGAGCCTCACATTGATTTTCTTCTTCTAGTTGGTTGCTTGTTGCTTGCCCAACAAACTTCCTTTCCTTTCCTTACTTGAATTTTGTAGGGAAACTATAAAGTTTGAAGCATTAGTCCCTAATATGCCCGACCTTCTTGCAATATTCACAAGCGTAAGTGATTTTCTTCCCTTCTACTAAGTTGTTCCCATCCTTGGGTTGAAAAAGATTGCATTCATTGATGGGAGTGCCAATAAATATCCCACATTGTTTTTCTTCCTATAATAGTAGAGACTAAGCTTGGCTAACAATAGGGAGAGGACTCATAAGTAGTAAACTGCCCCGAACAAATGTGTAGTTATCATTAAGCCCCATCAACAATTGTATGAGCTTCTATTGCTCAAAAAAATTTATTCCAAGATTGGAAAGCCCCACAACTATAGGATAGAAGGTTACTTAAGGCATGGATTTCATCCCACAGCCTCTTAATTTTTGTAAAGTATGTGGTAATAATGTTACTGCCCTATGCGATTTGGCTTAGCTCTTGCAACACTTGGAATAGTTGAGTCCCACTAGCTTGACCATAACTCTCAGCCAATTCCTTCCAAATGTCTTCAGCAGCAGATAAATTACACTCTCACTCATATCCTTGGTTATAGAGTTCATAAGGTAGGAAATCACCATATCATTGCAACACCCCTACACCTCATAATCTGGTGAGTTTGACAATGGTTTGGTGTAGGTGTCATCGACAATTCCCCTTTTGTTTTTGGCATTGAGAGCAATTAACATGCTCCTTTTTCAAGTAGTGTATCTAGTCCCATCAAAAGAAATAGAGACAAGTAAGAGGCCTGGATTATCTCTAGGATAAAGATAAAGGTGTGAGCTAGGATCGAAGATCGAGACAGTAGTGTTTGGGGCAATTTATGACTTCAAGGTATTGTTATCTGCCATGATGATAGAACAGATGAATATTTAGGACTACCAGAAGGAGAGAAGGAGAAAAATGATAGGAAAGGTTGAAATTAGGCGAGTACAAGTCTGATACCATGAAGGAAAAATAAGAGACTTAAACCAAGCTCCACAGAGGGGAGCTAGAACTTTACACAGAATGAAGAAGGCAAGGAATTGTAACCCACCTATCGTGTATTGATTCAACCAATTCTTATATATATTGATTCAACAATGCAAGTGATATGTATATATAGGACTAACCACACCACTGACAACCAAGTAGAAAAAAAACCTTAATAACATAAAGGAGAGAGGGGACAAAATTAGATCTACTGCTACAGCTATGCAGCTATGGTAGCTAGGGACCAATGACCATCATGTTGCTGCAGTTGTGGGACTATGGTAGCTAGGGACCAACGGCCATCCTAGGTGCAGAAGAATATTCTATTTTCAACATTCATTTTAGACTACTATTTTATTTTCACTTATATGAATTTGAGAAAGTTTGAGGATGTCTTTACCTTTTTGGACTAGCAAAGGGTTCTTTAAGTTGATTAGAACTCTCAGCTATAATGGGATTTAGTCGATCACTATCACTAGCATTGGAGTAAAGCATGAGAGCTTACTAGCAATTTGGTCTAGAAAGGAGAGATCGTAATGGGCAGGCAACTAAGAAAGGGAGAAGATAGCTCCAGGGAATTAGGACATCACTTCTACTTCAAGCTTTGTTCGTGCAAACACCGACTATATTCTAGAACTATCTAGATGCTTGAGTCATGAGAAAGATATGCATATATACAGATTGAGAGGCAGAAATCGAGTGACACAAAAGGTAATTGTTCCCCTGGCCAAAAAGAAAGGATCACCAACTAAGTGGGCTCTGACAAGTCACATGCATGTAAGTAATCTTGAGCAACCCTCAAATTTAAATACATAAAATATAAGGAAATAAGGAAGCACAAATGTCTCTAGTAAGGGCGGTGGACGGATGAGTTTCACGATTTCTTACAAACAATACTAAATTGTCACCATGCTTCTAGTCCCTTCAACTTACTACCTTTTTCAAACAACTTATACAGAGAAATGGATTTTGCATGACCAAACTCACAAAAATCCAGCTAGAAACTTATACATGTATGACCTAATATGTATGCTCAAATATAGGAAACATTATTCTCCCTCTTTCCGGGTGGGGGGGAACTTCAGTGGCAAGGCCAACTACTAATATCCAGAAGGCAAATGTTGAATATGCAATTCTATTCATGGCAAAATGGATGCTCTTCAATATCCAGAAGACTAAAAGTCCAAATGCACAAGCATAAAGCATAAAAGAAACATAACACCAATGACCCCAAAAGTGAAAGATGTGAAGGTGCATTCAAATATGTAGCAAAGACAATCAAGTCCAACTACGAGTTTGATATCTCTTCGAACCGACCATTTCAGATGCTTCAACACATAATACATTACACCCAAAGTTCCCTAGGTAGTCTTTATAAACTCTCCTACTCTACAAACACAAAAATGCCTACATCATTTACTCTAAAAAACAAAAGCACCAACGAAACCATAGAAAATCCATCAACCTACCGATCAAAATCATGACAGCGTGAACGTAAAACATACCAAGGTGATGCCACGTTTCACGAGCACTCAGCCTCCAAGTTTCAATCTTCGCCCTTCACTTCCCAAACAGAATATCCATCACACCTCTAACCACAGGTCCCCTTCTCCCCTTTAACACCTCCCTAACACCCTTATTGTCAAGCACAAACCCATTTCCCTTCATCTCCTCCAAAAATTCCCTACCCTCCTCAAACTTCCCTTCCCTCACAAACCCCTCAAAGACGGCCACACAAGTCCCTGCATTCACCTTCATCCCTTTCCCCAACATTTCTTTTACATACTTCTTAACATCCCCCAAAAACTTTCCATCCCCTGTAGCAAGCCCTTTAATCAAAACAGAATAAGTATACGCATTGGGCGAAACCCCAGAAGCCAGCATCCTCAAAAACGCCTTCAATGCCTCTTTACTATGTCCCGCATTGGCGTAAGCTTCAATCACGGCTGTGTATGCTACCACGTCAGGCATGTTGCCCTTATCTTTGATTTGACTGAACAATTCGAGTGCTTCGTGAGTTAGTCCGTCTTTAGACAATTGGTCGAACATCTTCACTGCGTTATTAATCAACCCTTCGGACCTCATCTTGTGAAAAATTTCCTGGAGATTTTTTGGGTCCTCGGGTTCTTCAATTACTTTTTTACTCTTATTAAATGGATCGTAAGGTGGAGGCAATTTGGTCGTGTCGATTTTCTTCTTGTTTTCAGCTGAGACTTTGGATGATTCTTCGTCTTCAGAGTCGGAGTCGGAAGGGAGGGAGAAGTTCACCTTGGTGTTGATTTCGGGCTTGGGTTCTGAAGAAGAGGTGAGTGACCTGCGAAAATGGGAATTTGAGCTTACAGAGAAGTGTATTAATTTTGAAGGTGAAATGGTGACTGGAAATTCAACGATGGGGAGAAAAGCGATTGAGCCGCAGTTTGACAAGAAAGTGATGCGCTTAGAAAGAGATGAAGTTGAAGAAGCAGCCGAGGTTATTACGATGCGATTAGAGAGTAGACCGAATCGAAGAATTGTTGCCATCGTCGTGGTCTGAGCGTGTCCGAATAGCCGGAGAATGGAGTTGCTGCTGTGGTGGATGGCAGGACCGGCCACCACCACTCGCACCAGTATGTATACAGAGACTAGATTTTCACTATGCACATAGGTGTTCGCACCGTGGGGTTAAAATCTGAGTATAGTATAGGTTTTAAATAAAACGTGAGTATAAATGTAATTTGAATATAATAATTGATAGCGCAAAGTTTAATATGATAAACAGATATGCTGTCAATATAGCTATAATGATCAATTTTCTTAAAAGACTTCTTTAAATATAATATTTATTGTTAAATTATTTTAATCATTATCACCATGATATATAAGAATATAAACTTTGACTATTCAAAAATGTCAATATTATATTCTATAAATAAAATATCTTACATTAGTGTAGGAAAAATACATGATACTTTATTTAATTTAGATAAAATATATTATATAACCTTAAATTTTTATAAACATATAAATTAACTTTATATTTTAAGGATTCTGTACCAAATAATCTTTTAACTCCATTACCCAATTGACTCATATGTTAAATTAAAAAGATAAAGTGAGAGCATGCAAAAAGACTATTTTATCCCTCCTTCATTTACACTCTAATCTCCTACATATATCGCAACCCTTATCCTCTTATTATGTTATGTTAAATACCTACCTTACAAGTAAACTCTCTCTCTCTCCCCTCCCTCTCGACATTCCATTTAGTCCTTACTCCTCACTCATCTAGGTATAACAAAATAAAATGTTAAACCCTATGTTTTTTCTAACCCATAACACGACCTTTCATCCCCCCTCCTTTGACGAACAAAATAAGGAGCAACACCTAGCTACATCATGCGACTTGAACCATACCACCGACTGCTAAGCAAATAGACACCACCTCTCTCCTTTCTAATCCACAACCACCACTTCTTACATCTCCATTCCACTACCACGGCTCCATCCTTATCGCTAAGATCGTTAAACAATAGAATACAAGCAACACGAAGCCCTAAAACTTGCAACCCCTAAACAACCAACTCACAACTACCGTGACACCATTCAAATTATGTTTTTGGTTCGTTGTTGGCTTAGATATGGGATTGGTATTGTTCATTGGTCAATTTTTTTTTCATGGCTTCTTATAACAAAACTCATTTAGTTGATTTCAATATTAGAAAACTACTTATGTATTATTCAATGTTGACACTTCCTTTTGATTTTTGTTCTCTTACCTCAAATTTGATTGGTCGAGCTTCAAGAACCAATACCTAGGCTTTAATTGTTCAATTTTGGCCTCCTTGCTACAACACAATCTCTCCCCATTCAAACTTCATGAGTGTTCTTGGGATAGATTTTTTTATTATTTATCTTAGGATTCAAATCATTGGTCCAAATTTTTTATATGTCCCCCTTCTTTTTTTGGCATTATCCCCTTTTTTTTTGCAAAAAAATTCAAGATAGGTGAATCATGTTTGATTATTTAGCTTGTTTGTTGTTCCTTTAGCTGATTTAGACTCGAATTGGTTTGGATCAATTTCTTATGATTGTATAGATTTAAGGAATTTTTTGTAATTAATGTGGTTTGAATGTGGATATATTTCATGTGTTTTAGTTGGTTGAATTTGCGTTCAAAAAATAAATAAATTTAATGAAAGGAAAATGAATAAAAGTAATTAATGAGAAAATTATGAAAAATGTGTAATGGAGGCATTTTACTTTTAGGGGTATTTTAGGCATTTTATATTAAACAATAATAGGGAATTGGGTGAGGAAAATAGAAGGAATGACAAGTAACATAGGTAAAAGTAAAATTGTCATTTTAGATCAAAAGATTTGAAATTTTCAAAATTGATAGGTAGGCTAATGGGTATTATAATTAAAGGGTTATCTGGTGTGTAATCCTCAAAACTCAGGGTTATCTCATATATTTATAAAAATACAGAGTTATATCATATATATCGCTAAATTCAGGATTATATTGTGTATTTTCCATAATTTATAATATAATTACTGAAGATGTGTTAATTAATACAAATCTTGCCATTAAAATCTCCTTCTAAATTGATGACTACATTGTTGATAATGTTAAAATAAATAATGAGAAAATAAACTATGTTAGCCAAATATTAAAAAAAAATACTTAACTAGAAATTAAACAAGTTTTATAAATAAAGGAAAAGAGTAAATATCCTAATAAAGAAATTATTATTTGAATGTGGAAGTATCATTGTTAAGAACGATTTCCAAATCTAGTAATCTTGATAACCTAATTTATGCTCTTTTGTTTAGTACTTGACATGGTGACGGTGAACATGTAGAGGTGTTTAAATTTCGAGAGTCCATAAAAAAGTTTGACTCTTCATTCTTTTTTTTTTACGGTTAGAACTTTATTAACCATGAAAGAGAAAGATTGTTTCAAGCATCATTCACATTACTCTCCTCCACCTTATAGAAAGGGTAAGAAATGCATTGTAATATCTAACTCTAATCCTAAATAATTAATAACTAAACATAATCCTAATATCGGGTAGTTGATATTTGTATCTTCCCTCATTTTCTTAATTCTAAATCTAATCCTAATTTCAAATCACTAATATTTTAGCCTAACTTTAATCCCAAGTGATTGATAAATTTATTTTGACAAAATTTCCTAATATTAAAATTAAACCATAAACCTAAAAAAATTTCCCTTTTCCCTTTTTTTTCCTCTTCTTTCCCCTTTTCTTTTTTTTTTCCCTTTTCTTTCTTCCTATCCCAGCTAGCTTTTACCTTTCCTCTTCAAGCCATGCAAAACCACCTCACATGGCTCCCTCCTTTTTTTTTCCTTTCCAGCCTACTCCTGGTAGATTCCCTTCCCCTACACCTCTACTAACTTCCTGTACCTGAGGTGCAACCTCTCCAAGCCTCTGTGTAACACCTCGAATCGATACGACCACGCGAGGCTACCTTAAAGCACTTTTGGATTCATCGGTTGGCCTCATCGATCAATACGAGTCCTTTTAGCATGTTTTGTCCTTACTCATGCGATTCCCAAGAATTATTTGGAAAATTTTTGAAACTTCCCAAGAGGATCACCCATTCTAAAAATTACTGCACTGCTATCACACTTGACTATGTAGTTCTTAGGATGGAATTACCAAAAGAATGGTATACTATGTTGATATAAGTAGCTAGATCAATCCTTATAACACTCTGCTCAAATTAGGGTATTATATTCACCCCCACTCAAAGAATGCAACATCCTTGTTGTGCCTCAACTACTAACTATCTTAATATAGTTTATCCCAAGAATCGTCCCACTAGGTGGCTAACTGACTCATCTAAGTTCAGCACGCGATCGTAGTTTTTCTCTAATACTATTTATAACACCCTTAGTCGATATGACCATACGAGGGCAACCTTAGAGCAATTTCGGATTAATCGATTGGCCCCATAGATCAATACGAGTCCTTTCAGCACGCTTTGTCTTCACTTACGCTCTTCCCAAAAAAAAATTTAAAAATTTTCTGAAACTTTTCAAGAGGGTCACCCACCCTAAAAATTATTCCACAGCCAACACACTTAACTATGGAGTTCTTAGGATAGAATCACAAAAAAAAATTGGTATACCATATTTATATAAGTAGCCAGATCAATCCTTATAACACTCCACTCAAATTAGAGTATTACACTCTATCGGTCCAAACCCATGACAATCCTTACACCCATCAACATACCTCACCCTATGCATATATATATATATATATATATATATATATATATATCCTCCTCCTCTCTTCTCTTCTCCTCTCTTTTCTTTCCATTGTCGTCGAGCAACTCTAGCCTTGAACACCATCCTTTCTCTCCTTCTTCTCCCCTTTCTTTACTCTATTTGAAGTCCAGCACACCACCAATCGCCACCACCAAACACCACCATTTTTCCCCAGCAACCAACGTTCCTCCCTCCCCATCAACCCCCCTCATCACTTATAATACCCTGTATTTTAAATTTTAAATTTTTTCAAACTTAATGATTTTATTAGAGTAATTTGATGAAAACCTATAATTATTTTAATTTTGATTCATTTTATGGTTTTATTGATGATTTCAAATTCATATTAGAATTTAATTAATCATTGCCATTGCGGATTATTGTAGATAAATTCATTTATGATCATATTTTAATCATGATTTTTATTATATTTATATGATATAAATTTCCATTTAAAAATATATATTTCCATTTTGTTGTGTGTTTGATTGCTAATATTTTAAATTCATTTTTAATTATAACTTAGTTGTATGATTACAATTTTATTTTGGAGTTATATTTTGCTAATGAAATAAATCTTTTATATTATAACATTCTTTTTAAAGTAGTAAAATAATTTTAATGATTTTTATTCATAGTAAATATTTTTGTCTTTAAATTTATCTATTTTTATGATATTATTAAGATCTTTGGAAAGTTTTAAATTAAAATGATTTTCATAACTTATTCATGAGTTTCTTTCCTAAATCAATTTTCTTCTATTTTTTTCTTTTGGATTATATGAGACCTTTTTTGGAAACCATTTTAATTAATTATAGTTTATTAAAATTTAATTTAAATATTTTTATAGGTATTTTTAATTTTTTATGCTTTATTATGTATTTTCGTACATAATATGAATCGTTATGCTCGTTGGTATTTCTTTCTAAATCTTTCTAAAATATTTTAAATACCTTTTATATTGATTTTATATATTCGGTTACTCATTAAATGAGTTTCAAATAAAAGTATCCATTAATATTTTTAAGATGTTTAGTATTCTTATGGTATGTGTATTAGTATAAAAAAATAAAAAATAAAAATAAAAACTTACCGATTGGATCCTCACTATAACACCATGAAATTTTATAATATTAATTTAAAACATTTAGCATTTTATCTTAAAATATAGCATTTAAATATTAGCGTAATTATTTTTATTAACCCTTAACAGTAATCCAGATAAATTATTTAATAAATGATTCTAATTATTTTTATCTTAACCTTTTTGTTTAAATTAACCCTAAATCGATAGTTTTATCCGATTTTTTCCTAATCGGATACCTTAAATTCAGATAAATTAATATTATCCTAAACCTAAATTTAACCCAATTCTAATACTGTTCCTAAATTCAATTTCTTTTTTTTTTTCTTCTTCTTGTTTTTCCATTTTCCCTTATTCTTTCTTTTCTCTTTTCTTTTTCTCCTCCTTTCCTTTTCTTTCTTCCCCATGCCTCACACCAATCTTGTTCCTTTCTTTCTTCTTTCCTTGCTCCCCAGTAACCCAATCCACCTGTTCTTCTTCTTTTTTTCCTCCTTCTCCTTGGCCTGCTGAGCCCAACCCATTGCTCCTACTTCTTTTCTTCTCTCGCCCTTGTCTCCTTATTCCTTTCCCTTTCTCCTATCCTCTTCTAGCCAAATGGAACCTTACCCACACCCCTTATGCACACCCGTCCTACACCCAAACACACCCCCTCTATAATTCCTTATGTCCAGAATGACCCCCAGCGCCCTCTGTACCCTTACTATGCACACATGCGACCTTCTTTCCCTTCCTAGACAAACTCGACCTATGCCTCTACCCATTCGTTTACCTACATGACTATATGCCTGCTCTTACACCCTACCCATCATCCTTTCCTCTTATACTTAAACCATCCCTGTCCTCTCCCTCACGCATGCCTTCCCCTCTCTACATTAATATATACATACAAACACAGGTGCTCGTCATCAACCCAACTTCCTGATCCTACCCAGCTCCTTCTCTCTCTCGGTTCCGTTTAAGTTACTTGAAAACCACCATCACCCTTTTTCTTCTTCTTTCCCAACAACCCATGCCCTTACATTGCCCCCTCTACACCACCCTAGCCCT
The DNA here is from genome assembly GCA_039764185.1 of Tamarix austromongolica. Lineage (NCBI taxonomy): Eukaryota > Viridiplantae > Streptophyta > Magnoliopsida > Caryophyllales > Tamaricaceae > Tamarix > Tamarix austromongolica. The sequence continues at coordinate 11,761,029 of CM077818.1, forward strand.
ATTGTGCTTCCTCCTCTACACCTTATCAACCACCGCCCACCTTCCTACCTTGGCTCCCTTCTGCTTGCACGGACTTTACACCACAGCCACCCCTTCCCCAATCATCTCTATCATAGCCAACTTACCCCCAACGCTAGCCACCATCTCACCACCTAGTAGCCCTTTACCCCTTCTACAACCGAGCCCACAACCCACACTCAATGTTCAAGCCAATCTCCATCGCTACAACCTCCCCTATTCCAACTCCAACCACTAGCACCATCACCATCCTTAGACACCTTGACCCTTTCCCCTTCTCCTTCTTCCTTTCCTCCCACCTTCTCCACCCTTCTCTGCCCACCACCACCACCACCAATTCTAGTCTTCTCTACGTGCCTCTTCCTAGCTTCACCATCTCATCGCCTCCTTTTCATGCCCTTATTTCCCTTATCGAGCTGCCAAATAGTTGCACCCATCTAATGCCACCCTCACCCTTCTTTGTATAACCGTGTTTCCACCTCAACCCCTCTACATCACCCTTTCCCTATCCCATTCCTTCTCCTTATAGCTCTAACACCACCACCAAAGCCAACCATCTTTGTAGCCCCGTCCTTCTTGCCTCCCCAACCATCGATCACCATCTCACATCTATCCTTGAGCCTTGCCTACCTTTCTCCCCTAGCCCTCGCCGCTAGCATCTCCACCACCACACCAACCATCAGCTAGCCTCGCCATCACCTCCATCCAACCAATCAGCCATGATAATTTACTATTTGATAATTATTTTACTTGCTAAATATTAATATGGTTATTATGATATAATTTTTACGTGCAAAAGTTTTATTAATCGAGCCTAATAAGTTTTAGGAGGTTACAGATACAATTGTGATTTTGCTTGAAATCAGGTAACTTTTAGAATCTACTAAAATGATAGATATTTCATGATAGCATATTAGGGTTTTGATATGTAATATGTGTTAAGCATTTTTGCTACACTGTAATTTTTATACACTACTAAAATGTTTAGATATTGTACGATATGTAAATTGTGTTAAGTATGATTCGTTACTGTAACACCCCCAAAATTCACTCCTGAAAAAAAAATTTGAAAGGATAAAGCGGAAGCTAGGAGAGAATTTGGGGAATGTTACCGCCACATCTAACACAAGATAAATGTCCACCATCTATCTTATGCTAGATGCAAGGCTAAAACCTGTCAAATAAAACTTCAAACATCAATGCCGTAAGGATAAACTCCCACAAGGAGATATCCACAGGCAGATGGCAAGTGAATCAATTCACTAAATAAAATCATCGCTGAATCAATCAGCGGAACCTGTAAAATAAATCCGAATTTTAAAAGCTTATTAGAGTACGAGAAATTGAAAGTTAAATTACAATACCCTTGAATTTTAAATACAATACTTGAAACTTCCAAAAATAAATACAGTTAAACCAGACAAATCCTGACGGATCGAATTCCGGATTTGCCTACTCTCTCAAGTCAAGTCTTCCACCCAAAAATAATATTCGAACTGAAACCTGCACAAGAGATCTGCTCCCCACCATCAGTGGATCATCACAGGACCCATTCAACCAAGGTAGCATCAGTACGGGTCCGGTACTGAGTAAATCAAGACCACCCAATTCAGGGAAGGAAACATGAAACACATAAGATATGAAAGACTCTAACTTACAATTCTCATGCTCAGTTATACATGTATTACATACAATAGAACATAGGGTCACGGATTCATACTTATGAATACATTACTAAACATGACAACACATAAAATACAAGCGTATAAGAAATCACGATCACATGCTAAACAACATCAATCCAACGATCTGATAATAATCATTATTACATCCGATTTTATTTATTTACGATGAGTTCAGGGACCCCACTATTTTTAAACCGGTGGAACAGTCTGAAGCACCTCTCGGGGACAACAACCACGAGCCACTATTATCATCCGGTGGAACGAATCCTACACCTCTCAGGGAAAAACGCTCCTGAGCCACTATTCTGAACCGGTGGAACGACTTGAAGCACCTCTCGGGGACAACACACCCGAGCCACTATTATCATCCGGTGGAACGGATCCTACACCTGGTCCCGACTCACGTAATCTTCCACTTTAAATAATTGGTGTCTTATCCATTACTTAACTCATATCATATTCTTATTCACAATGAGTATAGGACCCCACTATTCTTAATCCGGTGGAACGGACTGAAGCACCTCTCAGGGACAAGTCACCTGAGCCACAATTATCATCCGGTGGAACGGATTCTACACCTCCCAGGGCAAAACGCTCCTGGGCCACTATTCTGAACCGGTGGAACGGCTTGAAGCACCTCTCGGGGACAACACACCCGAGCCACTATTATCGTCCGGTGGAACGGACCCTACACCTCGGCCCAACTCACGTGATCTTCCACTTTAAATAATTAGTATCTTATTCAATGATTTTAGCCGACCAATAACCAAGCCCACATAAATAATTCCATGACATAAAGATACAGCATAGAGTATCATATAATATCCATCCCTACTCAACACTTCACATACTCAAATACATACCATATTCAACGTTATACTAACATGCATTAGCATTGAAGCTATGAATTCACACATACATAAAATTACCATACATAATACAGCATACACTTGACATGATTAAATGATCAATAAGCATAGTCATCACCTTCCACTCGGAACAGAAATACATCCAGATTCTATCATAAGTAAAGGTAAGTAATGACTTACCTCAATCCGAAGCTAGCTAAGCATATTGAGAAAGAGGGAGAGCTATTGAAGGCTCAACAATCCACGAGAAAATTTTCCTAGATCGCCGATAGAAATCGGAACTAGGTTAGAAACCATCTTATCAATTAATAATTCACATATTCTAATTAAATAAACACAAACGATCTTTATTAGAACACGTGTCCAAAACTCAGGACTCAAGAGCATAGCTCTATTAATATTTAAGATTAAAATATAAATCAAATGATTTAAAACCCAAACACAGAAATCAATTAGATAAAAGACACACAACACAATCAATTTTATAAAATCATCCTCGAATATTAGGGTTTTTAAATCCCTAAACTACGAATCGACCAAATCACTTCAATTACCTCAAATTGATAGTTTTAAAACACAATTAAACTAATTTTAGATAAATTTGGATAATTAATTTTAACAAAACAGTCTTCCTGGTAGCCAATTTAAGATGATCCGTTTTCAAAATTAGGGTTTTAAATCCAACGACACAAACTCAGGTAATTCAAATCAATTAATTCCAATTAAAGGTATTAGAATACAATTAGGATAATTTCCACTACTTATATAAATTCAATTTTAGAAAAACAACTATACAAATAACCAATTTCATAATCTCACTTGAAATCTAGGGTTTTAGGCCCGAAAATACAATTCGGTTGAATTCTATTAATTTATTTAAATTAAATGTTTAGAAATGCAATTAGACATATTTTATAACATATCATATAATCAATTGCTCAAAACCAATAAAAGAAATACTCAATTTAGCACAATTAGGGTTTTTGAGCCCGGAACGCAAATCTGATCAATTCTTGATAAAATATATAAATTGACGGTTCGGAAATGTAATTAAATATATTCTAATATAAATTGTATAGTCAATTGAATAAAACAACCCGATTACATAATCCGATTTAGTCCCGTAAGAGTTTTGGCCTAAAAATCTAATTCCGATTAATTACGTATAATTTTTCCAAATCAACACTTCCGATATGAAATTAAATACATTTCAAACGATATTGTAAAATCAATTGAGCGAAACAACTCAATTACGCAACCCAATTTCAATACACACGAATTTTGACCTAGAAATCAAATTCCGATTGATTCAGCATAAATTTCTCAAATTGACGGTTCCGACATGAAATTAGATACATTTAAAAACATATTGTATAATCAATTTATCCAAAATCACCAAATTGGACGGATCCGAAAAATTTGGGCATAACCCGGCCTAAAATTCAATTTCCCAAAATTCCAACACAAACCATACAATTAACATATTCAAATCAATCTTACAGCACATATATACATAATACAACAATTAATTTAGCTTATCACAAGCTAAATCACACTCAATTAATCAAATTAATATTAGGGTTTTCGGATATTTATACCAAACGAAAATCAACGAAATCGGAGCAAAGGAAGGCTAGAGAAGCTTCGTCGGGGACCGGGGGTGGCTCGCCGGTGGTCGGGAGATGTCGACGGTGGCCGGGCGGTGGCGCGAGCTGCGTGGCTCGTCGCTGCTGCTCCTGCGCGGCTGTTGTGCTGCGTCGGTTGCAGCTGTTGCCTGCTGTGGTGGTCGGTCGCGTCGCCTGTTGTGGCCGGCGGTGGCTGGCGAGCGATCAACGAAGGAGGAGCAGGGAGGAGGAGGTCAGGGCTGGGGTTTCTAGGCGCAGAGAACAGGGAGCACGGGAAGGAGAGAAGAGGAGAGAAGAGAAAGAGAAGAAGAGAAAAGGAAAAGAAGAGGGGCACCGGTCGGGGTAGGGCTGTTTTTTTTTACACAAATAAACATATAAAATAAACTACTAAAAATATAAAATTATTAATGGAATATTTTATCTAAAATTCATTAAACAAAAATTATTTCATAAGATTCCGAAAGCTTAAAATTAATAAAAAGCTATATAAAGAATTTCGGAAACATTTTCGGAAAAACTTACCAACGAACATAAAAAATTGTATTATTTACGGAAATATATTATAAGACCTCGAAATAATATTTAAAAGCATAAAAGTAAATATTTAAATTAAATTCTAATAAACCGAGACTAACTTAAATAATTTCTGAAATCGATTTTCCGTAAACCAAAAATCGTAAAACGGAAGAAAATTAATTCCGGAAAGAAATTCAAAAATAAACTCCGAAAATCTTTTTAATTTAAAACTTCCCGAACATCTTAACGATTTTCGAAAATGAATAAATTTAAAGTCGGAAATATTTTCTACAGATAAAATCATTAAAATAACTTTAACTATTTAAACAGAAATTTTATAATTTAAATAATATATTTCGTTAACGAAATATAACTCCAAAATAAAGTCATAATCACACGACGAAGTTATAATCGAAAACGAATCTAAAATATTAAAAATCAAAACACGAGAAAGAAAGGGAATATATATTTTTAACCAAAAATCGAAATCATAAGAATATAATAAAATCATGGTCGTTAACGAATTCATCTAAAATGGTTCGCAATGACAACAATTAATTAAATTCAAATATGAATTCGAAATCGTCGATAAATCCATAAAACAAATCAAAATTAAAATAATTAAATATTTACATCAAATTACACTAATAAAATCATTAGGCTTAATAAAATTAGGTTTCAAAATCCGGAGTATTACAGTTACATTATAATTATGTGTTATTATTTTAATCATGAAAATTGATTAGAAAAATCATGTTATCTTATGTAAAATAATATGTGTATAAAATTATGACTAAAATAGTTCTAAAGCTGGGAAGAGATTTTGTATGATATGTACATGTGAAAATGATAGGTTGAGTATGTTTAGATATACATAGAGCATGGCTATTAATATCATGTGCCCTACGGACAATTTGGGCATTTAAGCATATCATGATATTTAATGTGAATTAGACTGCCTAATATATTATAATTATCATTAATTATGGTGGTACGTGATTTGTTATTTTAGAAACACATGTTTTAGCATGATTATTTTTATTATATGGCCTAGGGGTATTTTGGCTATTTTGAGTATATCATGATAATTATTCTAATAAACGTACCTGATATATACTATTTATTGTTAAACATAAGAATATACGTTTTGATATTTCAGAAACACATGTTAGGGTTTTACTTGCAAAATTATGTATAAGGAAAAAATGGTAATTTGGCATATATGATCATTTAATTACATGATAAATAATTTAATTGTAATGTGTTATCCTTTTTAATATAAGTTGATAAATAAAATAGAATTTGTAATGAAAATGGATGATAATGTGGTAATTTTAGTCTTAGGGGTATTTTGGTCATTTTTGGCCTAAAGGGCCTAAGTATGAATAATTGAGTCTAGAATGACCTTGCTATTGATCTTCACTATGGTTTTCTTGGATGTTTGAAAATGAGTAAAAATGGTTAAGTATGAAAATTCGATCTATGTGATTGATATGTGGTCTCGTGATCACTATTATAAAATACTAATAATTAAAGTGAAAGACCTAGAGATTGAGAATGGTGCCTATTTAGGGGTCGCTACCATTAAGACGTGGTTTAGCCCATAGTTGATTATGAATTTTACTTGTGCGCCTTAGTGCCCCAGCTAGACTCTATATCTTACTCTATTTAGTTTCACAGACTTATAGAGGGTATGCATACTTATGGATTAGGTATCATTGTCGGTAAGTTATTGTGCTACCTTTGTGTGCCAATATGATCAAGGTACCTTAGTTCCTTCGGGTTGATATTTAGTATGATACTGTATTGTCTTAGTGTGTCAGTATGACTGGATTACCTTAATGTCTCCGAGTTGATATAATCTCCCCTTTAGTAAATAAAAATAGAAATGATTATTATTGAATCAAAATGATTACTAGATTGGTTAATAGTATTCTTTGTGCCTACCTGTGGTTCGGTGACAATATTTGTGCCTACTTGTGGTCGGTAGTAACCTATATGCCTACCTATAGTTCAATAGTAGCCTTTTTGTCTACCTATAGTTTAGTAGTAGTTTTGTGTCTACTTGTGATTCGGTAGTAGCCTTCATGCCTACTTGTGGTTGGATAGCATCTTTTGTGCCTACTTGTGGTTTGATAGCAGCCTTTGTGTCTACTTATGGTTCGACAAAAGCCTTCGTGTCTACCTGTGTTTGGTATTGTGTCGTTGAGCCTTACTAGTAGTATTATGGATTGTATTGGTGTTATGCCTTTGAGCCCTACCTATGGTGTATTGGATCTTATTGGTTTTGATATTAAGAGATGGGATATATGGTGAAAGTTACAGTTATGGTGTTGATACTGATTCTAATCATTATTTCATATAGCATCTCTTGTATGCTTGTTTGGTAAGTTTTATTATGTTCTAAATGAATGAGTATGAGAAGTGTATGGATTTTTTGATATTTGTTTAATCTAATATGATTATTGCATTTTGATCATCGTATGTATAATTAAATGTTTTATATTATGTATTATTTTGATGTCTTTTATATGTTCTATACAAGATTTTTATATTAGTTTTGTATAATGGGTTATTCAGTACCGCTGTACTAAAGGGTTTCTTTTTATAGGCCCTTGCTTATTCAATGGGAAGTGGTATTTGTAGGTTAGCTTGTAAGATCAATTGAGGGTTATTGTTTGGATTAAGAGTTTAGGGATATCTAGTTTTTTTCCCAGTATATTCTTATTTGAAAGATTCTGTACTATTATGTCTTTATATATTTCCTTTCACTAAAATTTTGTAACCACTATCAGTTGGTTTTATTTGAAATGATGTTTCATTGCTTTAACTCGCTCTTTACTCTGATTTTATAATTGTGTTATTAATATAAGTGAAGTAAAACTTTTAGCCTTAGCACTTGGCAACAAAATAGTAGAGAAAACCAGCCTTGTAGCAAGTGTGGCAGTAACACCCCCACGATTTACTATTTTAACTTTCGTAATTTACTTTTTAAATGAAAATTTTCTATTTGTAAACTTGGGGATGTTACACCCATCTTTTCTTTGTCTCTCTCCCTCTTTTCATTTCTTTTCTCTCTCTTCCTTTCCCATTTATTTCTATTTGAAACCCAAACCCCAACCTCAACCAACTCACTACTTCCATATTCTCTTCTCTTCTCCTTTTCTCCTTTGTCTCTAGCCATGAAACCCAATGCCTGATAAGCAAGAAGAGACAACAATAATGAGCAATGCTTCTACATCAGTGGTCACTAGCGCAAGTAGCAGAGCTTCATTTCAACCCTACTCTAACACCTCCTTGCTTCGTCTGCCATTAGTGAATGGAGCCATATCCACCACACCCTTAGTACTTTATGACACCACCACCCATGCGAACTGCTGCAACCATTGCAAAGGAGTAGTCGTGTGAGAAACAAATGACCACAACGAATAAAGCAACTATTGGTCACACCACCATCACAGTAGTTTTCAGCGTCGCTAGAGCACCTGTGAGTGATGCCTAAATTTCAATGAGCTCTACCAAGCTATTGGTTGTTCGGATTCTGTTTGTATAATTCCCAAACCCTAACCCCAATTATTAAATTGATTTGTGTGATTTGGCTTTTTTAAGACAAATTGGTTGTTAAAAGTTGTATTGATATGTTTGATGTGCAATTTGAGAGCATTAGTTGTTGTTAATATGTTCAATTTCAAAGGTTATAGATTTTTAACCCAGATTGGCTCAGATTTATCCGATTAAGATAGTTTTGATAAATTGATGCTAAAATATGTTTTGAAATGTATCTAATTTCATATTAGTAGCTTTAATTTGATAAAATTGATGGAATGGATTGAATTAGGATTTTTAGGTTCAAACCCTAATCGAGGAGTCATATTTTTGAATTAGATCTTAACTTTAAATTGGTTTTGCCCATCAACTTTACAAAATTCTTTAGAATATAATTAATTGTATTTATGGTTCATTAATTTAATAAAATTTATAAGAATCAATTGAATTGGAATTTTCAGGTCATAAATCTAATATTGTTAAATCAAGATATGTCTATATGATTTTAAGTCAAATTAATTATTTTATACGTCTTAGAAAATATTTAATTTCATATTAAGATCATCAATTTGAATAATTGAGCAAGAATTGGCCAGATTCGTATTTCAATCCAAAACCCTAATTTTTAGGAAATAATTATCTTAAATTGGCTTTTTTGTAAGATTATTTTTATTAAAATTGATTATCTAAATTTATCTAAAATTAATTAAATTATATTATTAAACTATTAATTTGAGGTAATTAAAATAAATTGGCTTGTTTACAATTCGAGCCTATAAACCCTAAATTTTGGAGATAATTTTATAAAAATAATTTTCTTATACTTATTTTGCCTAGTCCATTACTACCTTTGATTTAAAATCATTCAAATTGTGTTTTTATCTTATTTTTTTTGTGTTAGTTTTTGTTTTTAAATTAGTTGGTTTGTCTTTTTTGTTGCAAAACCTAATTAGCAAGTCATTTTTGATAAAATTAACTTATCCTTTGTAGTCCTTCCTTTATTTCTTCAAATTGATTTGAATTGCCGTAAGTGATATTTTTTGAACTTGATTGAGTTAATACTTAATTTTTAATCTTAATTGAGCTATACTCTCGAGTCATAGGTTTTGGACATATTTTCTAAGAAAGTCTATTTTGCACTTTTCCCTTATTGGTCAATAAGGTAGTTTTTAACCTTGTCTTACAAATTCTATCGGCTATATAGGAAAGCATTATTATGGATTTTGAAGCTATAAATCTCTTCCTCTCTCTCACACACACACATGTGCATAGCTATGCATGCCCTCACATAGCTATACCCCTACACCCCTATGCACAGTCATGCATGCAACCCTATGCATAGTCATGCACAACCCTACACAACCATGCACCATTCCTTGCACAACCAAGATCTCCTTCATGCACACCCTCTCCCTTCTATTTCCACACACCACCCAATACCAAATACCTCATTCCTCTCCCATCGTGTTTCACTAACCACCAACCTAGCCATATAGCACCACCCCTAGCATTACCAACCAAGCCATGCAACAGTCCTTGGTTGCACCATCCCTTTACACAGGCCTTATGTGCACCATCCTTCACCGTCGTTCCCTTGCAACCTCCTTGTGTGATTCCACTACCATCCACCAGCCAGGTTAAACCACCTCCCTTACACCATCAACTCCCGCCACACTTCTCGTAGCTCCATTGATTTGGTTTTACATTTTTTCCCCTCCTACTTTGCCTTATAATTTATTTAAATATTTTGTTCCTAAGTTATAAACTTGTATCATTATTTATTTTTAGGTGATTTTATGGTGGTATTGGAAGAAGAGTCTTAGGTTTTATGTACTTAAAGACCGGTGACAATTTTGGTAAGGGTACATGTCATAGCTAGATCTTTAATGTGTAATGTGTATATTAGTATGACATCTCATGTTTGGTATTGTTATATAGATAATGTTGTTATGATATGTTGTGTTATATGATGAAAAAGTGAAAAGGATGTACAAGCATGCAATTGTGTATATTATTGGTTAAGCATATTTCTGCAAGTTAAGAGGTTGGCATGAATCATTATATAAATTGGGCTATGAGTTTTGACTCGTATATAGTTTCAGTTATGTATTTTCATGAGGATATATGTTGGAGGTTGAAAATCATTCATATAGACTCGTAGGGCTTTTGCGCAAATATGGGCATTTTGGGCTATCTTAAGGGAAATATGTCAATATGGGTTAAATATAAAATATTTGGTATTTTGTGAGTTAATCAGTTTAAATTATTCCAAATAATTTATGTGTAAAATTTGGATTAATTATAAGTAGCCTAAGTCTAATAACACTACCCCAGAAAGGGGTTTTAATAACGGTTATTTATAACCGTCATAACAAATATACAAAAAACTGCAAATATGGGCGTAAACTTCATATTTAATAACGGTTTTCAAGTCAAAACAGTTGTTAAAAACCAAGTTTTAATAACAGTTTTTAAGTCAAAACTGTTGTTAAAAACTAGATTTTAATAATGGTTAATACAAAAACTGTTGTTAAAATATGATCTAATTAATGCTTGACTCATTTATTTTACATTTATTAAACCCTAATACGTATTAAATGAGCATAAATTTGAGATTAGATACATAGTTTTAATAACAATTATTACAAAAACCATTGTTAGAATATGATCCAATTAGGATTTCACTCATTTATTATGCATTTATTAAACCCTAATACATATTAAATGAGTATAAATTTGAGATTAAATATAAACTTTTAATAACGGTTCTTAATTAAAACCGTTATTAAAACTCTGTGTTTTTATAACAGCTCTTACTCAAAATTGTTATTAAAACATATATAATAATGGTTTCATTAAGAACTGTTATTAAACCTATATGTTTTATATATATATATTTTTGCTATTTTTTTCCAACCCACATACACAGTTATTGTTCAAATATTTACCAAATCTGCAATGTAAAACAACATTAATTCATATATACATGTATGTTTTCCTCCCAAATGATAATCCATATTTTCAATCAAGCTCTAATTAGTATATTTTAATACACTGTGTATACTGAGGAGTGAAAATTAGTAGGCGTACCACAATTAGGTAGCTCTACACTCCAAAGTTAAAAGTTCATACATCATAGCCTAGAAGACCAAAAGACAAAGATGAAATACAAACATGAACATGCATGTAGAATATAGATCCCTAGCTAATACCAAATGTATGAGTACACATATTTGGCCCATTGGTCTCTAACTTCATCAATTTCGTCAACATTGTATTTTTGTCTTCGTACATAGTCATCAGTGAAAAACTACAATGCCCAAGTTTCGATTAATATTCAGTTAGCACTAAGGTCAAGTACCAAATATATATGGAATGATTCATTAATGGAAAAATATGGAAAAGAAAACATACATGGCTTGGATCTATGTTAACTGATCTATTTTGGACTATCAAATACATTGCTCTATATACATAATATCCACAATCATGACCGTTCTACTGTTGTGGACACTGTCAAATGAATTCAGTTAGCTTTCTAACTATTAGATATTAATTTGAATTAAAACAAAATACAAAATAGTTGTCTTCCTACTTACCATTACAGGCTCATATTGAAGACTCTTTGGGTCTGGGACCATTCCCACCTCTCATCTGATACGCCGTCCGTAGTGCCTTAATAAATAGAGTTGGATATACAATATTATAAGTATATATACCTCAAATAATTAAAGTAGAATATATGCATAAATAAGCTAATGAAGTAAGAAGTGAAAAGTATACTAACATGTCGATAAATTCCTTCCCACCACGACGAGCGATGTCAAAAGGCACATCATAGGTTCGAAGGGAATCAAACACATAGACTTTATTAAGATCAGGTTGGACGGCATACAAAACCCAATGTTCATTTGTGAGGTAAGGAATGAGATAAAGCTTGTTGTATCCCTCAATTAAAATGTGATTCGCTAAATAGTTTATGTGCCTACCCTATTTTATTGTAGTACCGTCAGCTATGTAGTATGGGTACACAAACGTAATAGAGGACATCATTCCCTCCATCGCAGCACGACTAGCTACCAATCTATGGATGACAATAACAATGCATATTTGTTAATAACTAATAACTCATATAAGAGGTCATAAAAATTCTAATATAACTAGAAGTACTAAAATCTGAAATATGAAATAATACTTACGTGACATAGATGGAAACACTTGTGGTTGAAATCCATTCTTGATTATAAATGTCACTTATGTCAACCGTCAATACCATGTAAGTAGCATCGTTCCTCCCAACATACTCAGGACGACAATCAATGAAAATATAATTGTCCCTGAGGTATTTTTGGGCATAGAAATACAATAAAGTCAATGCTGGTGGAGGTTGGATCTTCTATGAAGAAGGAATTTTTTTAGGGCAACTAATTTTTTAGATTTTTCTCTCTTTCCTTTAGCAGCACCCTCTTTTGTGTTTCTCGTTCTACTAGTACCTCTCTTGGTTTTACTAGTAGGTGTAGTCTTCTTTTTTAATTCCTTAATTGATAATAATAAACAAAATATGTATTGAGCATATATATATGAAAAAGATATAAACGGTGTAAGTAATAAATAAGGTCTAATAATGACGTCGAAAGTCATTACCTCTTCAGTAGTGAGACGTATCTGATCCGCAGGCCAAGGCATGAAGCTTCCATGAGCTCTTAGCACCGTGGCTGCCTCACGCCTTCTTTATAACAAGGCAAGGGTGCACTGCAGATGATTGAAGTGTCAATACTCACTGGCCTTATATTTAGGGCTAAGTTATACCCGTGGACTATTTGTGTTTGGATACTATGACTAATGTGCACCCTTCCTTTCGCCAAAAGAGTTGAAAGGTCATTCGCTAACAAGTCGCATTTATGAAAACCCTAAAATAAAATATTACACATTCTTAATTATTTATTACACCGAATACATTTAATAACAATTCATAGTTTATAATGCTTACCCAGGGAAGAGAAGAAAGGCGTGCATTAGCTTTAAAACTGTTTCTAATGCTATTTACATTGGGTATGTGAAGCTGGTCATGGTCGATTGAATCAGATGGCTTATACCCTTAAGATTTAATAAATGAAAAATCTTACTCCATTGTTGCCATCCGTTCAAATGCCATGTTTAATTTCTAGGTGAGGATGACCACTTTCTCATTAGTGCTACGAGAACCACGAGATCGACCACACACGCTCGTTCTTGCACCTAATCCAAGACCCATGTGTCTTCCAGGATGTTCTACAATTCCTGTAGCCTGGGACACAATGTTATATTGGTCCACCCCCTCCACATCATCTAATGTTTCAAGTTCGTTCTGTAATGTATATAATATATTTAAATTTAGCTTATAGAAATAAGCATAATATAATAGTTTTCTAAAATAAAACTAAGTAGGGTTCTAGATATCTGTAAACTTATAATTTTTATAGCAGCAACATCTAAATCTTCATTAATATATTCATCTTTTGTTGTTCTAGCCTTCTTCCATCATGTACCAATATTGATGGATGAGGTACACGGATCCAAGTCTTGGGGTAGGAGTTATAAATCAAAAAATAATCTTAATTAAGAATATTATTATAACATTCAAATTTTACATGTAAATAGATAAATAAAAATCGCATACCAACTCCTATTCAAGGCTTGCATAGCCTTTGCGAGCCATATTATCCCGGTATTTATTATGCTTAGCAATCTCTTTAATTTTAGCACTTTTTTCCTATGTTACAAGCCAAAATATAGTCACATGGTTATTTAAATATTAATCATAATATTCTTAATCAAAAAGTGTAATTGTTATCTAACAAATACCTTAAAATCCTCCAAAAGACGATATGTAATAAATTGGTTCTAACTTTCTTGATCAATGAAACCATATCGTTTGGGTGGGTTCTGTGGTAGAGATACATCCCTCTTTCTGTATATTTTTCTATGAGCTAAGTATGACCTAAATATTCTTAGATTCTCCCTACAGTGTCTAAGAAGCCATTTCTTCCTAATCTCTGGGATAATGAAGACTCTATGCAAAATAAGACATATGGATGTATACTAATGTTAATGTATTAAAATTAAGAACATTTGACATACAAAAATGATTAAATAAAATAAGCATATTGACCGTGATTTCCTGCCAAATATGCTCCTTGTGACCCTTTGGAACCTGCTTCCAATTATTATAAGAGATAGGAACACAATTATGGGTGACGAGTGAAATGTACATCAAGAACATGTCTGCGTAAGGGCCAATGGGAAGATTGTAAGTATTCCATCCCAACTAGACTAATTCTCATTTATTTCGCATGTCCATGATGATTCTCATAATAGTAGGTCCTCTCTTTCATTCTTCATCATTACTGTCCATATCAACTATTTTGTTGGCCATATCTACAAAAAATCAATAAATAAATTATGTTATAATGTTATGTATTTACCATAATTTACCACTAAATTATTGATACAATAAATATCTAATGAGGAAGGTCAAAAAATGCATTTAAAAAAACCAGCATGCATATCATATGTTATAATATTATTACCCTCATTGCCTTCGTTTCCTTCCTTTTTCCCCTTGTTTTAGGATTGGTTTCAGGATCTAATACATATATTACTCCATGATGATCATCCCTGACATATATTTCCTCCTTATTAATTTTATTGTTATCATCGTTTAACAATTGAGTTGCTTGCACAGTTGAAACACACTCTTTATTCCAATTGGCATCATTTTCATCATCACATTTATTGACATTTCTTTTCTTCGTAGATAGTACCACAGACCATTTATTATCAGTAGGATCAGTGACAAAGAATACTTGTGTCACTTGTGATGCTAAGATGAATGGGTCTTATTCATGCCCTACCCTATTGAGATCTACTAATGTGAATCCATCTTCATATCTAATCCCATAGCTATTATCAACCCATTTGAAGCCAAATATATGGACTTTAAATACAGTGTAATCTAAATCCAATATATGTTCAATCACACCATAATAATTCATATCTGCATAGGTTGGATTCTTATCTTTCACACTAGCAACATGCATTGTCTCAGCCACTAAAGTCATCCCACTGTTCTACAGTATACTCTTCTCATCTTGTTCTTTTATATAAAAAGTGTAACTGTTGATCACATAACTAGTATATGAAGAAAATTTATAATGAGGATTCTGAGACAACCAATGTAGGGTTTTGGAAATTGAAGTTGGGAAATATTCGATGAGTGGAATGATGTGATCTCTTATCCAATCGATAAAGGAAATATTATGTTTATCGATTATCTATTTCTCAGTATTTGATGGATTTTTAATCCATAAAGAAAGCATATGTTCTTCAATATATGGCTGAACATCATTACAGTTGTGTAATACATATAGATGTGCTTTACGGAACATGTCAGGGTCTACACGCCCAAACTGTTTGCCCCTAATACCTTATCCTTTGATTTTGCCTGCATGTCGAGATTTAGGAATATCAAGAGCTTCAGCATTTGACAAGTACTTTGTGTAAAACTCAATCACCTATTCCACAAGCTAACTCTCAACAATAAATCCTTCTAGCAGACATCAATTATTCACATAACCTTTTATCATCTTTATAAACCATTCAAAGGGGTACATCCAGTGCCCATGAATAGGTCCTAGCATTTTTATCTCATAAACTAAATGAACAGTTAGATGTACCATAATGTCAAAGAATGAGGGTGAAAAATTTATTTCAAGTTGGCACAAAGTAATCACAATCCCTCTTTACAAGGCATCCAAACTATCAGGATGTATGACTTTAGAGCAGACAACATTAAAGAACCAACAAAGCCTCGTGATAGTAATTCAAACACGCTTTGGAAAAATTCCACCTATAGATATTGGTAATAAGTGTTGTATTAAAATATGACAATCAAGAGACTTCATTTTAATTAATTTCAACTCTTTCATCGATATGAGCCTTCTGAAACTTGAAGAATACCCTTCCAGAACCTTGACACTGTTAAAGAATTCGCAAAATAAAATTTTCTATTTTCTGGAAAGAGTATGACATGCTTGTAGTAAATATGTTCTTCTTCCATTATCACGCGGTACCAGTTCCTGTCTAATACCCATTTCTTCCATATCCATTTGAACATTGATTCCATCTTTAGTCTTTCGTGGAACATTATGTAATGTATCAACAAGACTGTCACATATAATTTTCTCGATATGCATCACATCAAGGGCATGTCTCACATATAGAGATTCCCAATAAGTAAGGTTGAAGAATATTGACATCTTCTTCCACCCAATTGATGGAGGCTTATCTTTATTCTTCTTCCTAAACTTGACACTCAAATGTTTCATCTTCAGCCACACTTGTCAACCCGTCAACCAGATTAGTGTCTGTCCTTCTTCTCAAAAGCCATTGAACACTTTTCTTTGCCTACGATAATGATGATTCTTCGGAAAAAACCTATAATGCCCAAGGAAGACAGTCTTTTGGCCATGTGTTAGCTGAAAAAATGAAGTATTCTCCTCATATATCGGACATGCATAATGGCCTTTCACACTATAACCTGACAAGTTGTCATACACCAGAAAATCATTTATAGTACATAATAACATTGCTCTCAAAGTGAAATTTTCTTCACTATATGCATCAAATACTTCAATACCCATGTCGAATTCAAATCATCAATCAAATGTGCCAAATAAACATCAATATCATTCCCCGATTAGTTTGGCCCTAAAATGAGTAAATACAACATCATATACTTGCGTTTCACATAAATCTATGGAGGTATATTGTATATAACCAAAATCACCAGCCATAAACTATAGGTGCCTTGATTGTACGGATTCATTCCATCCGTAGAAAGCGCAAGGCGCACATTTCTTGTTTCTTTATCGAATTCAGGGAACAAGCCATCAATCATCATCTATTGTGGATAGTCAGATGGATGTCTAAGAAGCACGTAATCTATCTTCTCATCAGCATGCCATCTTAAGTTCTTGGCATCTTCAACATCATTAAACATTCATATTAATCTTAGTATTATAGGAAAATACCATAACACCTTAGCGGGCACCTTATTCTTCTTGTATCGTGGTGCTTTGCATTCATGATTAGTACAATTATCCAAAGACACATTGTCATTGTGAAATAAACTGCAATCATTAGGGCATGCATGTATCTTCTCATAAATCATGCTCATAAAGGAAAGAATCTTCTTCCCTTCATAGGTACAATTGGGTATAACGTTGTCATTAGGAAGCATATCCTTTACAAGTGTTAATAAATCTGTGAAACTCTTATCACTCTATCCATTACATGCTTTTAAGTTGTACAACCTTAAAATAGCGGATATTCGAGTAAATGTCTTACAATCACCATACAAAGGTTTCTTCGAGTTATTTAATAACTTCCCAAACATTTTTGGACAATCCCGAACACTTTCCTCAACCTTTTGAGTCATCTCCTCTAACAAATGTCCCTCATAGTTCTCAAATGATGATCCACTACTATCCCTCCTAACATCGTCATTATTATATTTAGACTCTATTTCACCATGTCATATCCAATAAGTGTAACTTGTATCAATTCCACACACAAACAAATGATCTCTCAAATCATCAGCGTTGACACGTTGAATATAAGCACAATTCAAATAAGGACAAACTATTTTACTAGTCTTGAGCATATTCAACTACAAACTTGATAAAAACTCCACTCCTTCATTATATTCTCTAGACAAACGATTTGCAGGCAACCATTTTTAATCCATAGTTTTTCAATCTAGATGTATCCCACACAAAAGTAATTATTACAAATCAATTGAATTATAAGTTTAATAATTCACAAATCACTCATGCTTAAAAAGAATTAATCTCAAATGTATCATGTTGTTTTGTATATATATACATACAAATCATGCTAACATGTTTCCAAAAAGATATTAATACTCAAACTGCTCATACTTAGAAAGAGTTCATATAGATATATATACACATACATATATACATAGCAAAACATTGTACAATGGTTCAAATTACAAAAGATATGCATACTATGGGATTAAAGCAATAATAGCACTATATACATCAAAAGGTTGATACAACCCAAACACCTAAAAAAGAAAAACTCATAACCATAAAACTAGATCCTCCAGTAGCCTCGTCGAGCCCAGCTAATAACTATAACTCTCAAAGTCTACTCATCACGATATATCATCTGATCCCTCACATCATCGTTAGAGAGTCTAGTCACGGGTACTCTAGGGTAACCGGGGTGGATACTCGGAGTTAAGCTATGATGAAACCTCCACTCATCATCAATGACCATCCGTTCTCTTGATATCCTATCATACTCTCTAGCAAACACCTCACCCTCAATAAATCTCGGGTATGGTGCATCAGTATGGTGGACAAACTAATGCAAAAAAGTAGATGTAGCCAACGCCCATGGCTCTATCTGAGGTAGGGTCAACAATAGGTGATACGATATGAAATGGAATGGGTGATAGGATGCGCTACTTGCATACAACCAACCTAGCTCATTGTATAACCATATGACATGAGTCCGTAGATCTGCATATGGCGCCATGCATAGATATGGTGGAGGGTATGTCATCTCACTACCTACAAATGAGAACCACTAAATCTTATCATCAAGGTTTTTCTCGAAAGGATCTAAATTATAAAATATGTAAACTGATCTTCAACTAGCTAGACAAATCATAAATTTATTCTACCAGATGTTAATCAATTATGTAAAGCTAACAACATCAAACTATTTTAAATAAGGACATAATCGTTAGTTATATATTTAAAAAACTGGACGAACATCAAACTATCATCAAATAGTTCAAGCTACGCATAGTAAAATCAAGTATATATTAATAAGATAATATATATAGGTTAAGTATAATAATATGATACTATTAAAAGTAGAGTTGAGAATAATGTATATAATAGTTTGTTATAAGAGCACATATTAATTATTATATTTAGTATAATAAATGCTAAACCCAAACCCAAACCCTAACCCTAATAAATTATAATAAAAAATAACCCTAAACCTTATAAAACCCTAATCCTAAACCTAGCTAACTATAATTAAACCCTAATAAATCCTATATTATTATTATTATTATTATTATTATTATTATTATTATTATTATTAGTATTATACACAATTATTCCTCTCTATTTAATTATTCACTTTTATATTTAGTATAATAAATGCTAAACCCTAACCCTAACCCAAACCGTAAACCTAACACTAACCCTAATAAATTATAATAAAAATAAACCCTAAACCTAATTAAACCATAATCCTAAACCTAGCTACCTATAATTAAACCCTAATAAATCCTATATTATTATTATTATTATTATTATTATTATTATTATTATTATTATTATTATTATTATTATTATACACAATTATTCCTCTCTATTTAATTATTCACTTTTATATATTCTTTATTTTCTATATCTATTTAATCCTCATCAAATAAAAATCATTAACATATGCATCTTTAATTGAAAATTTTATTTAATGATGTTCATATGTAAAATATATTTTCATTTCATTATATGACATTTCCTATATCTTATAGTGTCCTATACTTATATATATATAGTTTTTATGAGTGACATACTAATAATTTTAAATATTTTATTTCTCTTCGTAATTAAGCACTCATGCATGTTATATATATATGTAAAGGTCTCAGCCAACACATGCATATGTTAATATATAATAGTACCAATAAATTCAACAACGAACAACAATATTTTTCACCAACACATTTTTCAACAACAAACTTCAATTTTTCAATAACAAATAACATAACCTACATCAACATGCATGCATTTATATATATATAAGAAGAGAAAAATCTATGCGTGGAAGAAAAAAAGCATACATAAAAGGAGCGGTGGCAACCACCTACGAAAATAGCGGAGGAAGAAGGAAGAAGTGTTGGCAAGGTGCGAAAGAATGACAACACATGCAAAGCCGAGAATAGAAGAGGTGTGGTGTAAGGAAGAGGAGAGTTGTTGCTGAAAAAGAGAATAAGTGGTGGTTTCCCTGACTTGAGAGGAGCCGGAGTGGTGGTTCATGGTTTGGTGGTGCGAGGGTTTGCAAGAGAAGGAGAGTAAGAGAGGGAAGATGCAGAGTCTGAAATTTTTGGCATGAAACGGAACTGAACGAAATAAAAGGCGAAACGTCTGGTTTTAATAACGGTTCTTGCAAGAACCGTTATTAAAACTTCTCAGGCCTTTGACAACGGTTATTATAGAAACTGTTATTAAAGGAGATTTTAATAATGGTTTTTCATATACCGTTATTAAAACTACCGTGTAAAATTTTTACGTTGGGGTTTTAATAACTGTTTTGAACTATAACCGTTATCAAAACTGTCCCGCACATTAATTTTCACGTGTTTAACAACGGTTTCCTAACTACCGTTATTAATATCCCGTTATTATTTTCCATTTTTGTAGTAGTGTAAAATGGAAAAAAAAAAATTTGACTTGAAGTAAGGATAGTGGCCCTAAAGGTAGGGTCATTATCGCATGTGTCAAACTTTGGAGTTAGACCTTGAATTTCGGATATGATGTCAATAATTATATTTTAGAAATTTATATTAAATTTTTTGGTCATATGATTCTTATGAAAAACATTATACCTACCTTGTGAAATTAGGATATCGTAGAGATTTGTAAATAGTAACCCTAGAAGTAGAGTATTATTGCATGTGTAAGATGTTGGATTTAGATCTTGACTTTTAGATATATTTTCAATACTGATATATTAGGGATGTGTACTAAATTTGGTGATAAAATTATTAGTATGGAATACGTTATGCTTAATGTATGGAATTATAATTTCTTAAGGGAAATAAGGCATTATACCTTGGGGAATGTATTAGTCCTCATGTGGTTGTATTTTATGTGTTCAAAATAATTATACTAAGATGGATTATGTTATTTTCATAACTTCATGTATGTCTCCATCATGATCTTGAGATATACCACTATAAATAAGAAACTAAGCTCTTAAAGTGAAAGATCACATGAAACGGAGCAAATGTGTTTTGTGTCCATTCCACCAGACGATAATAGTAGCTCATGAGCATACTGTGCTGAGGCATGTATCATTATGTTTCACCAGATTAAGAAGTGGGGTACTTAAGCTCAACATAAATAAGAATACGATCTTAAGATAAATATACAATGAATAAGACACTAATCACTTAAAGTGAAAATTACGTGAGTTAGAAGTGAGGTGTTGTGTCCATTCCACCTAATGATAATAGTATCTTAGGAGCATTTTTTCTAGAGAGGTGCTTCATACTATTTCACCAGTTTATGAATAATGGTTAGGAGTGTATTGCCCTAGTATATATTAGGTTCTTTCCATTGGACTATAATAATAGCTTAGGTGTGTTATACCCTAAGAGTTGCTTTAATCCGTTCCACCGGATTAAGAATATTGAGGTCATTGAAATCAATGTAAATAAAAATATGGAGGATGATTATATCAAATAATGAGTTCTAAAATTAGTCTTTACCTTGCATCATATTATTTTTAATATCTTATTTGAGCTTATGTATTCTATGTAACCATATTACGGATGTATGGTTACCTTACTCAATACGTAGCATATTGATAATCCTTTTTATAGGTGCTTCTTTTTCACATGACTAGATCATCCTTGTTTTGCAAGTAATTGACGATTACTAATTTTAATGTGATTTCCTATGGTGAGTGTATAATCAAGTTGGTATAGGATATAGTTATTCGGATATCTCTATCTCTCTATGGATTCTCAATTCTTTATTTTTATTATACTTCTCTCTATTTCGTATCCTATATCATGGCGGAATCAATTGATTATCACACCTAATTCCTAGGTATGATGCTACTTTATCCTTGCACTCTACATAAACTAGGTATAAGGAGTGCCTTTGCTATGTTGATGCAGCGTAACACCCATGAATTTTATGTTTTAGGTTCCAAAATTAATTCTTTAAAATAAAAATTTTAATTCCTAAATTTTAGGGGTGTTACATGCCTGTGAAATCATCTAATGAGCAAGCCTTCAATAGAAAACAATACAGAAAATGCTACTCCCGCTAAGGCAGAGGGAACAATACATAACTCCCTAGTCCAAAAAAGTAGCACAACCTCAACCTAAAACAATGAAGAGTTGCGCTCCTTACTGACAAGAAACTAGCCATGACAACACAGACCATACACCCAAACACATGCCCCACAACAATTAAAAACTAAAAGAAAAAAGCAAGAGTAGGCTGAGACAAATAGACCACCAACATAACAAATCGTGACAAACAAGAGTAGGCTTTCGTTATTGTAATTCATTTTCTAAATAGAACTTTGAAGACTCCAAGTTGTTTTCATGCATTATAAAATCATTAAATATATTTTAAGATGAGCTATACAATTTACATTGGATTTTATACAAGCTATAAATGATAATTTACCACATGTAATATCATTGAATGAGGATAACATTCATTTATATTGAAAAAAGATAAAACAAACACTTTATAGGCATATATTATTGAATTATATATATTTTTGACACTGTATCTATAAATCCTAATTTAAGTGTAATAATTAGTACACATAAAGTGATAAAATTATATAAATAAAATGTTAAATGCCATCATAATAAGTATTCCTTTCATTCTAAAAGAAAATTCTTTTA
This sequence comes from Tamarix austromongolica, assembly GCA_039764185.1. Taxonomy (NCBI): domain Eukaryota; kingdom Viridiplantae; phylum Streptophyta; class Magnoliopsida; order Caryophyllales; family Tamaricaceae; genus Tamarix; species Tamarix austromongolica. The sequence goes on from CM077818.1 coordinate 11,784,031, forward strand.
GGTACAAAATTTTGTTTAAAAAATCTTTTTAGATAAGTTAATGCTTAATTTCCATTTTTATCCTTACTTCTTTTTCTTTTTTCTTCTATACATTAATTGTTATGTTATTTTTTAATTAATGGTGTAGTTATAATATTATACATTTATTTATTACCTCTTAAAATAGTATACGAATTACTAAAATAACATGTTTTTTATAAAATGAATGAAGTATTTCTTATGTATATCCCTTCAAAGGTTATTATGCATTAATATATTATGTATCATATATCAATTTAAAAGTTATTTTTCTTTCAAAATTATTCAATACACATCAATGTAATAAAAACTTCATATGCATCAATAAGTATAACAAATGAATAAATAAAAGAATAACTATTTTTTAATATTATATGATTATTTAATTATAATAACAATTTTATTTCTTTATAAATATAATTATTTTTAATTATATATTATGATTATAATAGTTAGAATTTTTTTGATTAAATTATAACTATATATCACACGTCTCAAAGGATTACATAATATAATAAAGTTTCCTACTAATCATAAATATTACATTATCATTTTTCATAAGTTTCCTAATATGGTTTTAATCATAAACTTTCCTAAAGTTTCCTAATAATATATTTACATTAAATAAAATAATATCACACCATATAATTTAATTTACTTATGTTCTAATATGGTTTTAGGTAACCGTTTAAGGGGGGATTCAAATGGCCATTTTTATATTTTTACTTTTCCCCATCTTGTTTAAGTGGGGTTAATTTCTCTAAGTATGAAAAAATGTGACATTTTTGTTGATTATGTTCTTGGTGATCTGGAAACAAAAAATCCTATTAGTATAAGGCCAATTTAAAGGAGTTTTTTGGATTTCCTTGTTGATGACTTGATTGCATTTTAGGCTAAATTTCCTTTGCCTCTGCTTGACTACCAGATGTTTGGAGTGATTTGAAGCTCATAGGTGCAGATTTCTCATGAGACTAAGCAAATTATTCATGCTACTTCCTTAAAAACTTGATCAAATATTCCCAAATGATGGGGTTGAGGTCCAAATCAATCACAATCATATATTGTGGCACATTAAGGCTAAGCTACACTTTCTTTGGATTGCGAATTCACTATAATATTTCTCTGGTAATAAACCCAAATAATGTAACACCCCCATTTTCACAACCATAAAACTTTGTTTTGGAAATGAGTTTATGGAAACTAAAATGAAATGGGAATGAAAGCGCCAAATCTAATATGGAGTAGGTACAACCATTACTTAATCTATGTCAGGTGCAAAGCTAAAAGTGCTATCATGCGTTAAGGAATTAGGTGTGGTTGGCATCTAACCCAAGATGAATATGAGAATTACTTAATGGTAATTTAGAGCACGATAAAACTCTTAAAATGAGAGGGGTCAAAATACAAACAGAGAAGCATTAAATATTTAACTTTACACATAAAAACTAATATAAGTAAATAGTGACAAAAAATAAGTGTGGGTAGCTTTAGCATGTACTAATTTGACTCCTTTAGATAATACTTCATAAGAATGGACCACCTATAAAATAAGGCTAACTACTCCTCCATTGTGCTAGGATAAACACATAGCCACATAGGGTGTTATTACATCTAAGTAATTAGTAAAATATAGCTCTTATGAGCACATAAAACATAACTTATGCCAACGCATGTTACCACTCAATACATTCACCTATGTTGGCACTTTCAAGCATCCTAGTGTAGATATTAACATACAAACTCATAAGAGAGTATACGTGGAAAGTGTTACACCCATCCAAAAGATGATGTATTTATACCATATTATTGCTAACTTATTATGTGACAACATAATTCCAATTACAAAATAAAAATGGGTGTATAATGTTCACACCAAACAATCTAAGTTGGGGTTTATTGTTTACACCAAACCATCTGAGCGAATGCTTAGGCAATTACGCCAAACGTAACACTAGTCATCAAAGTAAAGAGGCTTTAAAGGAGATACTATACCCACATTACTTTGTTTATTACCAGTCCAATAAAGGTCATTAGAGCCAAGAGATTTTGAAATAGGATACCATTCCCACCTTAATTGGTTTAATGCCTACCAAAAAATTGTTTATTGGTGACACCAAACACATTAATAAATGTTAGGTCCAAGATGTTTTTAATAGGGATCGCAAACCCACCTTACCTGGTTTAATGCCATATCCAAATAGGTGTTTATAAGCAACACCAAACTTGACATAGCATATCATAACATATCATAAGAATCCAAATGGGTGTTTTTAGGTAGCACCGAACTCATATCACCAAACTTTCACAAAAGTGTTTATAGATAATACTAACTTGACCCACAAGTATTTATAGGTGACACCAAACATATCTTGTAATTGCATAGGTTAAGATATCCCAAAATAACTACTTTATAACTTATAAAACCTACTTTAGGGCCAACCAAATCAAAATATTAGATAAATTTGGGTCAAAAATTATAAAATAAGATCATATGCCATTTTAAGAAAGATTATTATTCATGGTCAAAGTTTAAAGTCAAATTCAAAGGTAAATGGTTAAACTTTGACTTTTATTATCTACATATTCAACATTTTACCCTATCAAAACTAATATGGTAATTTTGGGTCTAATCTTTATTAATTATTAATCAACTTTATATAAACATGATTAGTTCTTTACTAATCCTACTAATGCTAATTAGTGAAAAAAGCTTTAAATATTTATGAAGAACATGACAAATATACATACCCATTTTTACTAAACTTTCTTTGACTTTAAACAATCATGAATTAGGTTATATTAATCTAAATGATTACAATTATATATCAAAACTATATTTAAAATGCCAATAGAGATCATGGAATCATTATATTAACCAAAAATATTCAACACTGAGATTAAACCCAAGGATAATTATCAAGAAGCAATTTTGGACAAAATTTCCCTCTCGTGAGAGATTGACTATAACTTTTTACATATTTAACAATTTTGGAATTTGAAATATGTGTTAGAAATGAGACACCTTAATGTTACGTATGGAGTCTTATTTGCATCAATATATGTGTATGGAGGTCAAAAAGTTAAAGACTCTCCATCTCTTATCAATTTTAATTAACATATCCCTATTAGCTAGACTTGATATGAGCTTTTGTAAAAATTTCATGAACTCATTTATTTTACAATGTCCACATTAGTTGAATGATAACAGTTATGGCTACTACATATGTAGATTCATGGACAATATATTAATAAATAGATCTTATGATATAGATGCAAAAATGGTATGTTTCTTAGTCTATATCAAATCTATCAAGTTGAATACTGACATATTTGATAATTGACTTAATTACTAACTAATTAAATGTCATTCATAGTTTTATAACTTCAAATATAAAAAAGATGAGGGATACACATTTGATAAAGTAAGAGATTATTGGGCCAAACACTTATGTTCACTCACACACACCGACATAGATTAGCCTCTACATATTTAGGTGTGTATCTAATGTTTATTACTTGAAAGTTATATATTTTATTATTATAGGGTTTAGGTTTATTTCACTTACTTTAGAGGTTTTATGTTTTTATTTTAGGGTTTTGGGTTGACGATTTAGGGTTTAGGTTTAGGTTTGGGTTCATTATTGTGTATATGGCTATGTTTTTATTTTAGGGGTTTTAGGTTTTTATTTTAGGGTTTGGGTTGATGGGCTAGGTTTTGGATCAATGGTTTAGGGTATATGTTGTAGGGTTTAGGGGTAGAACGTAGGGTTTAAGATGAGTGTTTGGGTTTAGGGGTTTGGTGTAGGGTTTAAGGTTTGGGTTTGGGTTTTGGGGTTTATGTTTTGGGTGAGGGTTTAAGATGTCTCATATATGGATGAAATTACATCTATTTTTCATGCTTTCATGTTGTCCTCTTCTTTTGTGGACCATGACTTATATAACTAGCTAGTATCACATGGTCATTGCTTATTGTTCATTGTCGTGTAAGGGCTTACTTTGGGGAGTAATATGATTGTTGACAACACAGAAGGATGGGAGAATAAGGGACAAAGCAATGGACATGTTTTTGTTGTAGTGTAATGTAATTTGTTGACAACATGTATTTTGTGTCTGTTATTGAGATGTAATTGTAGTTGAAACTAGTTATTTTTGTGAACATACATATAAGGTGAAATTGTTATTTTTAGAGACATTTGTAGATTTGGTATCTCTTGAATATGCACATGTGTGTGTAAGTTAGAAGAAAACTAAATGATTTTTTATATTAATGTTTCAATAATGATTATAATGAAATAGCCGGTATCAAAATGCCTTGAAAAAAATGTTTTTCTTAATGTTTTTGATAACGATTTTTATGTTAATGTTTTTATAATGATTATGATGAAATAATCGTTATCAAAATGCCTTAAGGATTTTTTTTTAGTTTTTGATAATGATTTTTATATTGATGTTTCAATAATGATTATGATGAAATAATCGTTACGAAGATGCCTTAATTTTTTTTAATGTTTTCGACAAAGATTTTTGTCCGAAAATAATAAATTTAAATGCAACTTATGATAATGATTTTTATTTAATAATTGTTATCAAAACACCTTTGAACATCATTTTAAATATTTTTTTATAATAGTTTTTTGCTTGATAACTCTTATAAAGTACCACTTATGGTAACTGCTTTTACTTAATAACCGTTATTAAGTACAGCTTATGGTAACAGTTTTTCGTTAATTAGGTGCTAAGATGAGCTTTTTTTTTATGATAATTTTAATGTAATAACCTTTATGGAAAGTGAATTTTTAATAACGATTCTTTTAAAAATTTAATAATAAATGATTTAATAATGATTACGGTATTAAAAAACTTGAAAAAACCATTGTCAATTCGTTATTAAGTAGTATTGTCTATGGAGATAAAGGACCCTTTGTTTATCTCATTTCTATGAATGAGTTCATGATGACCTGCGCCTAGCTAACAAATTTCCCTCCGGAATTTCTACTCAACTCATGTCATTGTAAAGTGGCTGCAGGATTATGGGATAGGCTTCCAACGGCGAGGACGGTGCACCAAAAGATGGAAAGATGATGGAAGATCCGTTTACATTCAGCACTACCAGACAACCCTGTTCCTTCCCTGGTGAGTCATCAGCAGGCGGTTACATGAAAGGAAGACCACCATGGGAGATCAAAGAATTCGAGAACGAATACAAGATGAGGTACGTTCGACATGCTCGGTATGACTAAAATGATGTGAAAGTCGGGATCGAAGAAAAGATGCTGGTTCTCAAAGTTGAGAAAGACTCATCATCTGCTGAGGAAGAAGATGGTTCAGAAGGCAAAGGGAATTGGTCTGCCAGAAGATGGATTGCTTTGCCGGAAAATGTTGGGTTTGAGAAGATCAAAGCAGAAGTTAAAGACGGTGTATTGTATATAAATATTCCAAAGGTAGGGAACACTAGAGGCGAGATTTTGGACATCGATGTTCAATGACGATTGCCTGCCTGCCTTTGAATTTTGCAATCCATCCATGCTGTTGGTGCCCATGTACATTCTTGTGAAAAGAAGAAAGTTTGCGGTTTCGTGCGGCAGATTGATCGCATTATTGTTGATTTTAAATGCCAACTAGTGGAGTACGAGGGTCGGACCGTATTTGAATCTTGATTGCTGACTTTAAAAGCACCTTTAGCAAAGCATTCATGGTTTCGTGTGGCAGTGTGACTGACTACGGACGCTAGCCGTTTGAGCCCAGCCAGAAGTGGAAAAGGGTGGGGGGCCCTCCCTTTTCCCCCTAACGGGTGACGCGACGTCCTTTTAGCAATTGAATATTGACTACTGTTGCTTTTGCACCGCCTGATTTAACTTACTCCGTGAACATTTCAGGCCTCGTTTAGGAGATATGAAAACTAGCCGTTAAAGTTTTGAATAATGTTTATAAACCCGTTGATAATCCGACCTTTTTCCCATCATCAACTTAAATAAGAAGCTAAGCATTAATAATGGTTAGCTGAATGTCTATATTTTTTGGATGGATTGCTTCTAGTCATCAATTGACAATGGGATCAACCACTGACTCAAATAAATTATTATGTAATATTCCTGAAATTAGTCACTAAGTCCATATCGTTTATAAGAATATAAAAATTATCACAACTAGAAAGATGTATACTAAATTATTATCAAATATAATACCATATCATTAAAGTTGTATTCTATATGTGTCATATTCATTAATGATTTACTTAAGAAATGTGTATTTTTTAAATATTAATAAGGGAATATAAAAATATAGAAATATGTAATATCCTATAAAAATTGTAACCATTTTGTGACAATTTAAAATAAATTAATATGCAAACAAAGTGGGATAAGGGGTATTTTAAATTTTTCAACGTTTAGTCATTCATGGATATTTTTGATAATGGCATGTATATCCATGAATAAAACACACCATATATATATATATATATATATAATTATAAGTATTATGGCAATTTATATGCCTATTGTATATTAATATTGTTTTAGTAATATTTTTAATATTCTTAAATCAACCTTTTACTACAAGTTATTTACCGAAATATATAGAAACTATATTTATTTTTAAATAAAAAGGTAACAATAATAATTCCCATATATAATCTAATTAATTAAATTAACATTAGTACACAAATATAAATATAAATATAAATAGACAATCATATTAGCAAGCCAAATGCTATCATTCTTATTTTTTTAACACATTTGACATTTTTTTTGAAAACAAACTAATATTTGGTATAGATATGGATGATAATACATTAATGAGAACAATTTTTTTTATTACAGTTTTAGTTTTTTCTTTCTCATCCCAAATATGCACACTTCATATAAATAGATAAGAAATAGACAAAAGACAAGTGATGAGATCGTAGTTAGTCTGTTAGTTGATAGTATATAGAGTAGTGGCTGATTTCTCTTATGGCCGGATAGATAAATGTTTGGACTTATGCGATTATTTTTTAACCGGGATTACTGAATATCAAAAGCTTATTACACGAAATCCTATTTTTTAGAAATATGGGGTCTCATGTTTCAAGAATTATTCCTTAATATTACTTAAAATAATAAATAAATAAATTACTACCATACGAGAGGATTGTTGAAATTAAATATTTGTGTTTCATTCCGCTTTGAAAAAATAATTAAAAAGTCAAGATTAAGAAACAAATAAGTAAATTATAAAAACTATTATTAGTATAAGATGTATAAAAATATCAAACTATATTTAACAAACTTCTAGGAAAGAAATGGTCAAAAGGAGTATTCTTAATAATATTTTTTAATAAATAGCTAATATGAGAAAATATGGATTGAAGCTAGAAATAGTGACAAAATAAATGGTAAAATACTTTTACATGCGACTCTTGGAGTGTGCGTTTTTTTTTTCTTTTCTTTTATAGCACTAGTCTTAAGAGATATAAATTAGCATTTGATTTGATTTGTAAAATAGTACTTCATTAGTTTATGAAAAAATATTGGTGTAGGTATGATTTTTATTTAAAAAGAGTTAAAAAGTTAAAGTATAATATTTATTTATTTTATAATTTTCCTTTATATATGCATTTATTATAGTGTTATTTCCTAATAAATGTGTAATTAATATATAAGAATACATTAATTAATCACCCAAAATGTGTAATTGCTGAAAACTAAAAATGCTTATTTTTATAAACACTTGTTAGGAATATAAGTGGTGTTTTAAATATTTTTATTCTTACTTTCTTAATCATAACCTTTATGACTATATTTAGCATTTTTATTTTTTATCTGTTCTTAAACTGCAATACTAAAAAAAAAAGAAAAAAGAGAGAATAGTTATAGTGCCTAACGGTTTCCCATTATTCAGGAGTCAGGACTAATAGTAATTGAGAAAGTTAACGTTAACGTATTTATTGAGAATCACATACGCAGATCCGTCATTGTTTGTTAGGAAAATAGTTTATCTTTCTCCTCTGGGCCACCGCTAATCTGTTTCCAACGGAGCTAACAATTCAAAATTCAGCAGACACGAAACCCGCGTCACACAAGCCGAAACAAAACTGAATGAGTCTTCGGCTCTGCCTCTCGACTGGTGAGTGAGAACCTTTTTGCAATCGCTTCGCTCTGTGTGCGTCCACTGAACCGAGGAAGAAAGAAGAAGAGGAAGATGGAAGTGAGTGAACCGACACCATGTCTGTTGCGTTCATTCTCTCAACCCTCTGAGACGACTCTTCAACCCAAAGAGGTTAGGTTACTTAAATTTAAGTTGATTAAGTTCATTTACTTAATTTTGAAGTTTCTTTAAGTTTAATTGCGATTTTGACTTGATGGGTTTGAGATTATTCAGGACAATATCAACTGGGTTTTCCATGTTTCTATTTTTGTTTACAGATTTTTGCTTCAAATTTCCATGAGTTATAGACAATTATCAATTATCATTTTTGTTTCCCTGGGATTGATATCTGCTGCTTTTTGCCCACTACCCTAGGCTTCAATTCCCCCTGTTCTCCAAAATGATTGCCGAAAAAGAACAAATTTGCAGTATCATCAGTTCATAGGGTACTCGTTTATGAATAGTTCATATGAAATTTTATATATATTGTGCTTTACTCGACTGTGTCCATCGTCATTTCTGACTTTTTGGGAGCAAATATATATATATATCATGATTCTTAGGTGGATCCGCTCCGAGCTCTTGGTGAATCGATCTCATTAGGGAGGTACATGTCAGAATCTCTGGAATGGGAAAAACGATCAATGTTTGCTCGCAACCGATATTTAGAAGAAGCTGAGCAGTATTCCAAGCCTGGGTCTGTAGCCAAGATGAAAGCATTTTTTGAAGCACATTACAAGAGGTTTGCTGCCAAGAAAAAGCTAGCTGTGGTTGTTGAGCAACAAACTGAGGGAGCTAATAATGGTGTTGTTGAGGCAGGACCTGCTGTAGCTGAGCAATCACGTAAAGGAACTATTGGTAATAGTGAAGGGGAAAAATCTGCGGTTGAGCAATTGAGAAAAGGAACTAATGATGTTAATGAAGTGGAAACTGCTGCAAGTGAGCAATCACGTAAAGGAACTAATGGTGATAGTGAAAGGGGAAAATCTGCGGTTGAGCAATTGAGAAAAGGAACTAATGATGTTATTGAAGCGGAAACTGCTGCAAGTGAGCAATCACGTAAAGGAACTAATGGTGATAGTGAAGGGGAAAAATCTGCGGTTGAGCAATTGAGAAAAGGAACTAATGATGTTAATGAACAAGTAAGTGAAGGAGTTAATGGTGTTGATGGAACTGAAGGAGCTGTGGTTGAACAAGTAAGTGAAGGAGATATTGGTGTTGATATAGTGGAAGCTGGGGATGCAACTCAGTATTATTGCTCGGATACAGAACCGTTAAAGGACTACAGTCATTCTGGTGTTGAAATTTCGGGAAAAGATGTTGCTGGTATAGAGTTGGTTTCTACTAGCAATTTAGGTTCATGTGATCCTCCATCACTAGTACAAAAAGGTCAAAATGATACTGAAGACAGAGAATCAGGAGTTGCAGAATGTCCGGCGGAGAGTTCTGGCTGTGTTGAAGTTAAGCAGTCTAAAGATGGTGAGAAGCATGAAATTTTCGTGGGAAAACCTGAAAAGGTCTCTGCGGAGGTATATATATGATCATTTGGTTCCTGTTTCTCACTTTATGGAGTACATATGATCACTTCTTTTGGTAACCATTTTGTATTGTTCATGATCCAGAATGCTGCTGACATGGAGAAGTCGGGCTGCAAGAAAAGATCAGGAGATTCATCATCAAAAAGATCAGCTTTTAGTAAAATATTAAAGCATTCATCTTCTATTGCCAGACTAGCAAAACCTTTTCTTCGCAGACCGGAAGACTGTGCTACTACCCCTCCCACTAAGAGGAATACTTTGTTTAGCCAAAATAGCTTGACTTCTAGAGCTGTTCCCAACTCAGTGTGTGTCCAGCTGGATGCTGATCAAACTAAGAAACCTCCGTCCATGCTGAAGACCGGAAATGTCAAAGTTCCTATCCCTTCTGTAAAGAGAGCAAGGGAAAGCTTAGCTGTTCCCCAGACTCCATATAGGGTATGTAATTTCTTTCACTGGATTTTCTATGCTCACGTCAATTACAGAACAACTTATACTTGCCTTGTGTACAACCTTCATGAAACTGAGATCTATTTCCAAGTTTCAGGCGTCTGTCCACACAGTATCAAGACATATGTTTGCCACACCCAGGTTGGAACCTAGAAGGTAAATCTTCCATCAGTTATGATTTTCCTCCTGCCTACTTGGAAAGATGCGGATTGCCATACTTACATGGAAACTCTTAAGGTGCAGAACAACGCTTCATGACTCATATGGAGGAAGCAGAAGCGCAGCTGAACAGTTGCGATCACCATCTGTCATGTAAGAGAGATATTTCCCCACTTAATTATGATTAATTATTCTGATGAAACTTGAGGCATTAATGGTCATCTTGAATCATTCTTCAACATGTTTGTTCTAGGCCCTACATCCCATTCACAATGGATGCAAAACAGAAGTGCTTCCTGCTGAATGGGGATGGAACTTTGATAAGTAGAATTTGTTGGATTTAATTTGTGGGTCATGGTCTTTGAAATGTGACAACTGTTTTCAAGCAGACTAGCTGTATCACAATTGTGTTAAGATATGATTGTTGTGGATAGTTGCTGTGATTCATCCATACAAATTCGAGAGAACAAAATATTGCCAGCTGAAGCATCAACCAGTTGGGTCTAAAGGTGCTGATGTACTTAGCTATCAAAGCCAATAAAGGGGTTATGCATTGAAAGACATGCTTGCAAGTTAATATATTATTTTGATCTTAAAAGGTTTCATGAACAAATTAAGTTTTTTTTTTTAACAGAATATTTTCCCATAAACTCGTCTCATCCATCTTGTTCAAATGTAGATTGCTGCAAGTGTTGCTGATCTTGTTTCCACATTGCACTCTGTTGAACGGAATACAGTTGTCTCACTTTTCCTGTCAGATTCATTTTCTAGTGACATGATATACTTTGACTCATATTTTAAGTCATCTTAATGAACTAATTTATGACAGGAATAACAAGTCATCTTCTACACATAAAACACAAACTCCTGTCAAGTTCTCTCCTTTTAAATTCCAGACCGAAGAACGAGCTATGAAGCGCAGAGAGGCAATACCAATGCTAATGTTTCTAATATTTCTACTCATTTACCATGCTGTTATCTGATTCTCTCCTTTTTGTGTTTCTTTGGACAGTTTTTCCAGAAGCTGCAAGAGAAGAAGGAAGAAAAGGTGGAGCTGCTGGATAAGACCAAGGTTATCTGGGCCACTTTTATCTCAATTATTTGAACGGAGAGGAAGCCTTAGCGTGATAATAATAGTGCTTTGTTTTATTTAATTTCCTAGGACACTAGGCTATGATATCTGGTTCATGTATGATTTTTGCATTGGCTGTACTTCAGATGTGAGTTTATTGTTAAGAATTAAATGCTTTTGGCCCTTGCAGCAGAAGCCAAAAACTATCCCTGCCAATGTATTATCCAGTAGGAACGTCAAATCTAGAGCAACAGGGGATTGCAAGACCGAGTCTTCAAGTAATAACTTAAAGCAGGTATCTTCGCTGGCTCTCCATTTTCTGTTTCCCTTGTGTTAATACTTATCACGTATAAATATAATTGATGAAATCACTAGTAAGAGTGCTTGTCACGAGATAAGCTTGCTCTAAATAACTAGTGGAGGATTGTATTAGGTAGTTTGTAGCTAGTACAAGAGTTCATTGGCTGAAATGACAGATAAAGTGACCCAAACAAAGGGGAAAGAGAACCAAGTTGAGATGACTTGGATCTACCATAGAAATAGATGGTCAGATGATAGGTAACCCATAATGTTGTTGACGAATCGAGCCTGTTCGTTTGTTTAGATAAACAAATCAAGCTTAAGCCTTATTCTTGACTTGTTTATTAAACGAGTTGAGTTCGATCCATGGTAGACATGGCTTCGGCTTGAATTTAGCTTGGGCTCGACTCGTTCAATAGCTCGTTTATAGATTTGGCTCATTAGTGTAGAATTCATTTAATAAACAAGCCGTTAATTAAGCCGTATACTATGTGATTGTAAGATTCCAATATGCAACTAAAACACATATGTGTTTAAGAATGCTATGTGATTTTAAAAGGCACCTTTATCGGTGGAACATTTCCCACTTGACATTGATGACTTAAATGTCATTATAGTAAAGGTAGTAACCGATAGCCTTCTTCAATTTGGATTGATGTTAGATCGGAACTTGTGCTGGCTTTGTCAACGAATTGGGTAGAGTGTCAACCTAGGTTTGACAAGAGAGGGCATAAAAACTCTATACTATCATAAAGTAAATTTAACTTGTACTAGACTTCATAGATATCGTGATTTTTTCCTCAATATAATGAAGGTTACTATCATCTACCTATTGATGAGTAAAGTGGTAGAAACAGAATGGGCATAAAAACATTCACAACAACAGTAACAACATAGATGATGGAAGAGGTAATGTATATTAAGAATTTAGAAATATTGGTGGATATAAGTCGGGCATTCGAGGACCTGGTTCCTCCCAATTCTTCCAATTTCCCCCCTTCTCCTACCCGACCTCCTTTCCTATTTAATCCCCAATCATCCTAACAGAATTGTCCCTCCCCTATTCACCTAACTGCTAGCAAGGCATGCCGACTTATATACTCAACATTAATATTCCATAATACCCCTTCCCTAAATGCCAAATACTTGGTTAAGTAATAACAATAACACCGCTACTGCTGTAATGATAACAGACTCAATCATAACTCATAACCAATCATAACTCATAATCAACTGTCTAAGTCGCAGCTAAGCCAACGCCAGTATCCCTAGCTAACCTATCTCCCCTAGCCCTTACCTTCTTGTGTCCTCAAGTAAATGTGACCAATGGTTTATCAATACCCCTCGCTAACACTTTCACCTTGTCCTCAAGGTGGAAAGAGGGAAATTGGTTGTTAACGAGATCAAACTCTTCTTAAGATGACTCAAAATCAGGCGGCCTATTCCAGTTGCACAATACCTCCAGAATCCTCGTTGGACTATAACGCATGTCAAGCACCTGTTCGGGTTCCACAACCCACTCCAAATCTGGTGTGAGTCTAGTTGGGAAAGGCCGCAATTAATGAACATTCCTCACTGCCAATTTTAGCATAGGCATGTGAAACACAGGGTGAATTCGCATCGAATCCGAAAGAGCTAGCTTGTAAGCCACTTTTCCCACCCTGCTTAGGATGTGATGAGGGTCAACATAGCTTGGAGAAAGCTTCTCATTCACCCGTTTAGCTAGTGATTGCTGCTTATATTGCTTGTGTTTCATGTACACCCAATCACCAACCTTAAAGGTGATATCCCACTGCTTCTTATTGGCCATCACCTTCATCAATTGCTGAGAGTGATATAGGTGCAGCTTCAAGTCATCCAAGACAACATCTCTGTCCTAGAGCAAGGAATGGAGTGGTACTAGTGGCTGTATGATGGGAGGTACCATACCAACACTTAGCCCATGTCTTCTAATAAAGCACCTCAGATATGCTTCCACGCAACCACCTTGGTCTGACCATCGGATTGCGGGTGATATGCAGTGTAGTATTTTAGTGCTGCCCCTTTCAACCGAAATATCTCTTTCCAGAAATAACTTAAGAAGATCTTGTCTCGGACAGATACAATGGACTACTTGGTCTGTCTTCTAATAAAGCACCTCAGATATGCTTCCACTCAGCCACCTTGGTTTGACCATTGGATTGCGGGTGATATGCAGTGTAGTATTTTAGTGCTGCCTCTTTCAACCAAAATATCTTTTTCTAGAAATAACTTAAGAAGATCTTGTCTCGGATAGATACAATGGACCGGGGAATGCCATGTAACTGTACCACCTCCTTAATAAAAATTCCAGCAACTTAGGCTGTGAATGGGTGCCGAAGGGGTATAAAATGTGCGTACTTTGAGAAACAATCCACTGCCACCATTATACAGTCATGCCTTTCTGACTTAGGTAACCTTTCGATAAATTCCATTGACACATCTTCCCAAACTTGTTTCGATACGGGTAATGGCTGTAATAGACCTGCCGGGGACAAGTTTTAGACCTTGTTTTGCTGACAAATAGTACAGGCAGCCACATATTCCTATACTCTTTGACGTATAACTGTCCAATACACATTTTTGGCTAATCTTATGTAGGTCTTCAACACCCCAGAATGCCCCCCAATCTATCCTCCATGATATTTAGCTAATGAATGAGAAATAAACACAGACTTTCGAGGAAATACCAACCTGCCTTTGTAGAACAGGCTCCCTTAATTAAGGCTATAGTTTGGCACTATCCCTAGAGACGTGTGGAGAGTCCTTTTGATAGGCCCAAACTCTGGGTTAGCATCCACTTCGTCTTGCAGAGCCTGCTAGTTGTGAACACATGTTGCAGTCAAGGCAGCTAAGCTAATGTCTTCATCACGCCTAAACAAGGCATTAGCTGCCTTATTTTCACAACCAGACCGATATTCAATGTCAAAGTTGTAGCTCCATAACTTGGAAACTTAGTGTTGATGCTCTTTGGAGATGATTCGCTGGTCCAACAAAAACTTTAAGCTTTTTTGATCTGTGCGTACTACAAATTTGTGGCTCAAGAGATATGGTCTCCAATGCTTGATTGCCAGAACTACTACCATCAACTCCATTTCATATACAAACTTTAAGCAATTGGTCACTGATGTTGCATCAGAATTACTCTAATTCCCAGCCTTGATGCATCGGTTTCTATCACAAATGGTTGTTGAAAATCTGGTAGGGTCAGGACTGGTACTCTTACCATTGCTTGTTTGAGCTCCTCAAATGCACTTTGAGCCTCTCCATTCCAGTCAAAGCCATCTTTTTTAAGTTGAGTAGTCAGGGGCGCTGCTATATGCCTATATTGATGTACAAATTTCCGATAATATCCTATGAGACCAAGAAAACCTCGCAGTTCTCTTTAAATTCTTAGGTGTTGGCTAATTGACCATCACCTTTATTTTGGATAGATTAGTTGAAATTCCTGCTGCGAAGACAATATGGCCTAGATATTTCGACTCCTTTTGACCAAACTAGCTCTTTTTTTTTTGATTAATAAACAATGAGTGTGTACGCAACAGCCCAAACACAACTCTTAAATGCTACACGTGAGCCTCTCGGCTATACACCAATATATCGTCAAATAATACCAAAACAAATTTCCTCAAGTAAGGCTTGAAAATATTGTTCATAAATGCTTGAAAGGTGGCTGGAGCATTCATCAGCCCAATTGGCATTACGAGGAATTTATAATGACCCTCATGGGTCCTAAAGGTCGTTTCGGGCACATCCTCTGGCCGCACCCTAATTTGACGATACACCAACTTCACGTCATGCTCAGAAAATACCCTTATGCCATAGATCTAATCTAACAACTCTTCAATTACGTGGATACTTATCCAGGGCATTTGCTCTATTTAGGGCGTAGTAGTCCATACAGAAGCGCTAACTACCGTCCTTTTTTTTACTAGGAGCACTGGACTGGAGAAGGAGTTGTGACTTGGCTGAATGATGCTTGTTGTCATCATCTGTTGCACCAACTTCCCTATCTCGTCTTTCTAGGCTTGGGGGTATCTATAGGGTCTGACGCACCAACTCACCTGTTGCTGCCCCTTCTTTAGCTCAATGCGATGGTCCAAGGCCTGTTGAGGAGGAAGACCCGTGGGAGCTCTTAGCACATTTTGAAACTCATCCAACGCCTGCTAGACATCCTTTGCCACTTGGGCTTTTTCCCGCAGGTTTCCCTCTACGACCTCCACTGCACAACACTCCAGTAGAATCCCTTTCCCTTCTCTTCGGACTATTTTCATCATCGCCCTTAATGAGATCTGAGTTTTGCATAGCCTTGAATCCCCTCTTAGCTCCACAATTTTTTGTCCCACCACAAATTTCATAACCAGTGCCTTCCAATTTACGTGCATCATTCTGAGTTTTTCCAGCCATTGCATTCCCATAATGACATCTGCGCTTTCTAGTTCAAAGGGTAAGAAATCTTCGCAAACATCAATCCCTTACAAAGAGAATGTGAGAGACTTACACCTTGAGCCTAGACCGACCCGCCTGGACCCATGACAACTCCATACACACTTGTGGGGGTCATTTATAGTTGCAACTTTCTGACCACATCCAATGCGATGAAGTTGTGAGTTGATCCGCTATCGATAAGTACATTTACTTGGGCAACTTCCATCTTCCCCGCCAGCTTCATAGTTCTGAGGGGGGTGAACCCAACTTCAAACTCATGGATAGCTTAGTTTGGCTTTTCATCTTCTTTTCCTCCCTCTTCTCGGGGTCGGTAGCTTCATCCTCAACCACTTAATTGTCAATTTCTTATAGAGAGGAAGAATCGTCCAGCAATAACACCTGCAACAACTGATTTTTTGCACTCGTGCCCATCGCATCAAAAGCATAATCCCTTATCCTTCCTCTATCGGTAGCATCGGTGATTCGACGGAACCCAGAAGGTCGTCAGTTGGTGGAGTTTCCTTTAGTGTTGGTGCCATCGACTAGATTTGTAGTCCAGCTTATGTTGTAGCTCTCTATTGTCTTCATTCCCGCAAAGCTCGAGTGGGTTGAAGAAGTTAGGTAATATGGGCTTGAAATCTTTGGGCTAGGGATATTACCTTGGGCATTAGTGGCCTTGCTTAGACTACCCCCCGATCTAGATCATCCCACTTAAAGGACTTGCTTCTTCTCCTCAATCAGCTGGGCAGCATCCATCATCTCCAAGAGGTTCCTTGTCCATCAAACGGACCTCCATCTGAATGGTTGGCTTAAGACCATTGAGGAACGTACTTTTCAAAATCTCCCCTATCACACTTCCCTGCAACGGTGCTACTATGGCTTCAAACCTTTCTAGGTACTCTTCAATGGAAGCTTCTTGTCTAATGGCAAGGAAACGCTCACAGAGAGTCAAGTCCTACTTTGCTCTAAATCGAAGTAGTAATGCCTCCTTCAATCCAGCCCAGGAGGTGAATTTACGTGCTTCCTCTGTATACGAAAACCAAGATAAGGCACAACCCTCCATAGCTGCTGCCGTAGCCTCTAATTTTTGCCATTTGACAGTCGATTCAAGTTGAAGTAACGTTCAGCCCTGAAAATCCACCCATTAGGGTCATTTGGCGCACAACTCGAGGTTTATTCTTATACTCTCCTTTTGACTCTTGATTCTCCACTTTGGCTGCCTAAGGTGTCTTCCAGGTTGCCTTTCCCATTTGCTCATTCCCATTCTCCGCGGCTGGAACACTAGAATTCCCTCGATTAATCAGCGCATCCAACTTCTTAGTTAACTTTCTAATGATCCTGTCTAGTCGCTGAGTGTCTGACCGTAGTGCCCCTACATCTCGTTGCCACTTCTCTTGCATAATTACTATTTTCTCTTCCAAATCTTTTAGTATCATCTTGTTTTCCAGTCGTTGTGTGCTCTGATACCAAGCCGATAGAAACAGAATAGACAGAAACAACATTCATAGCAGCAGTAACAACGTATATGATGGAAGAGGTAATGTATATTAAGAATTTAGAAATAGTGATGGATACAAGCTAGGCATTCGAGGACCTGGTTCCTCCCACTTCTTCCAATTTCCCTCTCCCCCCTCTCCTACCCGACCCCCTTTCCTATTTAATCCCCAACCATCCTAATAGAATTGCCCCTCCCCCATTCACTGACTGCTAGCAAGGCATACCAACTGACACACTCAACATTAATATTCCATAATATCCCTTCCCTAAATGCCAAATACTCGGTTAAGTAATAACAATAACACTACGACTGCTGTAATGATAACAGACTCAATCATAACTCATAATCAATCATAACTCATAACCAGCTGGTTAAGTCGTAGCCAAGCCATTGCTAGTATCCCCAGCCAACCCATCTTTCCTAGCCTTAACATTCCCGCATCAAGCATAAGCAAATCTGACCAATAGTTTATCATAAAGCTACAAACTATCCTTTATATAGATTAAATCTTTTGTCTTGCTCTCCCAGTTCGATCAATCATGTTTAAATCGGCTTATTTGCTACTATGATTACCACCTTGCACTTTGATACCAGTTGTTGGGGATAAAAACACCCCTGACCTATTGAACTTAGAAGAGAATCAAACACTTCAAGGTTTTTAATCCTTAATTCAATGACACAATTATAAGGAGTAAAAGATGAGTGCAAGTATGCAAGAGCTAAGGTTTTAATGAAGGAAGAAAATAAACATTTATTGTATGAAGATGTGACAAAAAAGCCCTTTTTGTATCTATTGCAACTGATTAGCAAAGGGTTTTTATAACTTTCCTCATCAAGTATAGGCTGACACTACCTCAATAGCTGACAAAGCCAACACACCAGTCAGAACAAAAAAAGTGTATAAGTTACCATATAATAATTAATCCTATGAGTTGACCCTATCAATTCATAGGTTGTCATGCTTGATAAGTACCAAATCGTTTGAATTAACGAATTTCTTAACTACTCCTGTACTTCCCACCTTTCTATCATGTCTTTGGTCTCCGTTAACTTCTTTCTATCATTTCTTAACTACTGCTGTACTTCCCACCTTAGTTTATTCTAGTTGAGCTCTTTCTCAAATCTACTCTGCCAATATAGACCCCATTAGTTAATTTTCCTTTGTCCGGCACTTTCTGCGTTGGACAATCTGATCCAACCCCCTCAGATCCTAATGCTAGCTTTAGCTTGGCATCTCTCTTTTGTTCACCAACCAAATTTCACTTCATCTAAACTACACGCCTTGGCCTCGGTTCCTTGGAGCACTTCTTGTTTTGAGGAACCCAACAACCCTATCAAAGACATCGAAGAAGGATCTCGATTAAGAAAGGCTGTAATGACTAAAAGAGGTTGGAGGAAGTCAAGAAGAATAAGGTCCAAGACTTCAGAAAAGGATATTGAAGACATGCAACTAACAATTGACATAGGATGCACTGACATGCACCATTAAGTTCATGTAGCCAAACCTAATTAGTCTGACAAAGGATGATTTTTTTTTTGGGGAATTGTTATTGAACACCCAACAATGGTGGTGGGTGACCTGGTGGTGTTTTGCAATTTAATAGATTTTGGAGTGACCCATGAGGCCATAATTAATTGAGATTGAGACTGGGTTTGCTAGCTGCTAGAGTTTGTCATTCATGCAAATTGTCTGGGGTGTGCTGTGGGTCTAGAGTCCGAGTCCGAAGTATTTCAACAAATATTGCATTTTGATTCTGCAATTGTTTTCTTAGATAATTCATCATGTCGTTCTCTCCTCTGCCTAATAGTCCAGACTGCTTGAGTACTGACAATGTCGTTCTACACTTGCAGATTTCGTTGCCAAAATCACCATCAACTAGGCTTGGAAGAAGACCAGTTTCTGTAGCTGTGCAGGATACTTGTTCACAACAACTGCGAAGGCCTTCAACAAAGACTCAGTTTGCTAGGCTGGATGTGGAAAAGAATAACCTAAGAGGCATCCAGTCCTGCACTTCACTATTAAAGAAAACTCATGAGATTACTTCACCATCAAAGAGGAACACTCTGAAATCTTCACCATTAAAGAACATTCATGAGAATACTTCACCATTAAAGAAAACTCGGGAGAATACTTCACCGAACATCCTATTAGTTAATAAGACTAGCTTTTAAGCTTGAACGACGCGGATCTGAATGTTCAGGTTTGTTAAGAAGGCATATGCTTTTGGAACGGAAACCATGAAATGGAATTAGCAAATAAAGCTGAGGGCTGCTTCCCCCTGCCCTCTACCCTCACCCACCCTTCCCTCTAGCTACAAAGGTGGGGGAGATTGTATATTTACGAAGGGACCAAATAGGTGTACAAGTTTTGACACGAATGGTGCTTATAAAATGCATATTCTTTATTCCATTGTCTTTATAGAAAGGTCCTCCAGATCACAAGGGACGTTGATATTTATATTTGTTTGTTTCAAGTGTTAAGCAATGACCGACTACTCCAAGAAAATCAAGAACAAAAACCAATGAGCAACATAATTGATTCTGATTATGGGAAGATTATCCTTGCTTTGCCAAACAAAATATTAATAAATCCAAAGTTTTAAAAACCGGACTAGATTGGTATGTCTGATCGGTGATCAGGTTAGGCTATTGGTTAGATTTTACGTGTCGATTCTTAGTATTTTAGAATTAGTAAAAATTGATTAAATATTAGTTGGACTAGTAAAACTTGGTGTACTGGTCAAAAAGTTAGCTGGTTGAATTAATCAAAAAAATATTAGGAAGTCGGTTAAATTTATGTGTAATTTAATTTTTTTTATATATTTTATATTTTTTGATTTAATATATATCACTAATTTGATTAGTCTAAACTATTGATTCGATTGCTAAATTAGATGTGATAGCAGTTTGATGACCGATCTGATTTTTAAAATTATGAATAAATACATAACTTTAAGGATTATATGTTTTCGATGCATTCCGATGAGTTTATTATTCACGTGTAACAACAATTAGTCACGATTATTAAAGAGGTTAAGAAGAATAGTATCAATTACTATGTGTTTTAGTCATATCCCCCATGGCTTAGATTTAGGAAGTAGAGTTTATTTATTTTTTAAAAAATAGTATAATCTATGTATATGTATATGTGTGTGTATATATATATATATATTTTATCCCATATGGATATTGAAAATTAAAAAGGGTTTCAAAAGCCTATAAAATAAATTTCCCTTCTGACCTTTTTTTTTATCACAAGTTACAACTTGAACCTTGAGATATTAGTAATCACAAATTGTTTAATTATTAACAATTGATAATAATAAAATTTTCTTTGTATAAATAAGTAAATGTATCAAGTTATAACTTGAAATATTATTATTAATAAAGTTTTCTTAATAGAAATAAATGATAAGTATTGGAAAGTTACCATGGTCTGGATATTTTTTCTTTCTTTGTTATCACCTATCAACCTTAAAAAAAAATATTTATTTATCTTGTATTCCATATTTGATACTAAAAGATACAAGGGTTTCAAGAGCCCATAAAAAGGCCTTTCATCCTTGATTTCTTAGTATAACTATGAGATAAGATGTATATATAGTGTCTACACATAAGGCTCCATTTAGAAACAACTTAAAAGTTATTTTTATTAAACCAAAATTACGAACTTTATCTTATAAACATTATTACAAGTCACTTTCAAAGCCTTACAGAAATGATATGGAAGGCCGCCAATCTTTTGCCGGGGCAAAATCACAGGTGATTAGCAGTGTTGCACGGGGACGGGGACGAGGACGGGGAAACGGAGACGGAACGAAACGCGGAAACGACATTTCTTAAAAATCTAAAAAACGGGGACGGTAGGAAACGTCACAAAAATTATATATATATATATATACATATTATATATATATATTTTTAAAAATAGATTAAATATATTAAAATTAAGAGAGAAAAATACAAAATTTCTAAAATTAGTTCTTATATAAGTTAATTTTAATTATTAATAATTATTTTTAATTAAAATATTAATTAAATAATATTTTTTTAATAAAAATATTAATTAAATAATTTTAATATAATTTTTAATCAAGAAACGTTTCTGAAGAGTTTCCGGGACGGGGGGACGACACCTGATTGCCGTCCCCGTGCATCACAGGTGATTAGTACAAAACACACCCTGGAAATGATGTAACAGTGGCTGCATAATACACCCAACATGCTGCTATTAGTATCCTAACGAAACAAACACCCCACAGACCCCTATGACAGCAGACCTAAGACTCCCATGACCGCCACGATCTGTTGCTACTAGTATCCTAACAAAACAAAGAACGCAAAACCTATCATCTGCCAGGAATTCAAACAAGGCTATTACTAGCGCAAGATAACAAAACTGAGGGGACAAAACAGTTAACCACCTACCCCAAGACTACCAGGGGACACTGCCAAGCTGATAGAACAAACACCTCACAGCAGCATCTAACCCAGCGTGAGGTTTTCCAGACAAACATGCTTCCTAGAGAGAATTATATCCACGCAATGAAGGCCTCCTGCCTTGTTAAACCTGATTTTGCCAAAAAATGGGCTACCATATTTGATTGACGACCTTTGAAAGAGATCTGGAAGTCATACAGTATCTTCTTCCTGCTGCTAATAAAATTAAGCTCGACTGCCAACTCGCACGGCCCGTCTTCCAGGTCATCACACCATCCCATCGCGTTCTTAGAATCTGATTCAATAAGAAGACTCAGGAACCTCGTGCCTCTCTTTTCTGTACTCAGCATACAAGCCATTCGGATTGCAATAACCTCTGCTCATCACCTCCATGAAGTCGATTGGGAATTGGGATAGAAAACAATCACTTAAAATTTCCATGCCAGTCTCTCAACACTCTCCCAATAGCTGCCACCTTCTTGTCCGAACATGCTGAAGCATCCGTATTCCATTTCAAAATTCCCTGGTCAGGACCCGTCCACTGTTCTGCAGCTATACTGCCCTACGACATTCTCTGGCGGCTGCAAAATTTCAGCCGATAACTTAATAACAGTCACCTGGTTGGTATCATTCTCAAAGATTCAAGCATTGTGCGCTTTCCAAATTGACCATAAAATGACGCAGAAAGCTACCTTCCATTATCTTTTCTGAAATCTCTGTATTGGGGTTGCACCACTGATCATAGAGATTAATAAGCGAATTTGCACAGCACCAAATGATACCCGACGAACTCAACCGCCACGTCCATATATTTCTAGCTACCGAACATTCCGAGAATAAATGCTGCGCATTTTCATCAAACAAGCCACAAAATAAAACAGCTAACCTCGCTTCTTTGGATAATTCCTCTCTTCTTCAAGAATAACATCGTTGGAATTCTGTCCCTGATAGCTAATCGCACTAAAAGCTCTATCCGAAACGGAATATTGTTCAACCAAAGACTTGAGTCCGGTTTTGGCGTAGGTGGGTAGAAAAACCCATCAATCACAGCGCAGACGTATCTGAGGGAAAGTGATCCTTTAGCGTCAAAGCTGCAGCACAATGTATCTTGTAGATCAGGATTAAGTTGTATGTGCCTACCTCTTTAAGCAATTCCACTCACTGATCAACCATCTGCTGCTCCAACACAAAAATATTTCTACTCCACCCAAAACTCCAGCACCACTCTCCATCATTCCACAAACCCATGCTGCTAACTCGAGTTTAGCTCCTTTATTATATGGTTCAAACTTTACTCTTTTAACTAAATAAATAAGTGGAGTTCGTGAGCCATTATTAATAGCCATATGCATGATTACGTGGGTATTTGCCTATTTGGTATTCCCGTGCCTTAAAGTGAATGGGCAAGGCAAGTGTAGCTTATTAAATGGTTTAATACCATGAAGGGACGCCATTGTTAGCAAGAGGCCTGCAGTTTAGTCCGTAAGTCATGACCCATCATTTAAACAACGGAAAGAAATACATGCCAAATTTATTTCATCCAGAAACAATATCAATGGTGGTCGGGGGATTTAAAATAAAGAGTTACCATCATTGATGATACCCGATAATAAATATGTCCCTTCAACATCTAGAATTTGTGTTCTTAAGAATCTTATTAAATTCATGAGTTATTTTTATTATAAAAAACTTTGTTTTATTCTATAAAAAATTATTCACAACATTGGATAATATAGACGAAATAAATTTATTTTAATAATACATTTTAAATTAGTGGACCCGAATAGAATATGTTGACATTCCATTATTTGGAATTTATTATTATTTTATTAATAAGGCATGCTTATTATTATATTATTAATATTCTTATTTGTCAATAATAATTTTTTTTACCAGATAATTTTTATAATATAATTAAATTATACCTCTAACATTACATACTCTAAGCTAGCATATCAACAAAGCATGCCAAACATAACCTTTGGTTGTAGCAACCCATACGTCCCAGTAGGCCACTAAGCCCTCCAACCGTTTCTAGTATGAAATTTTAGACCCGATTATAGATATTTCCTCCCCCAATGACTTCTTGATGCCAATGAATAAAAAACCAGGCCAAACCAGTTGGTTGAACTAGTCTGATCAGGTATTGGGTTGTCTGCCAATACAAAATAATCCGATTTTAAAAATAGCTTACCAACCAAAAAAGGTATTAGACGGAAAAATTGGGTTGAACCAATTTGACCTAGTATACATTAAACAACATCGTTTCAATTATAGCAAAAAAATAAATTTAAGGGACAAATAGCCTAGCTTAACCCAATTGGACCAATTGAACCGATTATACCGGGGTTGTACTAGATATTTTTGGAAAAAAAAAATTTTCAATCAAACAATGGTCGGACCTATTAAATCGGATACCGAAAGATCTCCCGTATCATTTTTTGGTCTGATTTTTAAAACATCATTTGATGCTTGACATCAATTGAACCGATTACATTGCCATGCACCACTTCTACTTAATCATTCATTTATCTCTCTTTTATTTGTTTGACCCTTAACATGCACTCTAAGCATACTCTCCTCATCAAATTTAGACGTGTTATTACGTTATGATGCACAATTATGCATGTTTGTCGGTAGTTTTATCTTATTTGCTTTTTCACATGCAAAGACTTAATGTTTAGTGACTAAGTCTTAGAGTAGGTGTACCGTGCATATGGCCCTACACCTAGAGATGGATTTTGTACTATAATTAAAAAAATCAGACCGATGATCAAACTTATATCATAATTAGTTTACGAGTTGAATCAATAATTTGGATTAATCGAACAAGTGATACATATTAGGTCAAAAATTGTGATATATATATATATATATATATATATATATATATATATATATATAAACTACACATAAAATCGATTGCCTCCCGATTATTTTTTGACCAGTCCGATCGTTTCTTGGTTGATTTTGATTAGTTATGAACTTCTGAGAACTGATACATAAAATATAACTGGTGATCTAACAGATTTGTCTGTTCACTTGTTGGACGGATAGGTTCGATTTTTAACACTATAATTTGAACTCAAGTTTTGATTTGTTCTCCTAATGAGCTTACCTAGGCATAGGATTAACACCATTTTCAAACCTCCATAAAAGGTGAGAAGGCGGTTGTGTTGCATGAGATGAGGTTGAGAATGTGAAAACAGAGACGAAAATAAAATAAAATAAAGAAATATGTTAGTTTATAAATTATTAGGAAATGAAGACGTTAGAAAATGACAATTTTTTTTTATAAGTAATGATATATATATATATATATATATATATATATCCATTAATTTAACTATTTAGTTCATAGATATACACATATATTAAGTTGTTATATATACTTATATCCCAAAATTAAGAAATTATCATTATTCATAATATTACCTACATTTAAAATTAATTTATTATATACCTTAGGCCATATATAATGAGTACCTTATCATATAACCTAATGTGTTATATTATTATTAAACTTCCTAACTTTTCAAATAGACACACCTATCTCCACGGATTCAAAAAACCTCTACATATCTTATTCTATCTTTTCCAATTACCTCAGGCCCTCTGTCGACTAATCCTTCTTCATCTCCCCTCCTCTATCTCTATATACGGCCAGTACAACTTTTTAGTTCGAGGTGGAAAAAAAGAGCGATCGACGATTGAACCCAAGTCACGATAACACCCAACCCAGTTGTCGCCACCTCCATCCCGCCACTGCCTTCCTATCACCTATTGTCAGAATGCTCGCCTCAACAACCGACGAAAGCTGCTGACATCCGACTTCATTTTTCTCTTCTCTATGCTACCGTTGTTTCTACTAGCTTTCACCGTTTTCACCGTCAACTCCCATCCTTGAAATGTCCTCGGGACATGAAACAGGGAAGCACTATCGTCTCCGTTCATCTATGGTTGTCATCTTGTCCAATGTTAATCCCTTTAGCCACTTTGGCTCGTTAATAAACTCTTTAATTAAGAAAAAGGACGTAGAGTAATTGAAAATTTGAAATCAAGTTATTAATGCTTTCTATCACAACTATGTTCTCACTTTTTTTTTTATTGTATACATTGTTATTTTAGCTTTTTACTAATAGTTGGGATTTCTTCCAATGTTAGTGAGGTTGATGCCGTTATGATTCAAAATTCTGGTAGGTTATGTTAAAAGTTTATTTCATCCAATCTTTTATTTTCAACTACGAAATGTATGATTCTAGCATCATACTTCTAAGTTAGGTGACCCTAAACTCATTTTATAATACTTAGTAGTAATTGATATCCTATACAGATTTCTTAGACTAAGCTTCGGTTGCTTTTTCATCAAAATCTAATATGATTTAAAGTAATAATGATGTTTGGTTGACACTTCTTATTTATATATATCTTAGATAATAATGGTGTTTGGTAATATATCCGATCTAAAATAAATTTATGTATATTAAAAAATTTAAACAATATTTATTTTAATAAATTATATTCTTATAATATATATTTTTTATTTGTTTATAGATTTAATTTTAGTAGGATATATTAATTATTAATAACAAATAATAATAGATAATTAATACTAATTATTTTTATATTAATAATTAATAATATTAATTAATTATTATTCAATCTTGATAATTAATAATTAATATTAATATTATCATTAATTATTAATTAATAATATTAATAACTAATAATTTTTAATATTCATCATAATATTAATTATTAATAATTAATAGTAATGTCAATAATTTGTGATTAATAATAATCAATAATATTATTCATAATTCATAGTTATTAATATTAATATTGATAATCAATATTTAATGTTACTCATTATTAATATTTAATAAATATTGACACTTAATAATTAATAATATGAAATATTATTAATAATATTTCATAATTAATACAAAATAATTTATCTTATTAATATTCATGAATTCATGATATTAATAATATTAATACTTAATAATAATAGTTAATAATATCAACCCATAATAATTGATATTAATAATAATAGTAATCAATATCAATACTAACTAATAGTAATAATAATTAATATAAGTTATTATTATTATTATTATTATTATTGTTATTATTATTATCGGTGGTTTGTGAGTATAATTGATAAGGTAATTGTGGAGGATAGTTTAAATATTTATTAAAAAATAGTGAAGCCTACTCATGAGGTAATAACATAGTTGATAATATAGATAATGATGCTCTGCAAATGATATGTAAAACCAATGATCTAAAATTCATCTAAAACAATAATATAGATAATATGAGTCTAAACAAACACACACTAACCAAAAGATCTTCTACTAATGCGCTTTTCTTACTGTGGCAAAATTTTAGAATAATTGAGGACTTGAGGTGAAATAGAACCTTTTTTTTTTTTAAGTGAATGTGACTCATAACATGATTATGATTTCTGTATTTTAACAAGTGAAATTATGGTAAGTGTATAACATTATTGGTCAACTATATAAATAGATTATGATCTCACCATTGAACTCGATACTATATGGAAAATGCAACTCTATATTCAAAATTCTTACAACTAATTTAAAAATCTTTTATAGGATGTAATATCCGGACATGGAATAATTAGATATTGAGGCCACACCTTGTGAAATAATAAATATAGGGAGCCTATGAAGGTAGGATTAATCATTAAGTTAAACATCATTGCTAATATAACCTTTAGTTGTTGGTAGTTTATCATTGTATATGCATTAAGTGTCATTAAGGGTTTATTTGTTAAATTAATATCTGAACTGAATCTAATCTAAATTTCGTGTGTGTGTGTGTGTCTATATATATATATATATATTAATTTCTTTGTATAAATTTACTTTATAGCAATTTGTGATAAAAAGTTGAGATAGATTTAAAAACTTATAAAACTGAATATATTATATTATTTTAAATTAATGAATAATATAGTTCAACAAATACATCTATTAATGTGTTTGGATTAGGTTGAATTAGGGTGATGATAAATATTATAAATTAATGTAGCTAAAAAAAATGGAGGTAAATTAGGGTGAATATTTTAAAATATTATTTAGATGATATTAATTTAACTTGGATGAATCAGAGTAAATGTTATAAAAATTTATTTGGATTGAGATAAACCGTGATGAATTTACTTATGTTTTTCCTTTCAACTTTGTTATTTTTAAAATTGGATGCTAATAAAAATAAAATTAATTATAGTAAATGGAGGTAAAACTTTAAATTTGATTTAATTAGTAAGTGGAAAAAATTTGTTAGTGAATCAATTGATTTTTTCAATCTCAACTAACTAAGTTAGAGTTAAAGTTTTACGTCTATTTATATTAATCAACTTTAATTTTATTAATCGGATCGGAAATAATGAACTTGAATGAATTCGTTAACCCATTTATCCAAAACCAAACTAAGCATAAATGATACATGTGATGGGCGTGGTAATTTTATATTTATTCCGTGAATTCACCAAATTATCCTACGATGAAGTCGGCACTCGGCAGGCTCAGTTGGGGGCTTTAATAAAGGAAAGATAGAAGGGGCAAGCTAGGAAGAACAATGAAAGAGAGGCATCATTTTCTTTCCTTGTATGAGTCCTAGCCAAGGTTGTTTGAATCCCAAGCAAATGTCTTTTCGTATCTTTACTACTATCTATCTATCTAATTCTATTCCTTTTCTAAGACCAACCACCTTAATCTCTTTCTCTTCCTGTTAATTCTCTCTCTTTCTGGTGGTATTTTTGCTTCTCTTCAGTTTGTTTTTTTGTGCGGAATTTGAAGAACTTATGTGGCAGAAACAGACAAGTAGATCTTCTTACGGAGAATCTGTCAAAGCTCTTGAAGCTGATCTTCAACATGCCAATAACTTGTTAGTTTGCCCCCCTTCTTTTGCTATCTACATTGATCAAAGCTCTCGTTCTGTTTGCACTATATGTATTTGTGAAATTATCTGCATCCTGATTCCTGATTCTAATCCGCCCCCCGTCGCACCCACCGGAAGGAAGTTTTCTGTTGTATTTTCAACGTTGTAAGGTATATGATCAGTGTGCTAAATTTTATAATTCTTCCATTGATTAATTCATCCAGAATTGAGGTATCGTTGGGTAAGATGTTGAATCGATGAAGTGATATTAAATTGTGCCGTGATATAGACATATTTGCTCAACTTAGTCATAACTGCTTCTGAGAAACCCTTAATTATGATGACCAATTTGGAATGTGTATTGGACTTTCGAATAGTTCTGTTAATCTAAGGCGGGTTACTCTGCCCCCCTCCCTCTCTCTGAACTCAGGGCAGCTGCTCTTCCTAGAGATTACTGTGGGGACTGTGTGCAGATGAGATTGTCTTACAGTCCATTGGCACCTTTTTTACTGCATTTGATAGAATGGATGGACTTCAGTTGTACAGATGCACTCCCCAATTTTCTGGGTCTTTTGCATATATTAGTATACAAGGTATTTTGGTTCCTGGCTTTTATTTGTGAGTGCTATTTTCAGCAATCAGTTTGCAGATATTCTCCATTTTCTTGAAAAAAAAAATAAATTCCCTCCTTTCTAATAAGGTCAATCTTTGATCCACTACTTGGCTTAGGTATATGTTGATGGAATGCCAAAAATGTCATCACAAGAGAAGAGAGCAAGTTTGAGGGAATTTTATGGTACTATACTTCAACTTTGGTGATAGCTAAAAGAAGCATCTTGTTTTAGAGCAGTCTGTGACAATCTACCGTTGTTTGCAGCTGTAATCTATCCTTCGCTTATACAACTAGAAGGGGATATCATTAATTTAGAAGAGAATAACAAGATAAAGAGAATGACAGTTGACGAGAAAATGAGAGTTGAGAAAGAATTTGATAGAGACGAAGATTGTGGGATTTGTATGGAAGCCTGTACCCAGATGGTTTTGCCCAAGTGTGGTCACTCCTTGTGCATCAACTGCTACCATCACTGGTATACATTCGTTCATTTCTGCATCCTCCATACCTGCCTATACCGGAAATTAAAATATGTAACTGCAACTGCACCCTATTTTATCGTCTGTTAGCATTTCTCGTATATTCATAATGGGTTCAGTGATTCTAAGGGTTTGCTCATTCTCTGGCATGTTCCTGAGGATTTCGTTTTCAGATTTTTTATACCCAGATGGCCTTGTGCAATCTCTTTGCTTCACCTCCTTATCTTGGTTGTTCATCTTTGATATACTTCCCATACAAGTATATCTTTACTTCATGATTGCTGAAAACTTACAATCAAAACAGGAACTCAAGATCTCAGTCCTGCCCATTTTGTCGTGGCAGTCTTAAGAGGATTAACTCCAAGGATCTATGGGTCCTTATCACTAATCTTGACATTGTTGATACAATAACTATCGCGAGGGAAAACATCAGTCGCTTCTATCTATACATCGAAAGCTTGCCTTCTGCAATATGTGACACCCATATATTCATATACGATTACATGATCTGAGTCAAAGAAGATGAGGAATATGAAGCATTGACAATATTCTATTTACACTTTGTACATAATAAAGAGCCTGGCATTAGCAAGCTCTTTCTATTATTCATGTATAGTTGGAAGCCTGGGATTCCATCCTTTAAAAAAAAAAACGAAGATTCCAGCATAAATGATCGAGATCTCCCGGTGAGTTGCAGGATGTGCAGCAAAAGATGAAAGAGAGTTGCGGGAGTAGATCAGCCTATAGTAAGTATATTCTCTTGGATTCAAATTAATTGTTTGTAAATCTGGTTGTATAAATATGCATGTTAAGCGGTCAATATCCTGTGTTTTTTTGGGTTTGGCCTTGAATAGTTTGATAAATGATTTAGCTATTTACTCTTTTTGAGGGTTGATTCATCTGTATACATTGTGATCCGGTGATTATAGATGTTAAGCAGGAGAAATGAAGGGCCCAGAGTCCAAAATGCTGTGTTTTCTTGAACCAAAGCTACTCTAATATTATTCATCAATTACCTATATGAAAACTCAAATTTTCGCATCTTTTAATTTGCTTTGATGTCGATGCACCGTGCACATTTTATACTACGATTAAGTGCAGAAATGACACAGCAGAAAAAATTAGTTTGATTTGCGATTCTAGCACAATCTCATTTGGGGAGTAGGATGTCTAAACTTCTACCTATGTGATGATTATGATCACACTATGTGCTTATTTAGCCCATATTTGACACTAGGGGCCCTATTTCAGGTGGCTCTACATTTTTCTTTGTCATAATAATAAAATTCCAATCATAAATGGGATTAATGTTTTCATTTTCTTTCGATAAGTTATAAATGGGAATAATGTTAGGGACTCATTCACTGGGTGTCACTAAAAAATTATTAGCAAATTGTAATATAGGTCAATTTTTAGCTGTATTTTCCTATTAAGGTTCCTAGCTTTTCTTGTATACTTAAGGCATCTTTTCATATATATTTTCAATTTTATTCTTTACTTTATTTGCACACGTAAATCACATAATTATCAATTAGTTACATTTAAAAGAAACACTTACTCTAAAAGAAATATATAAGTATTCCAATAGTAAGAGAAGATAAATATATCGTTGTTTTTTTTTGATAACCAATGTTATACAAATATATATATATATATATATAGACACACACACACTCACTAGTATTTCTCTCTGTCTCTACTCTCTTTCTCCTTTTTTTCCCCTCTCTCTAAGGTTAGATGAAAGTTTTTCCTATGGCTAGAGATTTTAGATTTTCTCACAATATTCTCAATCAATTCAAGCATAAATTTTTTACTGCTTGTTCTTAATGTACATTCCATATTAATCCTTAGTTTTCTTTGCTAGCACTTTCAGTCCTCTATAGTTTTGCGCACAAGTTTTAGTACTCTATGAAGTCGTTATTGGTACCGTAATTTTTAGTGCAAAGATAAATACCACAGGGCCAATATGACTCTTGAGCTCATCAATGGATGTCAAAACCTATTGTCAGGAAGAAGGCACCAAAAGATGAGAACATCACATGCAATTTTGAAGATGAAGATGGGAAGGATATTAATTGCCAAACTTATATAACAAAGGGTTTTTACCATAATATGATGTTAATGGTGTGGAAGGCAAGTATGAGTCCTAAAAATCAAGGAGTTAGATCCTAAATTATTTATAATTGAGTTTGCAAGGTGGAAAGACGTGGAATGAGTTATGAATGATGGTCCTTGGTGTTTCAATCATCATCTACTATTGTTACAAACATTACAGAGGGACACAAAACCTTCAAGTATGCACTTTGAGAAGAAACCTTTTGGATTAAGGTTTATCATTTGTTTCTTAATAGGAGATCCAAGAAGTATGAAGTTTCTATTAGCAACTAAGTAGTATAGTTCCTTGATTTCATGAGGAGGTTGCAACGAGTTGGTGTAGAGCCATGATGATAAGGGTTCATAACAAGGTGAATCATCCTTTACTTATAAAAAAATTCAAATCTAATTCTCTAATGGTTTAATTATAACACCTCTAATTTTCTAACTAAAAATTTTCTTCTTAAGACAATGTGAAAACAAATGAAATAAATTCAAAAAGAGTTATTGCTACATCAAACATTAGAGAAGTGTGATCATTTATCTAATTTATGCTCAATGTAATGTTAAAATATTAACAAAATCATGCACAATAATCAAATAAGCATTATATATATATATATATATATGATGATGATAAGGCTTTATAAAAGAAACAACTTTGAGAGTAAGAGAGTAATAAGAGCTTAAAGTCAACGAGCAATAAAATAGTTTGAACAACTGGTAAAAGATCTAAACATCGGATTAGCCCAACCCTAGGCTATAATCACTCTTCTATCAAAAGCGACATCTGGCATTATTATTTTGCAAATATAATGGCATATATCCATTGAATAGACAATGATCGTGAAATAGTAACATTAGTATGGTGAGTATTGAGTAAGATCTAACGGCATTGCACACTTAAACATGGTTCACATTGAAATATGGTATAATAACATCATATGAAAACATGTTAACATCAAGTGATAACAATCACATTATGCACATAAAGCATCATATGAAGCATAGGTAGTAAGCTAAGAGATATCATACATAGATTCTCAACTAAAGAAAAGCCCCTAAGGAATCTCTAGGATGTAATCCTATTATTATTATTGTTGTTGTTGTTGTTGTTGTTGTTGTTCTTTTGTATGTCATGATCATATAACTTCATTTTCTTAGAATTTGACTTGTGGTCACCAAAGTATTTAAGGTAATGATACTAAACACATAACAATAGAAGAAAGTAAATACATGTTCCACCACTCATAGTCAATGGTCACGATAGTTCATATAAAATAGTTAAAATAATAACATTAGGTCTTCTATACAACCACCACGCATGGTTAATAACCATGATAGTTATTATAATAATGACTTTTAACAAGTACCACCTATGGGCATCAAGGTCGGGGGATGCACATGGATCTTCTACATTCTCCACCCTTATGTTACCTAATACCACATTGGCTCAAGTCTTCTACATCCACCACCATGGTCTTTAAACCATGACAGCTATAGTACCAACTTAGAGTATCCTTAGTCCTTAAGGGTGCATATCCTTCATAGGGTTTATACTTCATGGATCTTGATAGAGTAGAGAAAATTCTAGACCACTAGGGTCCTTTTCCCAAACGTAAATATGCACAATATCAATAGGTTTCATAACATGGATTGTGTTTTGTGAGGTTACACCAAGCGTATACACAAGTATTTAATATTCCAACACTAAACATATAGACAAGTGTTTTATATGATTACACCAAAAAATTTCTAAGTGTTTATTATGATTACACTAAACATATCATAAGTGTTTAGATTACACCAAACATATATATTGAGTCATATATCACTTCATCAATGTAATACCATTTATTCCAAGATATCTTATACAATCAAAGAATCATTAAAAGCTTGAAAATCCAATGGCCTCAAGGAATAAATGATCTTAAAAATTTAAGAATTTTTCAAAAATGCAACTTTCATAATTCAACTCTAAAAAGTTAAAGGTCAAATTCAACTCTAAGTTCAACAAAAGTCTTTAAAGTCAAATCCAGCCCATTATTTACTTATTTAGTCATAGAATGGCCAAACTATCTCTCTTAGGACATAAAGTCCTAATTAAAAGGATGAAATCTCAAAAACCAAGGTAAACACAAAAAAATTATTAAAATGTAAAAAAGATCAATTAATCAATAATTTCATATATAATAAATGAAACCACCACAAAAAATTCATACACCAATTTTGGATAATTTACGATTCACAAGAAACACTATACACAAATGATGAGGAACATTGAAATATATCAAGAATATTTATAGTTAAAATCAAGAATTATTTATTATAAAAAATTATTATAACACTCTTTTTTTTTACTACAAAAATATTTCATCTAAAACATTATGGGAGTAGAAATACAAGATAATCCTATGAAAAATAGGGTGTTGCCGCAATATATAACACAAGATAGACACGTCATCACCTACCTCATATTAGACATAAGGCTAAGTATCCAACTAACCAAACACAGGAGAACTAGAATGCATAAGAAAACACTTAGAGATATGAAAATCAAGGTTTACAACCCAATGCTCTGCAAGCCTAAAATCCATACAAAGGATATACTAGAAGAAAACATTAACCAGAGGAAATCAATTTCAATGGATGATATCTTGGTCACTTAAGGACATAGAAGAATGTATTTGAAAATACCTATGTTCATATAACCCAACTAAGTAGAAGAAGATGATAGATCACTCACTAGATGTCCTTAAAAACCTATAGATGATCTTCCACTTGTGGGATTGAGTAAGGGATTACCAAAACAACCCCATGAATATACATGCATATTGAGTAAACCAATCTACTAGTAGGACATAGTATAATCAAGTCCACAAAACATGCTCATGATACCAACATATACGTGCAATGCTTCTATTGTGTAGTTCACACACTATTGCACAAAGATATACTTGAAGTGATTATATGGATATATTCATACGAGTCTTGATTAATGGATTTTTATAGTAGAAAGATCATGGTTCTATTTCCATATAGATTAGGTGATAAATCACAAAGACTTACCTGAATAAGATGATAGCATGAGAATGCATAACTCAAGGGAAATACATGGTAGCACATGTTGCATGTAGGTATATACATATATATGGTATGCCACATTATACATCTAGAGGAACACATGATTGATATAACATTTAGGAAGGTAAATGTGGGTTACATGATATATTTATCAACCATTGGTTACTATTTTTGGTTAACGTGATAATATCATTCCTTTATACCCATTTATTGAGAAATGAACATAATTATGCAATAATTCACAACTTAGGTAAGGCATTATCTTTTAACACTTAGGATAAAACTAATTATTATATAAATGAAGTAATCATATCAAGTTTAAGCATAAGATAATACAACACCATTTAATATGCCTCTAAGTGTCATTCTGGTTATCATCTTTTGTTAGGTGAACATATAATTCCTCTACCCCAAGTTATTGAGAAATAGGTAGGATTATTTCCCATTGGCTCTCAATAGCCATGGAAGTAAAATTAAATAAACGAACATAAAGTTTGGCCAAATTTAATATGCCTCTAAGTGTCATTCTAGTTATCATCTTTTGTTAGGTGAACATAGAATTCATCTGCCCCAAGTTATTGAGAAATAGGTAGGATTATTTCCCATTGGCTCTCAATAGCCATAGAAGTAAAATTAAATAAATGGACATAAAGTTTGGCCAAATTTAAGATAACCGGTTGACATAAGTTGGGTCGAAGCTAAAGTAACCCAGTGAGCATCATTGAATAAAAATCCGGACTGGACTAGCTAGTTGAACCTGTATGGCTAAGTATAGGGGTTTCCACTGGTATAAAATAACTTAGTTTTGAAGATAGAATACTAATCGAAAAAAATTGGATTGGACTAGAAAAGCCAGGTTGACCCGGTACGCATTAAATGATATCATTTCAGTTCTAGAGAGAACATTCAAGGGGCAAATGACCCAGGTTAACTTGGTCGAACCAGTTGAATTGGTATTAGACCGAGTTATATTGGGGTCATACCAAAATTTTTTTTGAAGAAAAGTAATTTTCAATCAAACCACATTCGGACCGGCTGAATAGGGTACCAGGAGGTCTCTCAGATTGATTTTTGCTTTGGTTTTTAAAACAATGGTGTACATAAGTCTGGCTTATGCCAAAGTAACTCTTTTATGGTGACCATATCCTTTAGTATCAAAACTCCATATTACATCATCAATGTCTAGAGTATGAAAAGTATCAAGATTAATGAGGATCATAGGATCAATTAAGACCCTATCCAAAGGCATCAAAGGTAAAAATATTCAAAAGTAAACTAACCCTTGGTATCTAATTGAGGATCGATTAATCCAAACCTATTATAATGCTTGCCTACTTTAAGTGATTAATGTCTTATTAGTTCAAGATGTCATATCACACCAAGGCACAAAAATAATATCATACCAAGTAACAAGCCATGTAAGTTCAAAAGCAACCATATAAGGCTTTTACCTTAGCAACATTTTACATTAAGGGTATCTTAAAGGGATCATCCCATTCTTGGATCAATAATATGAAAAGGAAAATTTATGTAATGTTAATATCATCTATAAATGTGCAAGCTAATGTTTGATTTTCCAATTATTTCCCTTTTTTCATAATTCAAGTTTAGGTCAAAGCCATAGTTCATTATTTAACCATAGTCGTACCATTCATCAAATAATATTCCAAGTTGATCCCTACGACCAACGATAAAGGTTCAAATCAAATGTCCATGAAAGTCTAACCCTAACCGAAGGCCACCATACATGTTCATGTTATTTTCTTTTATTCCTGCCAACCCATTTAAGCTTACAAGGTTCTACATTTGAAGGCCATGATATAAGTCATTAGAAGTCTATTAACCATCATTATGATTCATTACATATGTACTAGCCATAGGAAAAATCCAATTTTAACCATCTAGTCAGATAATAATTTCACGAATAAGAGGAAGGTCAATAATGCTAGGTTAAGGTTAACCTAGGATTAATCTTTTTAATAAACTTAATCCATCATTAAAACTCAATTAGTTAAGGTAAAATTATATATATTAGCATATTAGGTCATCGTCTATGCATAAGAAAACTTGAAGTATCACATTTGGAAAGAAATAGGCAAGAAACACAAATCTAGCCTAAAGTAGTTGATCGGTTTGGGTGCTGCCAAACCTTCACAGTGGTGTTGAACCAACCGATCGGTCAATTGAACCAATCTACTACTCTAAGAAACCTTAAAATTCATAAAAACCTTTATAACATCAGATATTTTGGGAGAAAGGTAAAAGAAAAAATCAAGCTTCTAAGAAAACAAAGAGCCCAAGGAAATACGTGTTAATTCGTTACTCTTTTACCAAACCTAACCCCATTTTTCTTAAGATCAAAACAAGAAGGAATTAGTGGAATGATTAAGAGAGGAAAGAAAGAATAGAAATGAATTCCAAAGAAAGAAAATGTGGGTGAAGCAAGTATAAAGAAAAATTGAGACTCCAAACCCTAGCTTGAATTCAAGCTTCCAAGTGCACATTTTCAAAGGTAAAAGATGACCCTTTTTGCCATTAAGGTTGAGTGGTGAAAACCACAACGTTTTAGGTAATGTGCCTAAAACATTTCAAACATAAGAAGGGAATAAAGACAATAAGGAAAGGGAATTGAAGTAAGCAAATATTCAGACGTTGTAGGGGTGAATTTCCCTCTCAGGAATCTCACAAAAGAGAGAGAAAAGAAAGAGGAAGAATACAAGGGAGATGAAGTTATGAAAGTAACTTTTGATAATTTATCCCTCCAAAAATCCATTAAAAATCTCTAAAATAGTTAGATATGCTCAAATTATTTGTAAAATTATAAAAAACCACTTAGAATAAAATCACAATGCTACAAAATATTTGGGGAAAGATTTGCAGTGAAAATTGAACTTGAAGAACAACCAGCTTAGTTAAATCAGTTAACTGATACCCCAAACCAGTCAATTGGTCTCCCCTAAAAACAATCGATTGGTTTTCCAACAAGCCCAACTAAAATAATACCAAATTTTAAGGATACCTCTAAACCATGATAAAAAATTGCTAGATTGCAATTGAATGCAAATAATGTTACAATTTAAGACCCAAGAAAGGTGGGGTATTACAATTATTATTCACACTAGTTATTATTAATACTTTATTACAATTCTAAAGTTCAAAGCCAATGGTCAATGGTCAGCCATTCACCTCTAATATCACACTAAATGTATTTGATTGTGAAACGACCATATTACCCTTAAAGTACACAATTCCTCCATAATTATTTATTCATCATATATGTGTAATTAGGGAGTCATATTTTATCATTTTGCTTAATTATCATCAAGATCATGAATAACACGAAGAAAAAACCCTAGAACATGACGAATGTGGACAAAAATTCTAAAGCTTCAATATGATATAAATCATATTATACATATTAAAATGGCAACATTATATGAAATTGCATTTGAAAGATACCAATGCACATCATGGAATGCTTAAAGTAAAAAAAAAAAATCAAGCATAAAAATCAATCCAAAACCATGGCCACCATGAATGCACCAAAAATCACATTTTTATTCGAACTTACATAAAGCAAATCTACACCTAAACTTGATAAAATCCAAAAGAGCTAAACATAAAAATTTAAGAAAAACTTCTAATTAATATCATGGAATCATCAAAATTACCAAGAACACACAAATTCATCAAGATAGGTTTAGAGGCTAAAAGTTCAAACCTCACACTAAAATTCATGCTTGGTGAGGAGTAAGAAAGATCTTACCATAACACTTCCATTTTTATTACTTAATATTTTCATTTTGTGAATAATGGGTGTTATCTCCATACTTATCATCATAATTCTAGTTCCCTCATCTTTCTTATATCAAGTGTTAAGGCTAAAACAAACCACAACCAAGATAAAATAGTAGAAGTAACAGATAATACATAAATAAGAGTTACATATAAATGTTCTTTATACAAAAGCGTTAATCAAAATATAACGGACATAAAAGTCCAAGGAAAACTAATTACAATAAAACTAGGACCCATACGTACAACATCAGTTTTTTTTTCTAACTCTTAGACTCGAATGGCCTTTCTAAGAATATGACCACTCCCCAAGAGCTCAAATTGTCCTTGCTACTATTATATGCTTCAAACCACTACATGACCTTCACATAGTCATCTATAAATGTAGTATCAATACGAGTGTACTACTTCCTCATACTAAGTAAATCATAATATCTCATAAGAGGTAGTTTATTCACATTCCATATAATCACACAACAAACCCAAACATGCTTAAATCACAAAACGCATGTCATAACACTATCTAAAAATCATGGGATAATATATATATATCATCAATTATCATGCTCAATAGTCAATCATAACTAACTAATTCACATTATCTCAAGGTTCAAAATAGCCATATCAAAGCTATAACCACAATTGAATCATTAACACAATTCCAATTACCAAGGTCATGCACTAAGGTAGCTACTAACCCATCAATCTAATCCATATCAAGTTCATCATCAAATACTCTTTATTATTTATCTTATTAGAGGGGGTACAACAAACCTAGGGATATTGAGGTACACCCGATTATATTGGTGCATGAAGAAAACACATAACTGTTCTCTAGAACCTAGGGATACTGCGGTATGCCAAGTCATACTAACTCGCATAAGCATCTCTGTATCCTCCAACCTCAAT
Organism: Tamarix austromongolica; assembly: GCA_039764185.1. NCBI lineage: Eukaryota > Viridiplantae > Streptophyta > Magnoliopsida > Caryophyllales > Tamaricaceae > Tamarix > Tamarix austromongolica. Next base: position 11,823,962 of record CM077818.1, read on the forward strand.
CACCTAATCCTTAAATATCAATACTTCCTATAGGGTCCAAATGAAGGCTAAACCTCATTTCTAGGGTATCTAATTCTAAAGAGCAACCATTTACAAACTTGAGGTCTTCCACTTCCAATATTATTATTTTATGAGGTGATCACAAATATCACGTACTACACAAATATTCTATTTTCATACTTAACCATTTTTTCTTTATTTTCAATAGCCATGGTAAACCCTAAATCATCAGTCTATGTCAAAGTTAAAGTCAACACTAAGGTCAATCTATCAAATTCTAAGGATATCCTATGTCTAATTATTGATATTAGGTGCATTAGGTTGAAATGACTAAAATGCCATCAAAACCCTAATTTCGTACCAAACATCACTATTACGAGTAATTTTTCATGAAAAGGCTTAAAGACAATCATTTACAATATTTTAGTACGTAGGTAATCTTTACAATTTAGTGATTGACTATATTTTTTTACTTTTTATGAATTTTACTCATATAAACCTTAATCAAGTGTTTTTATCGTGTCATATATTCCATGGAGCATATACATACTTGTTTACAACATATTACACTATTTATTAGGGCAATTTTCAGCATGGTGTATGTAAGTTAATATTTCTAACCCTATAACATGCAAATAACAATTATCATATTTTAACCCTAATCATGCATGTATGTTTCTACGCTATTTATAACAATCCTAGCTACCATGAAATAATAATCATGGGATATCTATCATGGCATATACATCATAATGTTACATGGTTACAAACCCTAAGAAAACTAAAATACCCCTAAGATTGATATGGTTACTTATATCAATATTATATACTATTATTTTGGTGATTCTGTCCTAAAACCCCATAGTTAAACGTGTTGCCTGTTAAGCAATTGTTTGGATGGGTGAACATATTGGAAAGTTTTATAAGTTTTCTAAAATTTTCTTAGAAAGCACGTGAGTAAGGAAAAAGTGTGTTTAAATGACTCGTGTTGATCTATGGGGCCAGGTAATCAATCTGAAAGCACTCTTAGGCTGCTTTCGTATGGTCGTATTGACTTGGGGTGTTATAAAAACCCTATACATGCATACGTAAAACATTTAACATATTAATCATAAATATAACCTAACAATAATTATATGTACCATTTATTTAACATGTTATCATCTTATCATGCATGTCATAATACTTGAAAAATATGAAACCTCATCATGATTCTAACTCTAAACAATCCTAACATGCTTGTAAATAATTTCTACCACTTTATGAGTGATTGGATTTAACTAAATCTAAGCTACACAAAAATTACAAAAGATCATATTCTCTATGATTCTCAAGGATTATCTACGAAGTTAAAATCTAATAACACATGTGTTAGCATTTAATATAACATAATAATAACCCAAAATTAACCAAACCAACTCGAAAAACAACTAACTAACCAAACAAAGTCGCAAGGAATAACAACACAACTCACAAAACAAGGGAAGGAGGAATGGTAAAAGTTCTCAAAGGAGGGAGGTAAACAATGCCACCTTTGGCTGGTGCTAAGGGGTATTTGATGGATTTAGCTAAAGCTAAGGAGGGAGGAATGGTGGGTTTGGGTAAGCAATGACACCTTTAGCTAGTACTAAGAGGTCTTCGATGGATTTGGCCAAAGCTAAGGAGGGAGGAATGGTGGGTTTGGGTGTAATAAAAGGCTAGTGTTTGATATAAATGGCCAAAGGTGAAGGGGGGATCGATGGGTTTATGCATTGCTAGGAGAGTTGCTTTGATGGGTTTGTGCATTGATTAGTGGGTGAATTTAGTGGAAATGCCGGAAGCTTGGGGAGGGAGACCGGTGGTGATGGACATATTAGGGGAGAAGAAGTGGTGGTGGTGTGTGACAAGAGCAACGATAGAAAATGAAGAGATTTTCTTGCTTAGGGGAGCTCGGGAGAAAGGAGAAGAAGCACATACTTTGTTTGGGGGGGGGGGTAATGCATAGCACAAAATTGAGAGGAGGAACACTTAAATGGATAGTGGTGTAAAGGGGAGAGTTGAGAAGGACATAGGAGAGGGAAACATGAATGGAATAGGGGTGATGCAGATGTGAAGGGGAGATTGTGTGGAGAAGTTTACACTGGGTAAGGGGAGTAGGGTAGAAAAAACTAGTATAGGATAGGGTAATTATTTTGGAAAATGGACCGGAGAAAAAAATATTTGGTTACCAGAATTAGGATTACTCGATATCGGTTATGGTATAAACCATTATTAAATTTAATACCATATCTAATATGTGATAATAATAAACATATCAATGACATATTTAATACAAAACACTCTACAATGATTATTATAACTAATTACATGCAATTATTAGTTTATAATTAGGATTTCTAAAGATGGGGTGTTAAACTTACCCAGATCCTAAGCTCCTAAAATTAGCAAAATATAGAAAGAAACACAAGCCTATATAACCATCAAGGATTCTACTTGTGTAATCCCCCAAAATTTTAGAAAACCTATAATTTAATAAATAGCTTTTATTTAAAATAAATTAGCTTTTAAAATTTTTATTTTAATTATTTTATGGATTTTTGAGTATATAAATTTGGATAGGAATATTTGATAAATTAAAACAAATATTTTGTTATTTTATCATACTCTTTTTATTTAAATAATTTTTACCAAATTAATATTTTACTAAAATTATCCTTTTTAAGCCCATATATTTAATTATATTTAATTAATTAATTAAATAAATTTATTATTAAAAATATAAAATCCTATTATTTTATAAATGAAATTATTTTAATTTCTCCCATTTTCCATTTTCCATTTTCTTTTTTTTTCTTCCCTTCTCCTTTTTCTCCTTTTTCCTCCTTTCTTTCTTTTCCTTTTTTCTCCTCCTTTGGGCCGCCCGCACTCGGCCTGCTTCCTCCTCCCCCTACGCTTGGGCCTCCGGCCCACTCCCTTCCCTCCTCTCCTTTCCCCGGCGCAGCAACCCAGCTGCCTCCCTTCTTTTCTTCTTTCCTTTCTCCCCTGGACCGGGTCAGCCCAACTTCTTTTTTTTTTCTTCCCCTGCGTCGGCCTACTTCCTCCCTCCCTCTCCCTTCTTTCTTTCTTTTTTTCCTTCTTCTGCCTCGACCCAGCAGACCCCCGAGTTGTCTTCGTTGGCCAGCTCTACCACCTCGGGCGCACTGGCTACCGCCCCGCTGCCACCTTCTGCCACCACTGCAACCCCCTCTCTCGCTCTCTCTCTCTCCCGTCATTTTCTTCCCATTTTCGGACCTAGCCAGCCCTGCAAACTAGCCCCCACGCCCTGTTTTTCCCCTCTTCGTCTCCCCTCCCTGCCACCCTACCATCTCGTATGCCACCCTACACGCTGCCACCGATCGGCCAGCTGCACCCCTATCCTCCCTCTTCTTTTTCTTACCCCCACCAACCCTTCATGCCCCATATTTTCGAGCCTTCTTCTCCTTCCCCGACCTCCTTCTCTCATTTTCTTCTCCTCCCATTTCCACCCCTGTTTTTGCAACACCACATCCTCCGCCTAACCAACCGTTGGCAACATTTTCTGCACCACCCACTACCACCCTATACCTCAGCCCTGCACCACCACAAGGCCACCCAAGCCACCCCGCAACCCCTTCTCCCTCCCCACTTATTTTTCTCCCCATTTTTCTCCCATATCGGCAACCCCCTACAACCCCACCGTCCGTCGCCGTCCGGCTTCCTCTTCTACCACCCAAACCACCAATCAACACCCTACAACCTCCTCTACCACCCCATACCTTGTTTGGCCGAAGCAAGCTATAATACCCTGTATTTTTGAAACCTAATTTTATTAGTTCTAATAATTTTATTAGCGTAATTTGATGTAAATATTTAATTATTTTAATTTTGATTCGTTTTATGGATTTATCGACGATTTCGAATTCATATTTGAATTTAATTAATCATTGCCGTTGTGAACCATTTTAGATAAATTCGTTCACGACCATGATTTTATTATATTCTTATAATTTTAATTTTCGGTTAAAAATATGTATTCCCGTTCTTTCTCGTGTTTTGATTTTTAGTATTTTAGATTCGCTTTCAATTATAACTTTGTCGTGTGATTTTGACTTTATTTTGGAGTTATAATTCGTTAATGAAATATATTATTCAAATTATGGAAATTTTGTTTAAATAGTTAAATTTATTTTAATGATTTTATCTGTAGAAAATATTTCCGACTTTAAATTTATTCGTTTTCGGAAATCGTTAATATTTTCTGGAAGTTTTAAATTTAAAAGGTTTTTAGGAAATTATTTATAAATTTCTTTCCGAAATTAATTTTCTCTTGTTTTATGCTTTTTGATTTACGAAAAACCGATTTTGGAAATTATTTAAATTAGTCTTGATTTATTCGAATTTGACTTAAACATTATATTATATACTTTTAAATAATTTTTCGAGGTCTTATAATGTATTTCGGTAAATAATATAAATTTTTACGTTCGTTGCTAAATTCTTCGAAAAATGTTTCCAAAATTCTTTATATAACTTTTTATTAATTTTAAACCTTGGATCTTTTCAAAATAAATTTTTTAGATACAATTCTTCCAATAAAAGTTTTTGATATTTAATATTTTATTTGATCCTTGTATTAAAAAAAAAAAACCATCCCGACCGGTGCCCCCAACCCCTTTCTTTTCCTTTTCTCTTCTCTTTCCCTATCCTTGCTCCCGACGCCTGTCCCTGTTCGTAGCCCCAACCCTATCCTCCCTCACCTCCCCCTTCTCCCTTGCCCTCTACTCTAGCGACCGACCTCCTCCTCCCTGCTCCTCCTACGTCGGGTGACAGCTACCACGAGCGACGCACATCAACAGCAGGCAGCAACAGCGGGCGGCAGCAGCAGGCCGCGACAGCGACGTACCGTGCTGGTTGCGCCGCCGTCCGGCCACGGCAGGCCCTGCTGACCACCGGCGAGCTGTCCTTGTTCCCCGACGAAGCTTCCCCGGCCTTCCTTTGCCCCGATTTGTTGGTTTCGTTTGGTATAATTTTTTGAAAAACCCTAATATTAATTCATTTAATTGAGTATGATTTAGCTTGTGATAAGCTAAATTAATTGTTTGATAATGTATACATGTGCTGCGAGAATGATTTGGATAGGTTAATTGTATGGTTATGTTGGAATTTTGGAAAAAATTGGATTTTTGGCCGGGTTATGCCTGAATTTTTCGGATTTGTCCGATTTAGCTATTTTGGGGAAATTGATTATACAATATGTTTTAAAATGTATCTAATTTCATGTTGGAACCGTCAATTTGAGAAATTTATGCAGAATATATTGGAATTTGATTTCTAGGTCAAAATTCATGTGCGATCAAATCGGGTCGTATAATTGAGTCGTTCCGCTCAATTGATTTTATAATATCGTTTAAAATGTTTTTAATTTTATATTGGAAGTGTTGATTTGGAAAAAATTGTGCGTAATTGATCGGAATTGGATTTTTAGGTCAAAACTCCCGCGGGTTTAAATTGGATTGTGTAATCGGGTTATTTTATTCAATTGACTATACAAATTACATTAGAATATGTTTAATTACATTTCCGAACTATCAATTGATATGTTTTGGCAAGAATTGGTCGGATTTGAGTTCCGAGCTCAAAAACCCTAATTGTGCTAAATTGTGTCATTCTTTTATTGGTTTTGAGTAATTGATTATTTGATATGTTATAAAATGTGTTTAATTGCATTTCTAAACATTCAATTTGATTGAATTAATAGAATTCAACCGAATTGTATTTTCGGGCCTAAAACCCTAGATTTCAAGTGAGATTATGAAATTGGTTAATTGTGTAGTTGTTTTTCTAAAATTAAATTTATAGAAGTAGTTGAAATGATCCTAATTTTATTCTAATACCTTTAATTGGAGTTAATTGATTTGAATTACCCGAGTTTGTGTCGCGGGCTTTAAAACCCTAACTTTGAAAACGGATCGTCATGAATTGGTTAATCGGAAGATTGTTTGTTGAAATTGATTATCTAGATTTATCTAAAACTAGTTTGATTGTGCTTTAAAACTATCAATTTGATGTAATCAAAGTGATTTGGTCGATTCGTAGTTTAAGGATTAAAGACCCTAATCTTTGGGGGTTGTTTTATAAAATTGATTTTGCTATGCGTCTTTTACCTAATCGATTTCTGTCTTTGGGTTTTAAATAATTTAAGTTATGTTTTAATCTAATCAGTTTGGATTTGGTTCTATGCAAATGGTTGGTTTACCTATTTAGTTGTAAAACCTAATGAATAAGTTATCTTTGATAAATTAACTTATAATCGATTATCTTTCTTGGGCTTTCCAAATTAATTTGAAATGTCCTAGGTGTATTTTTATTAATCCGTTTTGATTTATATTTAATCTTAAATATTAATAGAGCTATGCTTTTAAGTCCTAAGTTTTGGACACATTTTCCAAGAAAAATAGTTTGTGTCTCTTTGTATCGATTAAATTATAATAGTTGAAATTATTGATCGATAGGATAGTTTCTAACTTAGTTTTCGATGTCTATCGACGATCTAGGAAAGCTTTATTGTGGATCCTCGAACTAGTGATCTCTCTCTCCCTCTTATCTCGCTTAGCTAGCTTCGGATCTAGGTAAGTCTCTACTTACCTCTACTTATGGGTGTTTCGTAAGGATGTGGCTAAGGTCCCTACGTGTTATGTGACTTGCATGCCTTGGATGCTTTTTATATATACCATGTCTTGTTGTGTATCACATAATTATCCTTAACGTGTTTTATGCGTAGCACAACTTGGAGTTAAGGTATGTGGTATGTGTTTTTCTTATGACATGAATGTGATATCCATATGTGGTGATTATGATGTGCTGTGACATGATGTAACCCTCTAGGACATGCATGCTAGGGTGATTATTATTATGACATGGAGATGAAAAAAAAATAAAAAAAATAAATGGGAAGTGAGTTACTAAAAGGGAGTATAAGAGACCCGATTAGGGTTTTGGGAAGAATTAGTAATCTAAAAAAAAGGCGAAAGTAAAAATGATTAAGGGTGAGTGAGGTGCAGGTTGAGAGTGAGAGTTTATGTTATAAGGAATGATTATGGGTGTTATGGGAGAGAAGAAATATTGGATGAAAAGGAGAGGTTACTTGTGGGAGAAGAAAGGTACTAGGGTTGAAGTGGCCAACTAGGGTTTTAGGGTCACAAGTGAAATCAATGAGTAAAGTGATATGATTTGGGATTGAACCTAAATGAGATGAGGTGTTTGAAGATAAATGAATTAATGGTAGTGAAGTAAGAAGAAGTTGGGCCACATAGGTCCAATTAGGGTTTCAAGGGAAACCTTAGAGGCTAATAGCGGGTGGAGTATGATGTCAAGAGGTGTTGGGCCTTAACCCACACCCTTAGGAGTTAGTTTTCATTATGTGTAAGTGTAAAAGGGAATGGATGTCGAGGTGTGATAAGGGGCGCCAGAGTCCCTAGATATGGGGCGGGCCCTCCTGGGAGGATAAGTGTGGATATAGTTAGCCATGCATATCAAGGGTAAAACACTTTCAAATAAGATATGTTAAGACACTAATCACTTAAAGAGGAAGATGTTGAGCCGGACCCAGACCGGTCCATCGGCAAATAATAGTGGCCAGGAGCCGGGGTGCCCTGGAGACCGGTCCACCGGCAAATAATAGTGGTCAGGAGCGTTCTGCCCTGAGTATATACTTTTCGGTCCATCGGCTATAATAGTGGGGGATTCCGTGCTCAACAAACCAAAGTAAATAAACTAAGCCATGGGAAATATACTAAGTACTTACAGTGAAACACCATGTGAGTCAGGGCCAGACCGGTCCACCGGCAAATAATAGTGGCCAGGAGCGTTCTGCCCTGGAGACCGGTCCATCGGCAAATAATAGTGGTCAGGAGCGTTCTGTCCTAAGTGTATGTATTCCGGTCCACCGACTATAATAGTAGGGTTTCCGCACTCACATGGACTATTAAAGAATATGTGTGGAATGAACATGCTATTAATGAGAATAAAGAATAAGTCATGGAAAATACACTAAGTACTTACAGTGAAACATCATGTGAGTCGGGGCCAGACCGGTCCACCGGCAAATAATAGTGGCTAGGAGCGTTCTGCCCTGAAGACTGGTCCACCGGCAAATAATAGTGGTCAGGAGCGTTCTGCCCTGAGTGTATGTATTCCAGTCCACTGGCTATAATAGTGGGGTTCCCGTACTCACGTGGATTAATAAAGATTGTGGTGTGAGATGACTACACTTAACAGAGATATAAAAGAAAATAAGTCTAATTGGACCATGGCCGGCTTTTATTATCTGTATTACTACATGCTGCTTACGTGAGTATGCCACGTATTGAATTTTCAATAATATGGATTATTCCTACCTGAGGCGCATGAGCCACTTTATATTTCGGTTATACCACGCTTATATGTTAAAAGGGATGTTACATATGTTTCATATGTTACTATAGGTGTATGACAAGATTCATGCTGTGGGTTGTGAATATGCATGATATTGTATCAACGTGTTGTACCAGGATTGAATATGCACTTGATGTTATAGTTTACATCTCTCCCATAAAATAGGGTAGTGGAGCTTACTCAGTATTGGACCCGTACTGATACTACCTTGGTTGAATGAGTCATGTGATGATCCACTGATGGCTGGGAGCAGACCTCTTGTGCAGGTTTAAGATCAGATACTGCTGTTTTGGGGTGGAAGGCCTGACTTGAGTTAGTAGGCAATCCGGATATTGATCCTTCGGGATTTGTTTTGTTCAACTGTATTCATCCTTGGAAGTTACAAGTGTTGTATTTAAATTTCCAAGGGCTTTGTTATTGACTTTTAATTTCTCGTACTCTGATAAGCTTTTAAAATTCGGATTTAATTGTTTGACAGGTTTTAGCCTTACATCTAACATGAGATAGATGGTTGACATTTATCTTGTGTTAGATGTGGCGGTAACATTTCCCAAATTCTCTCATAGCTTCCGCTTTATTCTTTAAATTTTTTTTTTCAGGAGTGAAATTTGGGGGTGTTACACAAGCCCCCTCACCCCTCCATTTTCCCCCTCTCTTTTCCTTCATTCTCAGCCCGGTCCACCTCGGCAGCCATCTTCGCCGCCCCCGCGTCCACCGCTCTTGGCCACCAACAACCCATCCCCAGCCTCCACCTACACCCCCTCTTCACTCCTACACCCTTCCCTTGCCTCCAATCCTCCCCCACCTTCCCTCTTTTCTAGCCTAAAGACCCCAACCCAAAAATAGCCATTATCGCTTCCTTTCACCCCCTCTTCAAGCCTTCCTCTTTTTATTTTTGCATGCAGCTCATGCTGCATAAGCAGGATGAGTTGCTGCATTTATTGGCCCATTTTTATTAATAATTTAAGGTATGATAATATTTAAGTTAATTATTTCCTTAAGTAAAATTTATAAAGTCTTATGCTTTGATTTTCTTATTTTTAATATAATAAATATTGATATCATTTTTAGGTATTGGTTTTTCTAATCAAAGCTTGAATCTTTAACCGGAATACCGGTAAGATTCAATTTTATGGGAATTAAGGTAATCGTTAAACCTCACTTAAATGCATGGATAAATGTATGTTAGCACATTAGGATTTTTAATATGCTATTATGCTTGATATTTGTGGTTTAATATAATATATATATTTTCTTGTATTGATTGATAAAAAGAAAAGTATGCTAGTTTATATGCCATATGTGGAAATGTTGTTTAAAGGAAGTGTTTGATCATTAATGAAAGTGGTAAGTACTTATCCATGTTATTTTATGTTATTGTGACTATTTATGCATGAATATTATTACTGTGAGCCCTAGGTGCATTTTAGGAATATTTATTGTGTAAGAATGTGGCCTAATATGTGGGGATGCTAATAAGTATTATATTAAAATATAATAGTTGGTGGAGTTGGATATTGTTAATGGAGTGTTAATATTATTATTCCATGTGGTAATGCTAATTTAATAAAAGTGGTGTAATAAAGGGGGTAAAGTGGTAATTTTGGAGGCAAAAGGGCAATATGAAAATTTTATGATTAAATGGAAAATTGGTAATTTTATAAGTAAAGGGGTATTATGGTAATTTTGGGAGTAAAGGGGGTAAGAATGGTAATTTTGGAAGAGCAGGGCAAAATGGTAATTTTATAAGAAAGGGGTAAATTGGTAATTTTGGATGTAAAAGGGTAAAATAGTAATTTGTAAGTAAAAGGGTATTATGGTAATTTTATAATGAGAAGGGTGAAACGGCAATTTTAGAAATAAGGGGTAAAATGGTAAACTGCAAGTAAAAGGGGTATTATGGAAATTTTATAAGTAAAAGGGTATTGTGGTAATTTATAAATAAAAGGATATTATGGTAATTTGGAAGTAAGGGGTAGAAGGGTAATTTTACAAATAAAAGGATATTTATGGCAAACTTGGGAGTAAGGGGTAACTTGATAATTATAATAACGACGGAGGATAATTTGGTAATTAAATTATGATTATAGAAGGGCAATTGGATAATTATGATAATAAAGAAGGGTAATTTGGTAAATCAACCAATAAAAGGGCGTTATGGTAATTTTAATAATGGAGAAGGCCAATATAGTAATTATAAAAAATGGAGAAGGGTAAATTGGTAATTATAATTATGGAGAAGGGTAAATTAATAATTATAATTATGGAAAATGGTAAGTTGGTATTTATAATAATAGAGAAGGGTAAATTGGCAATTGTAATTATGGAGAATGGTAAATTAATAATTATAATTATGGAAAATGATAAGTTGGTATTTATAATAATGGAGGAGGGTAAAATAGTAATTATAATAATTGAAAAGGGTAAAATGGCAATTATAATAATTGAGAAGGGTAGAATGGTAATTATGATAATAAAGAAGGGCAATTTGGTAATTTATCCAACTAAAGGGGCAATTCGGTAATTATGATAATGGAGAAGGAAATTTGGTAATTTAACCGACTAAAGGGTACATTGGTAATTATTTAACCAACTAAAAGGGTAAATTGGTAATCATGATAAAGAAGAAGGGTTTTTTGATAATTTATCCAAGTTAAGGGCAATTTAGTAATTATAACAAAGGAGAAGGACAATTCGATAATCTAACTAACCAAATGGAAAATATGATAAGTGTAGCAATTGTGAGGGGCGAATGGTGATCTAAAAAGCGTAGGAGATAACTTGGTAACTTAAACCGAGTAAGGGGTAATTTGGTAATTATGCAACATGAAGGGTAATATGGTAATTTGTCAAGTAAGGAAGGGATGACTTAGCAATTATATAAGTAAGGGGTAAACGAGTACTTTGTATCTAACATGTCGTTGTGATTGTGGAATTTCGTGATATGACTCAAATAACACTGAATAGCAAGGTAAGAGTACTTGATAAATAGTAAGTATCATGAGTCCGAATCCTAATTCGGAATGAGATGAGATTATGATGGCCTTAATGATTTCTCTGTGTTACCTTGGATAACCGTCTGAATAAGAAATGACTAATGATATCAAAACGATTGAAAGTGAATAAGTATTTGATTTTACTTTTCATGATCACCTTAATTAAGACACTAATACTTAAAGTAAAAGACCTCGAGATCGGGAATGGTGGCTCTTTAGGGGTCACTATCCTAAAGACGTGATTTAGCCTACGATTATTCTGGTATTTGTTGGTGTGCCTTTGTGCCCCAACCAGGCCCTATATCTTACTCTATCTAGCTTTATGGACTTATTTAGGAAGTATGCATACTTATGGATAAGATATCTTTGTCGGTAGAGTACTAAGTAGCTTTATGTACCAGTACGACTAGGGTACTTTTGCGTCCCAGGGTCATTGGTTGAAGGGTACTGAGTAGCATGTATCCACCAGTACGACCGGTGTACCTTTGTATCCTGAGTTATTGATCTCCCATCCGAGGCAAATAAATGGAATTATTGTGCTGATTAAAAAAAAAGAAAAATACTAATCATGAAAGTGAAAGATTGATGAGCCGGGCCCAGTTGAATTATGATATTGAGTACCGATCCATCGGTTATAATAGTGGCCCAGGAGTGTGTTGCCCTGGAAAGTGATTATGAGTACCGATCCACTGGATATAATAGTGTCCCAGGAGCGTGTTGCCCTAGATGATGTTGATATATATTCCGATACACCGGCAATAATATTGGGGGTCCCAAGCTCAATAAAACTAGTCATAGATGTGAATAAAGTTATGGAAAAATACTAATGACTTACAGTGAAACACCATATGAGTCTGGGCCAGACCGGTCCACCGGTGAATAATAGTGGCCAGGAGCGTTTTACCCTGCATGACTGGTCCACCGGTGAATAATAGTAGCCACGAGCATTTTGCCCTGTACGACCGGTCCACCGGCTATAATAGTGGGGTTCCTGCACTTATATGGATATAAAATCCGAGAGATGATTGAATAATGATGGACTAATGGCTTAAGGCACGAATGTATTGATTTTACACTATGATATGGCTTAAGGCCTAAAAGTATCGATCGTTCATTTCGACCTATTGATATCTGATGTGAATGTTAATTATGTGAATATTATATATACACATCTTGTTATATACGTATGTAGTTTTGTTTCATGTGTTGCATTGCGGGCCTGCCTTTAAGTGTAATTTTAAAGGGTTACTCAATACCGTAGTACTGAAGGGTTCCATTCGTGGGGCCCCTGCCTATTCAATGGGCAGTGTCCCTTGGAGGTCTTTTTTAGGTGCTATTCAAGTGGGTTTTCTTCTCTTTCTCTTTTAAATTTATGGTTTTAATGTTATTGTTGTATTTGTAACCACCACTGGTGGATTTTCTTCTTGTAAATGATTGTCATGCTACTCTAATTTAAATATGGTTTGTAAATTGTGTTTTACACTTTTAGCCTTAGCACTTGGTACTGGAACGGTATGAGTGAACCGGTCTGGTACTAAGTGTGGCGGTAATATCCCCAAAATTCATAGTTTTGTAATTTGCTTCCTCTAACTCTTTTAAATAAAACGTAATTTTTCAGTAATAAATTTTGGGGGTATTACAACTTGCACACATTAAACGTAGAAAAGGAAAAAGAGGTTGGAAAATTCTCTCTTTCAACGATACAAATAGAACTAATTAAAGGAAAATAGAAAATAGAAAATCAAGTTTTTCTATCAAAGGTTATAAATAAAAGGAAGTGTCAATAATGGCGGCAATAGGAAGGAGTATTTCAAAAATGGAGGAGGAAGAAGGAGAAGAAGTGGTAGCCAAAGGGAAGAGAAGAGAGAAACGATAAAAAGTTAGAAATGACTTAAGGTAAATCTTAAATTTAGGTAGATATGTTGCAAAATATCTAAGGTTAGCAAGGGTTTTTTTTATATCACCAAGCATCATTGTTCTCATCTAATGATGGCAGAAAAGAAAAGGCTAGGAAGAAAGAATACATATTTGCTACTATAGAGGGGGTAAAATAGTATTTTTATGACAAAGGAACAAAAATTAGTTTGGCTATCTCAAGTAAGGCGACCCCAACCATAAGGGGATGAATGAGTGGCTCTCATTCATCCTCATTATGAATGAAAGGCCTAAAATGAATTTCATAAAGATTAGATGAGAATCAAACGAAGAAAAGTTTATTTTTATGGATTATTATGTCCGACATATATAATTAAATCCAATAATAATAATACAATATTTTAAAATAATTTATAGTTAAATAATATTAAAATATATCAATCTAATGTTTTTTAAATTTTAAACAATTAAAATGAGATTTTCAGGGCTTAGAATGTGATTGGGGAACACTAATATGATTAATAATATCTTTTTGCTAATGAATCAGCTTGACATTTAAAAAAAATTATAAGAGACTTGGAAAAATATTAATGACTCAAATATCCACAAAACAAAAGAAGAAGAAGAGTTTCAAACAAGTTTGGAGTCTAGAAGTGGTTTAAAAGTCTTATAAGAGTCAAAATTATAAGAAATAACAAAAAAGTAAGGACAAAATGTTTTAAAAACATAACAAGATTTTCTAATATTTCAATTGATGTAATAAAATATATTAAATACGATAGTTTTATTTTTAAATAATAAAGATAATAAGTGATGGTTTTTGAGAATTGAGACATTACAAAAAAAATGGTGATTAAATTGATATTTGAAAACCTACCCAACTTTGGCTATAGGTGTGGGTTATATGGATAAGGGTTGTGATAGCTTTGGAGACAACCTTAATAATATATATTGAGGGCTATATAGGGCATCTATAAAGGCATATATAACAAAGTAAAGCAAATACATAAATGGCTTGGAAGAGAGAAGTTTAGGGAGAAAAGAGGGAGGATCCAACACCAGAAACTCCGTCAATTCAATGAAGTATAAACAATAAGCAAATGATAAGGCTTTGACCAAAAAAATTCATGGAGATGGGGAGAGAAACAACCATGCATGTAGATAAGAACATAGCCAAAAAGAAACATAGCCTTTACATATGACCTATGTCTTTATCTAGGGTACACTGCTTATCATTTGAGATCATTCTCCTTTACATTCTCATCCCCTTACTAAAAAAATTAAAAATAAGCTTGCTAACTAGGAATCCAACTATCTCTCTCTAGCATGTCATTTCACCATTGTTAAAACAACACTTAAATCTTTGTCACGACTCTTTCTTAACTAAATTGGCATATATTACTCTTTGTAAAGGCATTAAAAACTACTTAAAATGGAATGGATATGGCTCCTGATAAAACAACTAGAGCTACATTTGTTCTCCTGTATGACCATTATGAAAGAACACCTACTAAACTCTACTTGCATCATAGGGGAGTTATACTTAGTCCCATATATTCCTTCTATGATCAACCTAAAATCATTCTCCACTACTTCCATGATTCTATCAATCCCTCCTAGATTTGGTACCATATGAATCCTCTCCCACCACTCTCTTTTTATACTAAAACTAACTCGACCAAATGGATCAAAGATCATGTCCACTCCTTCGACTCCAACACTTACCATATAGTTTGGTGGAGCATTTTTATCCATTTTCTTTCCCATGGCATGCAAGGAATTCAAAATGTTTTATTTCTTCTTTTCCTTTTCATCTAAAAATTTCTAGGTTGTTAAAATACAAGTTCTTGAATGGTCTTCCCTCAATGAAACCTCAACAGGGGGACAATGTAGATGGTTCTTATCACAACACCCCAAAACATCCACCATAGGCGTGAGAAGATAGATTTAAAATAATAATGGTTTGGTGGTAGTAGGATTTGCACAAAAACTAAAACACACGAATAGCCTTACGATATAATTTTAGGATACTAGAGATGCCTCAACATACCTATACCTTAGGCATTCATAATATTAAGATAATGTGATGCTTTTTTTGTCTAAATATCACTACTCATATTGCTCACTCCAATCTATACTGTACAAATACTATTTTCAGTTGTATACCATTTTTTAGGAGTCCTCTTGGATGGACATCAATCAAGTTGAAGGTAAGCACCTATGGGAGGATGGGTGTAGAAACGACATCAGGTACATAGATGTGGATCAAGCGGGGGTTTATAATGTGGGAGGAAGGGCCTTCACCACTAAACCAACGGTAAGATGACCATAATTCATATTTTCAATAAGCCCATCTTTCCTTATTATTGTACTTGTCATCGATGACATATGACTTCATTATCCTCGTATCATAATTCCATCTATCCTTTCTTTTTGCTCTCTATTTTTTATGGTACATCAAGAGTATGGGGAACCTTGAAAACCAAGGGAGAGGTGGGAGTCGAGTACATAAGATAGGAATCAAATCCAGTTGCATAGGCATATATCAACTGTGGCTCCACCAGGTGTTCCACCAACAATTCCTTCATCACTATCTATTTTACCAAATAAAATGTGGACAATGAAATAATTAAATCATATATATGTTACACTAGTGTTATTCTGTATTGATGAATTTTTTGTAGAGTTGATTCATCCCCGGTTCTAATTGTAACAGCAAACGAACAGGTGCGTATAGTCCATTCGCAGTTTGGTTCACAAATCGTAACTAATACATTGACCTTCCACTTTCATGCCATGATGCACCAAATATCCCCCAACACCTGAAAGTCTAAAACTAAATAGCTTCCTCTAACTCATCACACAACACAAATCTTTAATCCCATTTTTTTTATTTCGGCTGCATCAAATGTCAATTACACTTAGAACAATATAATTATTTTGACATAAATTGTTCTTTTGTTTTCCTCCCTAATCATCTGAACATTTTGAGGGTTGTGAATTGTTCAGCTACCGTATACAATATTACCCTGCATATACTATAACCTATAGATTTTGGATTGGATGAATGACTAGATTCAATTAAATAAATATAAAAATAAAAATGCCTAAGAGTTCTAATTCTAATAAATAGAGTTCAAATTCTTCATCTTCATCATCATCTTTGTCATCTAGAGAGAATAATAGCGCTAGTAATAATCATAAGAAGAAATGTTTAACCATCTCTGAAGGTTAACATTCAAAGTCCACGTCTGATAGCCAGGTAATTGAAATGCTTCCCTTGTTTCCATTTAAAGCTTATTTAGTAATGATAATTAGAGTTCATGTACTTTATTTGAAAAGAAATGCAAGAAACTAAAGAAGCTAGTACTTAGTGTTGGTATCTATAATGCAGGAATTTGATTCTACATCTTGGGAAGCTGGTACTTCTGATAATAATGGTAATAAAAAAAATGAAGATGGGGTTATGGTGAATAGGAGTGGGAGTGGGAGTGGGAGTGGAGGTGATTTATATGTAGTTATGGTGTCTAAGGATGTAGGCAGAGATGATGTGATTTTAGATGCACTTGAATATTTGGGTGCTGATGTTGTAGGTTCCACAATTCATGTAAAGAAAAACATGAAGGCTCTGATACTGAGGATCAATTAACCCAGTTTCATGGATTAGATAATAGGTTAATGCAATGAGACACCTTCATGTTCTCTTTGATAAGACTATTAATGAGAAATACAACAAGGGAATATAAATTAAATGATGTACAGAACGTTCTACTTTTGTTTGGTTCCCTTCTAATGGCTTTTTATATATCGTGTGTCTTGGTATTTGATGTTATATGAGGATATAGAAATGGTTGTGCAAGTTATTGTAATCCTTCATGATGAAATTAGAGGTTTCGTCACTAAATATAGAAATAGCAGTCGAATAGGTGAAACAAGGGATGGGGAAGTGACGAGTGCAAGACCAAGTTTATATAAGGTGATAAACTATGTTACTTATACAACTTCATGTTGCGAGTCACGACAAGATCAGGAAATTGGGGAGCTCGGTAGAAAGGCCACTAAAATTTCCAAGTAATACCCCACTAATTAATTATAATTTATGCCATTTTATAATATTTGCTACATTTAGTTATTTTATAATATGTTTTTGTAACCTTTAAGAGTGAGTAACCTTTAGGAGTGATTAGGTGACATAAAGATAGACTGAGGGTGGAAGGAGTGGACTGATATAATAGGGAATGATATTTTGTGAGTTTCTAGAGTTAAGAGCTCCATAAATTGGAGTACTTATACCATATGATAACTATTAACAGTAAGGTCTAGCCTTCCCAACTATTAACTTTCCTCTTCTTGTCTCATTAGTTAAATATATATTGGAAGATTAGGTCTTTTGGTATATTAGTTTAACCTCTCATTTCACATTCTGTATACATACCTGAGGTAGGTAATCATGTCTCATCCTTTTAAAGTTTAAATATACATATGTGTTAATTATTATGAACGGTTATTGTTTTGATCATTTCATGTATATACATGTGGTGCTTTATATTCCATTTGTTGTTATTTTATGCAGGATTTAATTTAATGGATTATTGAAAATTTTATTTTTTATTAATTATTATAAGAATAATTTAAGTTGTCATATAAATGTTATATAAATTTTATAGATTATATGTTCATGTATTGAAGGTTACATAACTTTTTTTATTAAATATTTTCATACGTTTAGTTTATAAGTGGATTTCTTTGGAAACTGGTATAGTGATTATATTTAGAAACTTATGCTATTGAAATTTATATATGTGAATTTTGGGAATAGGATTTTACCTCGTACTAGTGGTGTTGGGTGGAGTCTTCCTTACGTGCACCAAAAATAACTACTATTGTAATATATCCCTACTAGGTGGTGCTATGTCTTTTGATTGGTCTTGGAAAGTCCTAATTATTTAGAGGGGGCAGATTTTATTAACTGCGAAAAAGTGAGATTGACTAATAGTGATAATATTTTCACAAAGGTCTTATGAGTTGACTCTTTTATTATGTATATTAAATTATTCATATAATTTTTTAAGGTGTTTAAATTGTTTTATGTTTTTTTTTCTTCTAAAAGTAAATTAGATGATAATAGTTTTACATGGATAGAGTGGTTATTTATCTAGTCATGGCTCATTTTCTATGTTTTTTATTTTCCATAGGTAGATTTGATGCATACATGAGGGAATGATCAGCATAGATGCATTTAGTTGGTTTCAATCATTATTGAGAAATTATTTACTTCTCTTCTTAAATTCAATGTATTCGGATATATCTTGCTTTATCTTTGAGTCATTGATCATGAACACATTCCTTGATATTATTGCCTTGTGTTCCTTTGGGGACACGAAATAATAACTTAGTATTTTATTATTTATTTTTATTAATCTATAATATTTATCTGTTTTAAATTTTGTGGAGAGTTACATTCCATAACTCTCATAGTTTGTGAATACTTATATGAATTTAGTCCATAGTTGGTCTTTAGAGGCAGAGGCTCAAAAGGATCAATATATGGATGAGACTATTGATATGATGATAAGTTATTTATCTTTGGCTACTTATGTTGAAAAATTGTATTGTAATAGTGTTGTGTGGAAATTTTCTCATGTTGAGAAACATATGTATGCTCTTGGAGTGCAAAACGATTACGTCATGGTTTTTGTAGCCACTTGTGGTGAGATTTTTGAGTTGATAAGGAATGAAGTAGAGTTTGTTGAGAAATTAGGGCATTTAGAGTGAAAACATGATGTCTATGGAAGAACTTGAATATATATATATATATAAACCTCTTAGGTAGTTATACTTATTTTGAGTGATTAAACAAAAAGAGCTTGAGCAAGAGAAGAACAAATATATGAATATAAAAGAGAAGTTTTCAATGATTGTGATAAAGGGAAGGCGTTACTTCACAAAGGGACTCGCTCAAGCATGGCTTAGGTGATAAAACTAGTGAGCTCAATAAGTGTTTTCCAGCATTGCAAGAGAAGTCAAAAGTAATGCAGGTTGTAGAAATTGTAAAGCAAGAGTGGGTTAATTGTCAAATCTCAATTGATGCGCTACAAGTACTTTTGCAAAAGGGATAAAAATCTTGAGAAACTGGAAGAAATTTTGTTGAGGATAGAAGTATTCCTAAGGGACTAAAACATGTGAATATTTCTCACATAATTGGGTGGCTTGTTGATGATAAGAATGCATTTATGGATGTTTCTAATATATTTCACCAAATGGCTTATGCCCCATTGTCCATTGATCTTCTAAAAAAAGTATCAATTTCTGAATAGGAATCATGGTTAAGTTAGCTTATAGAATCATTTGATTAGACCAAGGCAGAAATAACAACTTTGTAGGATGAGGTTACTAAAATGAGGAAATGTGGTAAAAGAGAGATGAATCAGTTATTTGTTTCACTTTCCACATCTTTGGTGGAGAAGAATTTTATTAAAGTAGTATTATATGGTTTGATGCATAAACTTGAAGCCATTATTGAAAATGATCATCATGTTTTGGTAGAGAAGGCATAAGCATTGAGGATGTTGGTGGAGACTTATGATGTTGAAGATGTCTTCCAACAATGTTATAGTAGGCCATGCTTGTGGAGTAGTACTTTGGAAAGATGAAAGTACAAATTAGTTTTGAGCTTGAATCATCTGACGTTAAAGCAGAAGATTTTGATTAGATCTAGAGTTTGTTATTTGTTATGGCTCATTAGTTATCATTGTATGATTAATTATTGAATGGAAAAAAGGCTTAAGGAATCACAATTAAATAATTTATTGACTTGAAAAGGACTTCTGAAAACATGATCATGTTGAGAGATGAGAGGAATAATTTGAAAAAGGAACTTAAAATATTAGAAGAGAAGAATGCTCTTATAAGAGAGACATTATTGATGGTTGTTGTGAAGGGAAAGGGAATAGTTCAAGATCGATAGAAGTTGAAGCAAATCATTGATGAGAAAGAGTGCATAAATTGATATGTTAAAGCTTAAATTGCTATAGCAGAAATTATCCCTCGGTGACATTAAAAACTAGAATGAATAATAACGTGTCTGCTTAGCTTGAGGATGAACTTTCTACCTTAAAATATCAAATAGATCAATTTGAGAAGAATGTCTCAAAAAGAAACTGGTTGCTTTAGAATGTGATGTTATCCATTTATGCCATTTTCCAATAAATAGATTCACATTATGATGAGCATGAAATACTGCAAAAACCTAATTTTAAGAATTATAGCTAATTAAGGATTTATTATGAAAAAATTATTAAATGAATTATTTTATTAAAATAAAGGAAATTAATAAGGGTAAATCAAGAAGAAAATAATAAATATTTTAATTAGGAAGAATTAGGGTATTTTGCTAATTAAAATAAAATTTGAAAAAATCCTAAATTTACTTAAAAAGGAAATTAAATATTATTTTATTTAAATATTATTATTTTTAAATATTCCAAAAATAAAAAAATATCTCAAAATACCCAAATATTCTAAATATCCCAACTCACCTATTTTTCTTTTTCCCTTGTTCCTTTTTTTCTTTTCTTTCCTTTTTCTTCCTTTTTCCTTCTTCTTTTCTTTTTTCTTCCTCCTCCCCCGACCTAGGCCAGCCCAGCAACCCATTTCCCTTCCCCCTCTCTCTCTTTCGATGTGGCCCAAGGCCCAGTGCACCACGTTTCATCCCCATCTTTTTTCCCTAGCCACCTAGTCGGTTCTTCTTTCTTTTTCTTTTCTTTCTCCCTGGACCACCGGTTCAGCCCCCTTCTTTTTCTTCTTCCCCCAGTCGTCGTGACCTGCAACCCGTTCCCCAACCTATGCCAGTATTTCCACCGCCAACCACACACGATTGACTGACCATTCTTCCCCTCTCTGCCCCGCTGATTGGCTTGCCATTTCGGCCCAACTAACTTCCCTCTCTTCTCACATGCCAATCTATCTCCCGAGCCAATTGCAACCAGCCACGAACAGACCTGCGCCGGCCTGTTGTTGCCGTTGGTGTGCCCGCACCAACCTTGTCCTATTCCCCCCTCCTCCTCCGACCTTATCCCCCTCAAATTAGCCTATATATATACCCCTTAAGCAGCCAAAATCGAGACCTTTTTTGCAGCCCAGAATTTTCTGACCTTGCCGCCACTGCCTAATCAGACTTTTGTTCTATTGTCGTTGACTAACGCCACCGCCTAAGCCACCCACCTAAGCACTCCCTGCATCACCCTCTACCCAACTAAACCTCCCTCCTCCCTTAATTTTCCCTACACGAGCCATGCCGGCCATGCAAAGTCTCCTTGCCAATCAACCACACTTCTACCTCCGCCGCCCTTCGCACCACCATTAGCCACCACTCCCGTCATAACCACCATCTCCTACACCTCCCAAACTACTGTGTAGAATTTCCTCTACCTCCCCTTGCCCTTCTTTTCTCCTTCCTCCCTCTCCTCCTCCCTTTCTCCCTTTCCTCCACTTTCAGCCACCACAAATGCTGCCGTGCGCCGCCACCTTTGGCCGCACCACCACCCTCATTCCAACCCTCTCCTCCTAGGCAACCATCAACACCCCAACTCCCACCCTCTTTCTTCCTCTCCTCTTCCTAGCACTCAACTATCTCTCTTTTCTTCTCTTTTTCCTATCACCGCCGCTTCGCCGTGCACTGCTGCTGGTGCCGCCAGTCACCACCAACCCAAGGTGGTATCCTAAACCCTCTCAACCCTTAAACCCTAATTATGCAAGCTTTATGTATTTAATTTTATTATATTACTATTATTCGATTATTATTATTATTATTATTAATGTTATTATTATTATTATTATTATTATTATTATTACTATATAGGGATGAGACCCTATTTTATCACTATTTCAATTAATAATAATATTATTATTAATATTATGTATTATTATTATTATTATTAGTATCATTAGTATTTATTATTAGTAGTATTATTATTGTTATTATTATTATTTCAATATATGGTCGAAACCCTACTTTACTTTATTTTCGGTCAATACCATTATTATTATTATCATTATTATTTTATATTATTATTATTATTATTTTGGTGAAGGGTCGAAGCCCTTATTTCACAATTATTTCTAATTATACCATCATCATCATCATCATCATCATTATTGTAATTATTAATATCATTATTATTATTATTCTTATTATTATTATTATTATTATTATTTTAGTATCATTATTATTATTACTATTATTACTTTTATTACTTTTATCCTTAGCAAAATTAGTATTTAGTTAGTGTTACTATTATTATATTATTATTTTATCTATAAACCTAATCTTAGAATAAATAGAAAATATTAGTATTTTTGGTAGGAGGGAACCTAATCCTTAGTTTTTTCCTCTTATATGTGAGACTAGTCAAAACCCTAAGGAGGCATAGGAGCGTGCTCCAAGACCGATGTCGTATTAGGTATGGGTATAGCTAAGGCCTTATGTGTGTTATGTGTTTCATATGCTTTGGATGCCATGTTTAATGATATGTTGTGTATCATGTGCTATTATTTTAACTGTTTTTAGTGTGTAGTGCAGTTTGGAGTTGAGATATGCTTATATGCTTTCTTATTGTATGTGTTGATATGTATATGTGGTGAAATGTGGTGGAGTGTGATGTAATGTGATGTGGCCCTTTAAGACATGCATGTGAGGATGTTTAATGTGGTATTGTGGGGTGGAAAGATGAAAAAGAAAAATGGGAGAGTGAGATGACTAAAGGAATGTAAGTTGGCTAACATAAGTGGAATTGATCTAAGTGTTCCATGGTCCATAAGTGGATGAATAAAAAAGGGGATTTTAAATAAAATAAAAGAGTGGGAGAATATAGGGTTTTACATAGGATAATCTAGGGTTTTACATGGGAGAATATAGGGTTTACATGGGAGTCTAGGGTTTTGCATGAAAAAGTTTGAAGCTTTGCATAGGAGTTAAATTTACGTATGAAAAGTTGACTTGGGGTGTAAGGAAGGTAATAGAAGAGTTTTTTGGGTGTTTGGAGGTTTTGGGTGAAAAATAGTACGTGGGACAATATAAGGGTACATAGGAGAGCGAACTAAGGTTTGGGAGAAAACCCTAGTTTGAGAAGGTGGTAAAAAGAGAATTAAATGAGGATGAGAGATGAAGATGGAAATTATCATGTGAGGGATGAGCATAATTAGCATGGGAAAATAAGGTTTGGAAGGTGAGAAATGGAGGGGTGGCATATGGAAATGAGGAATCTAGGGTTTGGTGTGGCCAGTTAGGGTTTGATGTTACCTAGGGTTTCGTGGTCACACGTGTACTTGGTGAGTAAAGTGAGTTGATGAGTGTTGAATCCAATGGTTATGATGTATGGGGTGTTAAAATAGTTTGGTTTGTGTGAGGTGGAGAAGTATGGGCCATATAGGCCCAAATAAGGGTTTTTAGATAAAACCCTAGCAGGAGGCAGTGAGTGGACTTGGAGGTGTAAGTTAGTGGGCCTTGACCCACATATTTAGGATTTGGAGTTCTAGTGTGAGTTAGGGTAAGGAGGAAAGGATGTTGGGACAAGTTAGGAGGTGTAAGAGGCTCATGATATGGGACAAGTCTTTTTGGAGGATAAGCGTAGAGGGAGTTAGTCATGCTTGTATAGGGCAAACTTTTGAATAAGACTTTATAAGACATTAATCATGTAAAGTGGAAGATTATTGAGCCAGACCCAAACCAATCCACGGGCATATAATATTGGTTAGGGCGTCCCGCCCTATAAGCGTCCAACCCACTAGCTATAATAGTGGTTAGGTGCATTTTGCCCTATAAGTGACCACTCCACCAGCTATAATAGTGGGGGATCTTGATCTCAATAAATCAAACTCTAAGTTTGCTAAGAAACATAAAAGACACTAAGTACTTACAGTAGAACACCATGCGAGCAGGGGCCAGACCGATCCATCGGCATATAATAGTGGTTAGGGCATTCTGCCCTATAAGTGATCAATCTACCAACTATAATAGTAGGGTTTTCCATACTCACATGGATTGATAAAAAGTATGATGTGAAATGAGTACTGATAAGAGATTAATTAATTAATTAATTTAGACTATAAATAGCCTTTATTTATTTATCTGAAGTGATCATATGTTGTTTTATTATCCTACTTGGATTATTTGCTTTTGTGTTTTGGCCTTAGTGCATGGTTATCTTTCTCAGTACATAGTGTATTGATCACCTGTTTTATGGGTGCTGTTCATTTCCACGAGCAGAAGACCCATCTGATTTTGTGCAGGTAGGTGATACCTTCTTCGATGACTTTGATGTTCATGAGGCATCAGGCGAGGCCGAGTGTCGAGCATTTACGTGGCTCATGGATCAAGAGTGGCATGGTTGGACTTTCCATTTATGATTTTCTATCTTTGTTTTGAGTTTCCTAAGACATAAATTTTATCATTTGTAAACTTATTTCCTCTTAAGGAACTTTGACTATGTACGCTGGATTATGACTCTTAGATTTCGCACTCTAAATTCTATCTTATAATCATTTATTTCTTATTTGAAGTCTTATTTAGATTTGACTATGATGATTATTAAATAATCATTTTTAGCCTTAATACTTGGTACTGGAACGGTAGGAGTGAACCGGTCTGGTACTAAGTGTGGCGGTAACATTCCTGAAATTCACAGGTTTTAATTTAATTGCTTCCGTTTTAAAAAAAGTAGTGAATTTTGGGGTGTTACATAGCATGTCCACAAGATCAACCTATATGTTAAGTTCTTAAGTGAATGCCAAACTACCAAGATACATGTGGAGAAAGAGTTGAAGAAAGTCGAGGTGAATACTGCAACCTTGAGCAACAAGTTAGTAGAAGAAAACTCAACTGTAAATTCACTTGAAGATGCACTCCTAGTTGTAGAGAAGAACAATTATGAACTCGTAGAAGAGAAGTTATAAAGAATAGTCAAATAATACCTTATTAGGTGTAAAAATTAGTAAAATAATTCCTTTCCTAGTATAACTTGTTGATAGAGATTGGTGCTGCTAAACGTTTACTCAAAAATACCTTATTAGGTGTAAAAATTGATCTCTAATTTCTTAGAAAGGAGAATGAAGAAAGTGAAGTTAGTAAAGTAATTGTAGAAGTAAAATTAGTCAAGGTGAATGAGGAAGTTTTTGTTCTTACCAAAAAATTAGTGGATATGGAAACCAATATATCTAATCTTATGAAAGATAATTAAGATGCTGCATCTATTAACACTAATGGAAAGATACTTTTCCCTAAGGTAAAAGAGGAAGTTAATGACCATGTTAGAAAATTGTCAGAAGTGGAGAAAAATACCTCAATCCTTAGATAGAAGAAGGAAGAAGCTAAATCTAAGAGAGCTTCATCCAAGGCAGAATTGGTCAGAGTGAAAGAGGAAGTCTTTGTCCTAACCAACAAACTAGAAGAGACTTCCATGATTAATAAGTCACCAAAAGATGTTATCTTCTATCTAGAGATCACTAATTGAATTTGATAAGTTGCAAATTATTAGCTTTTTTGACTCTAAAATTCTTTGAAGATAATTTCTATGCTTTTTGAAATGTTAGTAATGGTCATCTTAATAGGACTATAGAAAAGGATTATGCATGTTGCTGGTGCTTTATTTTATTTTTCTTTTCGAAAGTGCATGGTTTTTGGTGTAGTTACTATCAAGTATAATTTTGTGGATCATTCCTCTCCCTTCCCCTTCTTTCTCAATCTCAATTCTAGTAGTGCTACTAAGACTTTGGTTAAATTCAAGTATTTTAGTATAGTTTGGTCAAAGTAAACATAATTACCAATCTTTGCCTATAGGCTATTTTTCAAGATTGAGGATTGAGGAAAACCTTCTCTTCCTCTCCTCACGATTCAAATGAAATGTATGGATTTTTTTACGAGTTAATAAAGTTCAATTGATAATTTAAGGTTATCTTTTTTCATATTCTATTCTCACCATAAATTATTAAACTATCCCTTATTGAAGTAACGTTTTTCTCTAACAAAGTTCCCTTCAAGCAATTATATGACATTTTGAGTATTGAACTTGAAAGTATTTATACTTATGCAATAGAAGTGGAGGAAATTTCATTATATGCCCAAAAGATAATGGAAAGGTTCCATATAGGACTCAGAATTTTATCTAGAATAATTAATGGTTTTGCATCCTTGATGAACAAGTATGATGTTGTTTTTCTCAAAGGATTGGCGGCTACAAAAGGCATGGCAATAACTTATAAAAAAGGAGGTAAATTATTTGAAGTATAAGAGCAAGTCAATAGAATCACAAAGGTAAGGGTTGGAAAATGTATTGACCATATTGAAAAATGGTTTTTTAGTTTTTTCTATCTTCATGTGCTGATGCTGCACAAGAGCTGCATTGTTAGGCTAATAAGGTTGGTATTGAACTTGGAATGACTTATGTCCATGAGTCAGTGATCTAGGATAAAAATGATGGAGCCAACCAATTTTATACCACTAAAAAATTATTATCCTCCTCTAGGAAAGTATGTAGTGGTTGGAAATATCTAAAAAATCAATGAATGCACTTGAATCCACAATCAAAGAGCTATAGCTTAAATTGAATGAGACAAAGGATAGCTTGGATAATGTGATAGAAAAAAGGATCCTATGTTAGAATATGGTTTCATAATTGGATGTGATGCCCCAAAATTTAGTTTTTGCAAAATTATTAATAATAAAATATGGGATGTTACGCTACATACAACATAAAAAAATATATTATCTATACCCCATCTATATTGGGGTGTAAGCCTAAAAAGTAACTCATACTTAGAGATCGATTATGGAAAGCAATTAATCTCATGATGATATGATATTAAAAAAATAAAGAGATAACATATATGGTAGAAAATAGAGGACTAAAATTTGAGAGAGAAAGAGAGATATTCAGATAACCATAGAGTTGGACCAACCTATAACCATTCACTTCGAGTAAAGGAATTAATTAACAATTACCTATAATACAAGGCGGTATCTACTTGTAGAAATGAGCAACACCCATGAAATAAATGGTTAATACTTGCTTATTGAGTAAGGTAACATATCATATCAAAAGAAAAGAACATGCAAAAAATATAGGGTATAAGAACACATATACATCACATGAATTCGACTTATGATATGAGATGGCATAATGATGCAACCATATTAGAGTCCATACTTAGGCGATTGTACATTTTTAGTTACTTAGTTAGTTGCATTCAAGGACTTCGCTATTCTGTAATTAGTGGATTGGTAGCATAAATATAGTAAGCCATCTAGGGTAGAACTCTCCTGGAAAACCATAGGCCTAGAATCCTAATTCTTAAGTATGCATAACCTTATAAGCTAGTGAAATTGACAAGATAGAGTAGATCCAGAACCACTTTGGTTATCAAAAAAACTAAGAAAAGTATCAAATGAATCACCTCAATCTAGATTCATGTGATCTTCTACTTTGATTATTAACATCTTATTACTTCTTTATTCAATACTCAACACATAAAAATGAATCAACAAGGTTTCTCCCTACAATCCATCATTTATTATAATTGCCTTAACATAAAGATGAATGCTTATTACTTATTACATTTAATATTATTTACTTATGAACTCAATTGTTATAGGTTATAACACTTATAATTATGTCATAGTCAATTAATTCCACATGTTATAGCCACAAGATATCATAATAAATTGATAATGTGCATATAAAAATAATACACACAACAAGAAATATAACCAAGGTAAAAAAAAAAAAGAGACCATAATGCCCCATGAAACCCTAATTCACTAATGGATCATAAGTTCACCCTCACATCTCACTAATTTGCCAAATTTAGTATAATTTCCTATACTAACATTAAGATCAACATATCTAAAAATTAAGGCTAAAATCTAATATTTCACACATACAATACCAATTCTACCTCTTATAATGTCCCAAGAAACCCTAATTCACTAATAGTCCGTGACTTCACCCTCTTGTCTCACTAATTTACCAAATTTAGAAAAACTTCATAAAATAACATGAATATCAACATGCCCAAAAATCAAGGCTAAAATCCCAAGTTTTATATAAATAATACCGATGTTATCTCTTATAATACCCCACGAAACCCTATTTCACCAATGGATCATAATTTCACCCTCACGTCTCACCTATTTACCAAGATTATACACAAACACCCATACATTAATAGCAACTCAAACATATAATTATCCTTAATTAAAAATATCAAAACAACCACCAAGGCCTTAGGCCCAAAAATACTAACCTTCCAAAATATCCAAACCTTTCACCCTTATCCACCCATGATTATTCTTGAAATAATTATCATTACTTATCTATGTATTTATAAAACAAATAAAATATACCATCATGGATATGACTTTTTAGCAAAGGCTAGCAAGGTATAACAATGTAGAATTTACATAAAAATTATAATAACACCCAAAAGCATTATCTCAAGTTAGAATGTAAGAATACCATACAAAAAACCTTAATCATGATTTCTAAGAATAAAAATACTCTAACATAGATTATAATAAATTAATGCATAACAACAAAGAGTCCTAATCTAAAGAATTGCTTCCTTATAAAAATGCTCTCTGGTTTCTAAACACAAAATACTCCTAATCTTCTCCATGTACCATTTGATCACTTAAGATAAGAATAAATCAAAATATATTAGCATGAAATTATAATTATGGAATGAAAAATATAGCTTGAAATGGAAGAATTATTCTTGGATATGGAGTCTTGGAAACCACCACTAATGACCAACTAGGAATGAGAGGATAAGGTGTTAGAAGTTTAATGCAAAGGAAAATGAAGAGAAATAAAGGAATGAAATCCATGAAAATAATGAAGCAACACACACAACTTTAACATTAATAGAAAAAATGAAGATGGTTTCCCAGGCATAAAGGAGGGAAAAAGAAGAGGTAAGGGGTGCGATTTGCTGAGCAAAAAGGGTATCTAGATGGAGTATGACATGTAAGAAACAAAATCTAACAATAATGGTGGATTAAAATCAAGGATTTAAGCCATGGGAGAGTTAAGATTTGGAAAAAAAAAATCATCCCAGTCGATAGTAGCAACAACCAAGTTGGTCAGAAAGTAAAAGTTGGTGCTTATTTAAGGGGTATAAAGCCACGAAATAGAAGAGGAATGAGTTGTTAATTGTAGTATGCAATGTAAAATTTAAAATTAGATAAAGAAAAAATGTAGAGGATTATCAAAGAGAGAGAATTAGGTGTGCATAGAAGTAAAGCAGTCAACCAAATGTGGGGGAGAAAATGGATAAAACATGCATTTTTGGTTTTGAAATGATACATGCAAGGTTGAGATTTTTTTTGATTCACACAACCCCTAGCCTACCTAGGTCCAACTTGAATCAAAGGGGGGGGAGTGGGTCTTGCTTGCAAGCTCACAAAAATACAAAAAAGGGAGAAAGAGATTGTAAAAGAGTTGGTGAATTTTGATGAGATTGAACTATGATAAAGTTTTTGGTTGATTGTTAGCAACCAAAATTTTATATATGATTTTCCAACATGTGAGAGCCACATGCAAAATATAAGAGGGGTAAGATAGGTATTTCACAATTTTTAGGATAATTACATAGGTAGAAAGATTAGAAAATAGGGACTTGTCATAAAAAATAACAAAGAATCCCCAAAAATAAAAAAATTTATGAAAAGGTTTGGAATAATTTTATAAACTAAAATATATAAAAATATTGGGTTATAAGAGTTGGTTTGAAGTTTCAAGGATGGAAAATAAAGGAAAACAACAAAATTTGCTAATTTGCAAAAACACATTTTTTCGCAAATGGGAAAAACTATCATTCAAGAGTTCAAAAGGGTACAAGTGGTTGTATAATAATTTTATAAATTCACATATGCAAAAATATTTGAATTTAGCATTTTTTCAAAGCTTTAAAATATTAAAGCAAAAACAAAAGCCGTAAAAATTATCTATCACAAAAAAATGAGAATTTTTGTGACTTTTTGATTTGGAAGGAATGAACGAACTTACAAATTTCTTGGACTATTGTCTAAGCTTAGAATAATTTTAGAAATAATAAGAATTTTATAAGGATCTAAAATAAGCAAGAAACTACTTAGAATAAAAACTTGTATAAATTATAATTTTTCACAAATGACTAAATTTTTTTCACAAGTGGATAAATAATTAATGGAAAGCTTGAAAATGATGCCAAAAGTATCAAAATAAAATGATATACTTTGAATTATTTTTAGGAATGAGTTATAAGTTTAGAACTAGTCAAAATGAGCGAAAATGAAAAGATAAAAAAATTTACGCAACATCACAATTTTCCACAAATAAATGAAATAAATATCGAAAAGCTCAAATTTAAAATAAATGACTTGAAAAATAATGGTAGAATTTTTGAAGTGGATTAAGAGCCTAAGTGATGACACAAAGGGATAATGGGTCAATACCACCAACTAAATAATAGAAATAATAACAAATCAATGATACACGATTTACGAGGAAAAACATTGCCAATGCAAAAAGAAAACAACTATGGGGCACTTCTGTCCACTTAGAAAACATTCATTGTGATGAATCTAAGATACAAAACCTAGTATTCAAGTGTTAACTAGATGCTACAATTATCAACACTAGAATAGCACGACTAGATAATAGTTGCGGCACCTAAAGAGAATACTTTGCAACGCTAACATAAATTTATTGTAAATATGCCCAAAGGTCAATCTATAGGTCACAAAAAATTAATACCTTTTATATTAATAAACAAAAATATGTTAACAAAATGCTATCATATTTTCAGCCAAAACTAAGTACAATAGACCACTTAATTAAAGTTAAAACCAAAACTGATATAAAACTAACTTAAACAAAAATGACAACTAAAATACCAATGAAAACCTATTTAGGTGGTACCTAAAAATTCAAGGCTCATTGTAGTGAAGAATGAGGAGAATGAGCTTGCCCCACAAAAAATAGTGATGAAACACCGAGTATGTTTTGACTATAGGAAGTTGAACACATAAAGGGTTATAATTAGCAACATTTATCCCCTAGAATCATGGTCAAATTGGATATGGAAAAAGGCTTATGAATATGTGTAATACCCCAAAAATTTTGAAAACCTATATTTTAATAAATTACTTTTAATTGGAATAGAATTGCTTTTAGATTTTTTATTTTAATTATTTTATGGATTTTAGAGTATGTAAATTTGGATAATAGTATTTAATAAATTAAAAATAAATAATTTACTATTTATCATATTGTTTTATTTAAATAATTTTCCAAAACTAATATTTTACCAACTTTATCCTTTTTAAACTAATATATTAGATTATAATAAATTAAATTATTAAATTAAATAAATTATCAAGAATATTACATTTTATGATTTATAAAATTAATTTAATTTATTTCCCCTATTTTCCCATTTTTCCTTTTTCTTTTCCTCCTCCTTTTCTCCTTTTCTTCCTTCCTCTCTTTTCCTTTTTCTCCCCCTTGGGCCGCCCGCCCGGCCTGCTCTCCCCTCTCCCCCGCGCGTTGAGCCTTAGGCCCGATCTCCTCCTCTCCCTCGCTCGCACGCCCGTCTCCCCAGCCGCCTCCTTCCTTTATTTTTTTCCCCTGGACCGGCCGACTCCCTCCTTTCCTGCGCCGGTCCGACCGCCCGTCCCTTTCTTCTTACCTTCTTCTTCTCCCACGCCCGACCTGCACGTTCGACCCCATGCCTGCTGCCACCGCCTGCACCCATCGCTACCACCACTTGCTCCCTCTCCCTCTCTCTCTTCCCCCGTCGTTTTCCTTCCTTTTTCGAGCCAAACCGGCCCTGGACCAGCCCCGCATGCCTCTCCCCCTTTCCTTCTTCTTCCCTCCTTTCCCCTGCAACCCTGCGATGCCCTGCCACCCTAAGCCTGCCCTCCGATCAGCCCCTATTCCCCTACCCTTCCTCCTATTTTTCTTCTCCCCTTCAGCCATTTCCCTGCCCATTGTTGTCGAGCCCCTCACCCCCTTCCCGAGCTCCCTCCTCTCTCTTTTCTCCTCCTCCCATTCTCCCCCCGTTCTTCTTTTTCCACCACCGTCCGCCGCTCCTGCCGCCTCACCAACCCCCTGCGCTGCCTTCTGCCACTTCCTACTACCACCCTGCACCACCACACATCCCCTTCGAGCCCTACACTTCCTCCCTTCTCCTCCTTTTCCTTTTTCTTCCCAGATTTTTCCCCTTACCGCCGAGCCACCTACAACCGCCTCTACCGCCGCCGTCCGGCCACCTCTGCCGCCACCCAACCCACCGTTCGACACCCTGCAACCCCCTCTACAACCGCCATCCATTAGTTGGCCGAAACCAACCCTTGCACCCCTCCATTTTTCCCTCCACTTTTCCTTCCTTCTCAACCCTTTCCCTCGACCCTCCTCGGCAGCCGACCTTTGCCGCCTCTCCGCCGCAGTCTCCGCCGCCTTGAGCCGCCTTGAAACCACCCTTAGCCTCCACCTACACCCCCTCTTCACTTCTGCACCACTCACTTGCCTTAGAACCTCCCCTAACCACCTTCTTTTCTAGCCTAAATACCCTAACCCGAAAATAATGGATTTTTGCCCCCTTCACCCTCTTTGAGCTTTTTCCCCCATGGTTTTTGCATAAAACTCATGCTGCCCATGCAGCGTGAGCTCTCCCATTTATTTTGAGAATCTCTTGGATAATTTTAAAGGTATAATGGTATTTTATGTTAAGTGTTTTACTAATTAAATTTTATAAAGTTTTATCCTTTTTAACTTCTTATTTCTAATAAATATGATGGATATTATTTTTAGGTGTTGAGTTGCTAATTATGCTTGGTAAGATTGATATTTTGCGGGATTAAGGTAACCGTTAATCCTCCCTTAAATATATGAAAAACGCATGCTAACACATTTAGGGTTTAGTATGATTTTATGCATGTTTGGTATGCTTAGCATGATATGTTTATGGTTTCTTATATTGTTGTTAAAAAGAAATAGCATGATAACTTTTGTGCCATATGTAGGTGTGTTAAATAAGGAAGGAGTTGGAAATATGGATAGAAATGTTAAATGCTTGTTTATGACGCACCATGTTGCTAATACATGAATAATGTTATTGTCTAAGGGTATTTTAGTAATTATGCTTATGAGGTATGTGAATCAATGTATATAGTTGCTAATGAGTATTATGTTGAATAATGATAAGTTGGTGGACTTAGATGACAAAAATGAAGTATTAATATTGTTATTTTATATAGGGTTAGTAAATTCATAAAATATTGAATAAAGGGGTTGAGTGGAAATTTCACAAGTGAAAAAGGACATTTTGGTAATTTGGTAAACAAAAGGGTATTTTAGTAATTTGTAAAATAAAAGGAGTGTTATGGTAATTTTATAAATAAAAGGGTATTGTGGTAACTTTGTAAATAAAAGGATATTGTGATAATTTGAAAGTAGGGGTAAAATAGTAATTTTGGAGTCAAGGGGCAATATGGTAATTTTATAAGTAAGTGGTAAGAATGGTAATTTTGGAAGTAGGGGTAAAATTGTAACTTTGGATGAATGAGGGCATTATGGTAATTGTTCAAGTAAAAAGGGCATTATGGTAATTTTGGAGGTAGAGGGGCAAAATCGTAATTTCATAAGTAAAGGGTAATATGGCAAATTTTATAAGTGAATGGCGAAGTGGAAATTTATAAGTAAAAGGGGTAATATGGTAAATTGGAAAAGACGGGCAAAATGGTAATTATGTAAGGAAAGATAAAGATGGTAATCTTGGATGTGAAAGGGTAAAATAGTAATTTGTAAAGTAAAAGATGTATGGTGGTAATTTTCATAAATAAAAGGATATTATGGTAAAATTGGATATAAGGGGTAAAATGGTAATTTTGTAAATGAAAGGATATTATGGTAAACCTGGGAGTAAGGGGTAACTTGGTAATTATGATAACGACAAAAGATAATTTAGCAAGTAAATTATGATTGTAGAAGGGCAATTGGATAAGTATGATACTATAGAAGGGTAATTTGGTAAATTAACCAATTAAAGGACATTATGGTAATTTTAATAATGGAGAAGGGTAATATAGTAATTTTGATTATGAAAAAGGGTAAATTAATATTGGTAATTATGAGGAAGAGTAATTTGGGATTTGTGATAATTAAAAAGGGTAAATGGCAATTAAAATAATTGAGAGGGGTAAAATGGTAATTATGATAAAGGAGAAGGGCAATTTGGTAATTTGTTCAACTAAAAGGGCAATTTGGTAATTTAGCCGATAAAAGGGTAAAGTGATAATTGTTTAACCAACTAAAGGGGAAAAATAGTAATCATGATAATGAAGGAGGGTAATTTAGTAATTTATCCAACTCAAGGGCAATTTAGTAATTATAACAAAGGAGAAGGGCGATTTGGTAATATAACCAACCAAAAGGGAAATATGATAAGTATAGTAATTAGGAGGGGTGAATGATGATCTGAAAAGTGTATGAGATAATTTGGTACCCTAAATCGGACAAAGGGCAATTTGGTAATTATGCAACCTTAAGGGTAATGTGGTAATTTATCAAGTAAGGAACGGATACTTAACAATTATATAAGAAAAGGGCAAATGAGTAATTTGTACCTAATAGGTCCTTGAGATTGTGGAACATTAATATGATTAAATAATGTTGATAAGCCAAGTAAGAGTATCTAATGATTAGTATGGCCTTGATGGTTTCTCTGTGACATCCTGGATAATCCTCTGAATAAGAAACGATTAATGATATCGAAACGATTGAAAGTGAATAAGTATCGGATCATCGTGCTTTCTGTGATCACCTTAATTAAGACACTATTACTTAAAGTGAAAGACCTCGAGATCGGGAATGGTGACTCCTTAGGGGTCGCTACCCTAAGGACGTGGTTTAGTCCACGATTTTCTGGTATTTGCTGGTGTGCCTTTGTGCCCCAGCCAGGCCCTATATCTTACTCTTCCTAGCTCTACGGACCTAGTTAGGGGGTATGCATACTTATAGATTAGGTGTCCTTGTCGGTAGGGTACTGAGTTAGCTTTATGCACCAGTACGACCAGGGTACCTTTGCGTCCTTGGGTTCACGGTTGAAGGGTACTGAGTAGCTGATATGCACCGGTACGACCGGTGTACCTTTGTGTCCCGGGTTATCGATCTCCCAATCGAGGCAAATAAATATGATTGATGTGCTGATTAACGAAAGGAAAGATACGATAATTGAAAGTGGAATATTAATGAGCCGGGCCCAGTGATTTATGATATTGCGTACCGGTCCACCGGTTATAATAGTGGTCCAGGAGCGTGTTGCCCTGGTATGTGATATTGCGTACCGGTCCACCGGTTATAATAGTGGTCCAGGAGCGTGTTGCCCTGGTGTGTGATTATGAGTACCGGTCCACCAGTTATAATAGTGGCCAGGAGCGTTGTGCCCTGGATGATGATTTTATATATATTCCGGTCCACCGGCCAAAATAGTGGGGGTCCCGAGCTCAATA
Source organism: Tamarix austromongolica (assembly GCA_039764185.1). Taxonomy (NCBI): domain Eukaryota; kingdom Viridiplantae; phylum Streptophyta; class Magnoliopsida; order Caryophyllales; family Tamaricaceae; genus Tamarix; species Tamarix austromongolica. The sequence goes on from CM077818.1 coordinate 11,859,809, forward strand.
AAATCAGTTGTGTATGGGAATAAGATTATGGAAAAATACTAATCACTTATAGTGGAACACCATGTGAGTCGGGGCCAGACCGGTCCACCGGCAAATAATAGTGGTCAAGTGCGTTCTGCCCTGTGTGTTTATCTTCCGGTCCACCGACAATAATAGTGGTCAGAGGCGTTCTGCCCTGTGTGTTGACTTCCGGTCCACCGGCTATAATAGTGGGGTTCTCGTACTCACATGGATATAAAATATGATATTGGTGGATTAATGATAGAATAATGGCTTAAGGCCCAAAGTATCGATCGTGACTTATAAAGTATTATGTTTGTCATTGTCATGTATGCATCTCTCATTATTTATATGTGTGTGGCTTGCATTATGTGTCGTATGCGGGCCTATCTTTAAGTGTGGTATTAAAGGGTTACTCAGTACCGTAGTACTGAAGGGATTCCCTTTATGGGGCCCCTGCCTATTCAATGGGTAGTGCCCTTGCAGGTATTTTCAGGTGCTACTCAAGTGGGTTACGGGAAGGAGAGTAAGGAATTTTCCGGTATCATGGCTTTTTCTCTTTCTCATTTAATTTCTCGGTTTTAAATGTTAACGTTGTTAAAGTAACCACCATTGATGGATTTTATTTCTGAAAACGATTTGATGCGCTACTCTAATTTAAATATGTTGAAGTTCTTGCAATTTACTCTGATTTATGCATGTTGAATGTCTTTCGAATTGTATTTCATTTTCTTAGCCTTAGCACTTGGTACTGGAACGGTATGAGTGAACCGGTCTGGTACTAAGTGTGGCGGTAATACTCCCAAAGTTCACATTTTAATTATCTGTTTCTGCTAATCTTCCTTTAATTAACGAAATTTTTCAGTAGTGAATTTTGGGGGTGTTACAATATGTCCTTTGGGACTGTCTTGAAAAAGATCCTGATTGAGTTGCATTTCCCTCCCCACTTTGTTAAGATCATCATGGCTTGTGTGTCCATTGTTGGGTATTCCATTAATTTTAATGGTGTCCTTCATCCACCATTTCCTGCTAAAAGGGGACTGAGACAGGGAGATCCTCTTTCTCCCTATCTCTTTGTCCTAGTAATGGAATACCTTAATCGTGCCTTCCTCACTTTATGGACTCAACCTTATTTCTCTCCTCATCCTAGATGTAAAAGGTTGAGAATCATTAATCTCATGTTTGCTGATGACATTCTTTTATTTTGTAAGGCCTCTTATGAATATGTTTCCTCACTTCTTAACACTTTCAACCACTTTTCTTGTATCTCTAGTCTCAGCATGAACGTTGCCAAGAACCATATTTATTATGGAGGAGGGTGTTCCCAGCAGTTGAAAGATGTAATTTTTCAATCTTTTCAAATTCCTGAAGGGAGTTTACCCTTCAAATACTTAGGGGTTCCCTTGGATGGAAGATACATTTCAAAATAGCATTATCAACCTCTCATTGACAAAATCACCTCCAGGATGAGAGCTTGGAAGAAATCTTTTCTCAGCTATACAGGAAGATTACAACTAATACAATCCATCTTGCTCAGTTTTCAGACTTATTAGAGCATGGTCTTCCCACTACCAGTTCATGTAATCACAGAAATAAATGCATTATGATGTGCCTTAATATGGTCACGTAGTTCTCATGCCTCACGACTAGCACTGGTAGCATGGGATTCAATTGATGCACCTAAGAATGAAGGGGGCTTAAGCCTCATTAACATGCCGTGGTGGAATAGAGCTGCAATGTGTAAGCTCATATGGCATCTTTCTTAAAAAAAAGGACCTTCTATGGGTAAAATGGATTCATGCATACTACCTCAAAGGGGCAGATGTCTTGGAGTTTAGGGTGAAAAATTCTGCTTCTTGGATCCTAAAAAAATCTTGGATCTCATAAATTATGTTCGTGTCACATTCCAGCAACACAACCTATCAAATATCATCCATCATGGAAAATTTTCTATCTCAAAATCTTATCATATTATTAGACCTAAACATAACAAAGTGCCTTGGTTTCCTTTTGTGTGGACTAACTACTCCCCCAAAAGGCATATTTTTATCTTGTAGCTTGTTGTCTTGGATCGGCTGAGAACTCGAGACAAACTTCAAGCCTATGGTCTACAGATTGAAAGTGAATGTATTCTCTGTAATGAGGAAATTGAGACACATACCCATTTGTTCTTTAACTACTCATTGAATAAATCAATTTGGCTTCCTCTACTATCAAAGACAGGTTGTCACCATTAGATTACAAATTGGCAGAATATTATTCAGTGGGCAACTCTAGGTTGTCGAGGTCCTAGGATCAGAAGGCATTTTATTTGTGCCTTACTTGTTACCACAATCTATCATATTTGGATGGAGAGAAACCGAAGAATTTTCAAAGATGAATCAAAGGCTACCAACACCATCCAGAAGCACATTGTCATGGATTTGGCAGGAAGGATGAATAGATTCCAACATTGCACTTCATTTAATAGATTGATGAATTGTATTGATAATTTAGTTTCAAATTTTTCTTTTCACTTTAGTCTCTAGTCTTAGATCTTCAGGATGATATGTAAGAGCTCATCTTTGTATATTCTTATCTCCTCTTTATTAATGAAACCTACATTTTACCTAGAAAAAAACATTTCCCATTACCATTTATTAATCAAATTCTCGAGAGATTTTCTTGCAATTCCTATTATTACTTCTTTGATGGGTATTCTGGTTACAACTAAATTTATGTAGTAGAGGAGGATTAATAGAATACAACCTTTACATGCCCATTTGACATATTTACTTATTGACGCATGCCTTTTGGACCATGTAGTGCCCCTGGTACATTCTAAAGATATATGATTGTTATTTTCTTTGAATACATTGAGAATATTATTGAGGTTTTTATGGATGATTTTAGTGTCTTTAGTGATACTTTTTGATTCTTGTCTTAACAATATGGCTTTAATTTTGAAACGATGCAAATAAAATAATCTTATACTTAATTGGAGAAAGTGTCATTTTATGGTGACACAAGGAATTGTACTTGGTCATATAGTCTCATCTAGGGGCCTAGAGGTTGATGAAGCTAAGACAGATCTTGTGTGCTACCTTTCCTTTCCCACTTTTGTGAGAGACGTGTGTTCTTTTCTTAGATATGTAAGCTTCTATGAATGGTTCATAAAAGACTTCTCTAGCATTGCATGACCATTAATATACTTTTTTATAAGGTTGTGTTTTTTTATTAGAGTAAGGAATTTCAAAAAGCATTTGATGAACTCAAAAATCTCCTAATGACAACCCCAGTGATGCTACCTCTAGATTGGTTTTCACTATTTATGATCATATGTGATGCCTCTAACTATACAATTGGTCCAATCTTAGGACAACAAAATGATAAAAACCATATGTTATCTATTATGCTTCAAGGAATCTTAATGATGCTCAATTGAATTCCTCCATTGCTGAGAAAGAACTATTAGCAATGATATTTGCTCTTAAAAAATTCAGATCATATTTACTTCAAACTAAATTTATTATTTTTATAGATCATGCAGCATTGAAGTATTTATTATCTAAAAAGGAAGTAAGCCCTTAGCTGATAAGATGGGTTCTCTTGCAAAAAGAGTCTGGAGTGGGGATCAGGGAAAAGAAAGGGAGAGAGATTGTAATAGTTGATCCTTTGAGCTACATGATTTAAGATGGGGAACCCATACCATTGATTGAGAATTTTTTGGATGAACAACTCTTCAGGATACAAATAAGTACACCATGGTTTGCTGATATCATGAACTATCTTGTTACTCATAAGTTACATACGGAAATGCTATGACCTATGAGAACTAAGATTAGAAAGGATACATACAAATATATTTAGGATAACCCCTATTTTTAGAAATTTAGTACTGATGGTATAATGAGAAGATGTGTGACTAGTTCTAAATTTGAGAATATTTTATCATAGTATCATACTTTGCATTGTGGATGACAATTTGGTGCTAAAAAGACCGCCTTCAAGCTTCTTGAAATTGGTTTTTATTGGCCTACACTATTTATAGATGCTAACACTTATTGCATGAGATGTGACATATGCCAAAGATCAGGTAACATTAGTCTGAAAGATTAAATACCCTTAACCTCTATTATAATTGTAGAAATTTTTATATGTGGGGTATTGATTTTATGGGTCCATTTCCATCTTCTAATGGTTATCATTCTTCTTATTGTAGATTATGTATTGAAATGGGTGGAAGCAATTGCCACTTGTACTAATGATTCTCATGTATTTGTAGGTTTCCTCTAATCTCACATCTTTTCCAAGTTTGATATGTCTAGAGTGATCATTAGTGATGAAGGATCACACTTTTACAATAGGACAATTGAAGATTTCTTACACAAGTATGGGGCTACACATAAAGTTTCTACACCTTATCACCCTCAAACTAGCGGGTAAGCAGAATTCTTTAAACAAGAAATCAAGAAGATAATAGAGAGGATCGTGAGCCCAAATAAAAAGGATCGGAGCCAAAGGTTGGATAATGCCTTTTGGGCTTATAAGACTGCATATAAAATTCCTATAGGCATGTCTCTATTTCGGCTTTTTTTTTTATAGAAAATCATGCCATCTACCTGTGGATCCTGAGTACAAGGCATTATGGGTTGTGAAGAACTTGAACATAAGTATAGACCCCGTTGGAATGCATAGGAATCTATCACTTCATGAGCTTGAAGAGATAAAGGGGTGATGTACTTGAAAGTGTATGGTATACAGAGAGAAGACAAATGCTTTTTATGATCAGATGATTCAAGGAAAGTCACTTGTTGTGGGCCAAAAAGTGTTACTCTACCATTCTCAATTTCTCTTATTCCTAAGCAAGTTACATTCCATATGGGTTGGTCCTTTTATTGTTACTCATGTTTTCTGATGAGTTCATATTTTGACACATTTTATACCCTTATAATCTTAGTTTTTGGTAGTTTATTTATCTAATATAGGGGAATAATTATTGTTTTATGCTTAAGTGGTAAAAATTGCATAAATATTATTATTTGAGCTAAAATGATATAAATTAAGTAAATTTAGAGCAAAATATTATTTATTGATATTTATTGAATTTTATGCTGCATGTGTTGTTTCGTAAATAAAATATAAAAAAGTATTTCGACCTTTGGACCAACGGCCGAAGGCCGAAGGCCCAAAGGCTTGGAATAAAAAAAACAACGAAGCCAAACGAGAGCGCAGATGGTCAGCCGAAGAAAAGTCAAAGAAGAAAAAAAGAGGCCGGGCGAGGGCTGACGTGGCAAAGGCACAAAAAAGTTAATAAATAGGGTGTGCGGCGCAGAAAGAAAAAGGACGTCGAAAAAAGGAGACGCAGGGCGCGTCTGGGGGACGGTAGAAGGCAAAGCCTTCCGAGGCTCTGTGAGACGACGTAGAGAGAGAGAGAGAGACGGGAGAGAGCCGACACAGAGGACAGTGCGGCAGTGCACGGAGTCCGAGGCTACCACGCAGCACAGCTCCGTCAGCGCTGTCAGCCGCCATCGTCAGCAGGAATAAAAGAAAAAGAAAAAGAATTGTTACACTGAAATCAAAGCCGAGAGAGAAGAAAAATAAGAGGAAATTTATACCGGTAGAATTTATTTCAGATAAAATTAATTTTTATCTGAATAAATTCTTGATCTTTTATCCAAAATTAATTCCGGTTATTTCTTTCTCTTATTTTTAATTTATATTTTAGATACATATTTCTGTGTAATTAATTCTTTAATTATAGCTGGCTGATTATTTATTGTTAGGGAATGAATTGAAACCCTAGATTATGATTTGAATTATAATTTTATTTTCTTTGTTTTGTGAGATTGTTTCTTGATTCTATATTAATTGCTATCGTTTATATGTATAATTATGTCAAGTATAGTTTATTTGGTGCATGCCTTGTTCTGGTACCTCATAAGTGACATTATGTAGGATTATTTGCCTGTTAGGTGGCCATCTAAATATACTAGAATTTATATGTATAAATTGCAGCTAGGTTAGATAGCAATTCACCTAATCGTTTTGTGATTCTAACCGAAGTGGTAAAACGTTTCGATACGTGTGGGTCAAGGAAAGGAAATACAGCTAGACATGCTTTTTGTACTAGTATGGGTACATAGATTGACAGCCTTCCACTTACACTTAATGCATTAAATCTAGTTAAATATAGGAGCCGCTTGTTGCTGCTATACTGCGAGTATTTAATAGGGTTAATATTGGCGCTTTGTCGTATTAATTAATTAAGGGAAGTAATATAAGGTGTATAGACCTGCTTTTGGTGTGCAAATTGGTCGATCTCTTTTTCACGATTAAATATTGACTTAGAAATAAATATTATATTATGACCTAATCTAGTGGTGGATTTTGATTTCCCTAACATATTTCTCATATCTGCGGTTTCCCATATTTTCATTATTTTTATTATTAGTTTATTTTATTTTATTTATTCATTTTATTATTATTTTATTATTTTTTTTACAACCCCCATTAGTATTTTTCTTATTTATTTATTCTGTGTTATTTAGGATTTTTATTTTTAGTTTTAGTTTTATTTTCAAGCTAGTTAGATAGAGGTGAGCCCTCTCAATCCCCGGCTTAGAACGATACCCTTATTTACCAGTGCTACAATTGACAACAAGAGGGTTTAAATTGTGTGCTGGCTACGGTCACACCATTTTCCTCATGGTATCATATAAATCAAAAGTGAGAAGATGGAAAATGAATTCAAGGTAAACGGTCACAGGCTTAAACCCTACTATGAGGTATTCATGGAGCATAATGTTGAAGAGGTGTAATTATAGCAATCCCCCACCTTGATTGAGTAAACTGAGATCACGTTAGGCTGAAGATGTAAAAACAAGAGCTTCTTGGGAGGCAAACCAATATGATATGGGAATTTTTTACCCTTTATTTATTTATTTATTTTTATCTCACCATACTTAAAACTTTGTGTTCCTTTTGTTGTCTACATATTGAGGACAATGTGTGATTTAAGTGTAGGGGTGTAAGTGTTTTTGTGTGCTTGCATGTTTTATTATTTTTAAAAAAAAAAACTCATGTATATTTGTTATTGATTTTTTGGTGTGTTTAGAGTCTTAGGAGCCCTTAAGTAGTTAATGATGAGCATATCTTTGAAATATAACTAAAAGAAGATCACAAAATTGAAATGAATGGAATGTTTTTTTTTTTTGTTAATTTTGATATAGGTAACACATATCTACATGTTTAGATGAATGATTTTCTAAAAACCGACATGACATGTTGAGATTCATTACATCCCATAGTGAGCTTTTGAGCTATATATACATTTTTCTTGAGTGAATTCACATGAAATAATCTATATGTCTTGGCTTCAAATTTTCTTTGCAACCCTCATATATATTTAATTGCTTTGATCAAATGACTTTCCATAACTCTTGTAATGGACTCTAGAGATTACTAGAACATACTCTTGTGCTAGTCAAAGCTTATATTCAAAATATGCTCCAATTGAGAAAATGATAAAGGTAACATAGAATTTTCCACCACATGACTAAATAGCTTGAGTCCTAATTTGTGTACACATGATGTACACCCTATAAAAACTCCTTTGAGCCTTTACACCGACCATATATTTTTCTTCATTACCCATTAAATAATCCTTAGGCCTTATCCTCACCCTTGCCAAGAGCTAGTGGAAAAGGATCAATTCATTATGTTATGGAGATAGAGTGGTTTTGTATGTGATAATATGTGGAAGAAATATATGTATTTATGTTGAGAAAGGATTTATATTCATTGTGTTGTCATCAGTTTTCTTTTTTTCAAAAAAAAATGATACGATATAAGGGAAAGAGGAAGATAAGGAGATGATTTTGAGAAAGTTATATTCATGTTATAATTTTTTTTTATTACCTCATCGTTCTAGTTTGGCATTGAGGTTGAGGTGTGTATTATTGATCATCATTGATGTGGATTTGATGCTTATATTTCATCTAATTATTAGTGTTCCACTAGTTCTTGGCCTTTTTAGCACCACGATCCTAGAATACTTTATATCCTTCTATACCTTAAACCCGTTAAAACCTATAAGTAAGTCTTGTTTCATTCTTGAGATGGGAAGTCATTGATCTGATGGAGATTAGTCACAAGAGTTAAGCATATGGTATGATCCATTTGGTAAGTGTTTGATATCTTTTATGAGGTTTTATCCATAAAAATATGAGTCTTCTTTGTTGATATATGTGAGTTGCTTGTTATTTTTATCATCTTATCTCATATATCTACGTGTTTTCATACATTTGTAGCAATGAATCTGAGAGAGAGAAATAGATGATATCTATAGTGAGGATGAACTTAATATGATTAAGGCTTGGTAAATTTTCATCCATATTATTGCTCTGTCCATATATGCCATGTTGATGTGTGAACCATACATTAAAATTTACCCTTTAATTCTCCCATTATTGAATCTTGGTTGATTATAAATCTTGGTATTATAAAAGTAAAAGATTTCAAGAAAACATTAGTTAAGGGTGTTAGGTGTTGTTTTGATATTTAAATTATGTGTGATTGTGTGAGTAAATAAATTGTTAAATTTTTATTCATAATTAATTTCGGCTATTTCTTTTGCTATTTCTAATATATATATTTTATATATACATTTATGTCTAAGTAATTAATTAAGTGGCAAATAATTTCTTCTGGGGAATAGAGTGAAACTCTAGACCATAATTTAAGATGTGATATTGATTTTTTTTTTCATGGGATTTTTCTTTCACTTTACTTTAATTTTTATTGTATATATATGTGATTCTATCAAGTATGATTTATATGGTGTATGCCTCATTTTGGTTTTTTTATAGTAACAGTATGTAGGATTGTATGCTTGTTAGGTGACTATATGAATATGCTATAGTTTATATGTATAAATTGATGCTTGGTTAGATAGCAATTCACCTAATATTTTTATGATTCTAACCGAAGTAGTGAAATAGTTAGATATGTGTGGGTCAAGGAGAGTAATACAACTAGACAAGCTTGATGTATTAGTTTGGATACTTAAACTGACATCCTTCCACTTGTACCTAATGCTTTAAATCTAGTTAAATATAGAAACCGTTTTTTCCAATTATACTAGCATTTAATAGGATTTAATATTGGTGCTTTATCATATTAATTATTTTAGGAAATTGATATAAGGTATATAGACCTACTTTTGTCTTGTAACTTGGTCAGTCTCTTTCTTGCGATTAAAATATAAATTAGAAACTATTATTATATTTTGACCTAGTCTAGTGGTAGATTTCGATTTCCCTACCACATTCATCTATTATTTTTATTAATTTCTTTTATTTATTCTTTTTTATTATTTTCTATTTTTAAAACCCCCATTATTGTGTTATTATCATTATCATTATCATTATTATTATTTATATTTGTGTCATTTATATTTTCTTCTATTTTTTATTATTATTTATGAGTTAGCTAAATAAAGGTGAACCTTCTTAATTTTCGGTATAAAATGATACTCTTACTTACCAATACTACAATTGACAATAAGATGGTCTAAATTATATGCTGAATATGATCATATCAGTGAACTACACCAATATAGGAATTCCAATGACCAAGAAAATTGAGTAAATACATAAAATACAAATAAAAGAAAAATATATAAAAAAAAGAAATGCCTAGATAAAGATTTAAAATTTTGGGTATAGGGCTATAAAATTAGTCTCTAGCAACGGTGTCAAAAGCATAATGTCGACCAAATATACCTATCAACAAGTATGCCGATCCCAAGTAATATAAGGTACTTAGAGTATCGAATTATCATTCCCACAAAAAATAAATAACAATACAAATACTCTAATCATTATAATCAAGCCTAGGAAATAGCAATAAATTAAAGAAATAACTAATTCTAAACTAAGAATTTCATATCAAACTAAATTAAGCTAAAGAAAAATCTAACAAAGGTAAATTAATTAATAAAAGATACTAAGGAACCTGGATCCACCACTATCCAATTATAAAGACCAATTAATCAATTACTTGACTTTTTGAATTACTGGCTATATGTCAATAGAAATATTTAACTAACACACTCTCTTGAAGTATATAGTCATATCACCAATTATTAGTCCCACTATCTCTAGTCAAAGAATTTAAATAAATGATGACCCTTTAGTGTCAATTAATTATTTACTATTTCCTATTGCTGTAGAAATTATGTATTTGTTCTCACAACCTATTTAAATATAATTTATACTATTTAACCTAAATTAGAGAAACAACTCTCGCTCTCAACTCGACTCGTTAACCTCTAATTAAAGATGATCTGTCTATTAATTAGGTACATAAAACACATAAAGTATTCTATTAATCAAGCAATTAATTAATCTATTAGTATAAAGAATATAATTTCACCATATCCTCAGTAATAAAAAATTATAACATGCTATTAATTAAATTAAAAATAATTAAATTATATAAAGTATCTAAATTATACATAAAAATATCAATCTTGAAAAAATTAATATATAAAATTACTAGACTTCAAATCTAAAATCGAACAAAAAAATAATGATGTATGGATGGCCATAGGCACTATTTTTTTTTGGTAGATAGGCACCCCGTGCTGTCTACATTCTCTTCTTCTCTCTCTCTCTCTCTCTCTCTCTCTCTCTCTCTCTCTCTCTCTCTCTCTCTATACATATATTCTCTTCTTCGGCACCTTTATGCTTGTGCTGCCTTCTTTTTTACTTTTCAATCTTTCTCTCCTTCCCTTGCTTATGTTTTTTTTTCTCTCAGCATAATTTGTCTTTCCTCCCCAATGTCGCATGTTTGATTGTTTCTTTTCTACCCCTTCTTTGGTGTTCTCTGTTTCTCTATTTTTTTGGCACTTTTCCTTTTTTTTTCTTCTAACCCTATCATCCTATTTATTTCTATTTTTTTTGTTTTTTTTTTCTATTGATGCCATCTCTCTCTTTTTTTTAATCTTTTTTTTCCTATTCTCACCTTTACATTTCCTTTTTCTTGATCTCCCCATGCTCGCTATAATCAATTAATACCTACAAAATAAAATTAAGCACATATTAATTTTCTAAAGTTATTTCAAACAATTCTTCACTTTAGGATATATTTTTAATTGAAATTTTTGATTAAATATCTAACCCCATATGCAATTAGATTTAGAAAAAATACGAAGATTAGAAACTGTATATTTTATTTTTTATCTTTACATCATAATTTTAATTACTTTAATTCGAGCTCTTACATGAAAGTTATGGTCAGAATACGTCAAGTTTTCAAAATTATTTAAAAATCAACTTTAAGCTCTAAATTAATTAATTATATATGATTATTATAAATTAAGTATATAATTAAAAATAATATAAATAACCTCACATATTATTTAAATAAATAACCAAAAGCTTAAAGAACAAGGGTAAAAAAAAATATAAAAAATAGGCCTTTATCAAACATTAGATATTCTTAATGCAAAGAAAGAATAAAATCTTAATGATGAGCTAAAATCTCCTACATTTGCTAATCTAGCATCAAAGTTGCTAAGGAGTATCTTATGAGGGGTATTAATCAGATCAACCACCATCAAACTATCACTTTTGAAGATGACATACTAAATATCCTTTTTGAATACTATCTTCATGGAAATAAACAAGATTTGATTTTTGATTTGTAACATTGAATGTAACACAAGATGAGTTTGATCTTCCATATTATATAACCACCGTAAAAGAAATGTATCCAATTTTGAAGCATATTATAATTCCTTTCTTCACCACAATAAATATGGCATCATCTCCAATCTCCTCACTTTTTTCTTCTTAGTACTTGCTAGAATAAGGTATGCGTGGAAAAGGAAAACACAATCATGATGGTCATAATATTTTAAAAAATGAAGAAGAGTCACTTCTTTATATTTAGAGGAATGGAGGCAAGAAGGGGAGGTATAGTCACCATAAATGAGCGGACGGATATGAAACTCCAAACCACTAATATTTGCAATTGGGTTACGAAAATAAGTTGAGAAATGGAAGAAGCCTTAATTACCAATATCAATTAATCATCCCCTTTCATAATCGTTAATCGTGGTGTTCATCAAAAGTTATATGTGGATTATAGTTGTGGTTGTGAATGGAAATTCAAGTAACAGATCCCAAATCATTTTCCGATATTCTAAGAAAGAAAATAAAGTTGGAAAGTTGGTTATATCTTCCTAATTAGTTGACTCCCTTCCAAATTTCATACCTTTCACCCTTCCAATCGCGTGGAGGAGGTTCTAATCAAAATTTAACGTATTCCTCATACATGGTGAAGAATAGAGAAAACAGATAAGATTAGAAAAATAAGATGGATTACAAGAGCTTTGCAGCTTAAGGAAAGATAAAAACTAGAAAAGAATAAATGGTTATTAGCTGAAGATAAGAACGATGTGTCGGTTAGAAGATTGATGAAAGAAACGTAGAAGTTGAAGAAATGGACAATCCTTGTGTTTGAAAAAGAAAGTGTCTCTTATTCTAAAAATAATTATTTTTTATATTTAAAAATAATTTTATAATATTAATTTTTGATAATTTTTATCAATAATTTTATAAAATCTAAACTATCTCTACTAATTATTTAAAAAAAATATTTGAAAAATCCTAAAAGAAGTATTATATTAGAACATAAAACTCATTAATTGCTCTATTTTTTTTCCTAAAGTAGTGGTAACCGTCACTAAAAATTATAACCTCCATTTTTTCAAAAACTCTCATGACAGACATTAGTTTATGCATTTGGATGGATGGATCCAATATATTATTAACTAGATTTCCACTTGTATGATGCATAGAAGATTTATTTAAGATCATTTATAATATATTAATTGTGATTACTATAATAATTACTCATTAAGAAAAATAATTTGCAATGTTTTTAGGTGAGATATTGAATGTTGCATATAGATTATCTTTTTATTGCTAAAACCTTTTGCTATACACATTTTTGCCTCTTCCCAATCGTGCATTGGTATTTTTTTTAATTTTATGAAAACGACAATTTTGAGCGGAAAAATTGATATATTCTATTTTTATATATAGTATGATATACAATATAATCTTGAGTTTGTTAAAAAAAAACACCATATAATCTTGAGTTTATAACTTTTAAGTATCAAATGACACTTTGTCTATTTTGAAAGTTGACATCATATAATCCTGAGCTTTCAAACAGGATGATCATCTCGTATATAACGGTGTAAAGTTAGGATTAAATAGTGTTTTCTAACAAAATCAATATTATATTGTTTATTATATCTAAGAATATGGTTGTTTTTTGTAGTATCCAAAATATATATTAAAGATCATATTATATATTGATTCAAATTTAAATTTTATAAAAATAAATAAATATAATGTTAAGAATTTATTTGTTTTTAGATTTTTAAATAATATAAAAAAATTAAAAACTTATGAAAATATTTAAAATTCCTTATTTTTTAAATAGGCATAACTGCTAAGATTTCTTCTAAAAACCTACCTTCTTGTTTTGTTTTGTTTTATGAGAACATAAAACCAACTTTATACTTGCCTTACGCATTGAAGTTATGTTACAAAAATAAATTTTCTAACAAGAAATTTATTTTTTGTATAATATATTATAAGGTAGGAATTTTATTAGTATCCATTAAAAATTTTAATATCTTTACAAAATAGATTTTACATCATATAATTTTTTATTTTTACAAAGTGTTGTAGTTTGAAACTTTTTAATTTAAGAATTTACTAATTTTTAATACATATTAATATGTATCAATATAATTATGGTGTAATAATAATTAAATGGTGCTATTTTCATACAATTTTTTAATTCCATATAATCTCTTATGTACTATTTATAAATCATTATTAATTATATTATATAAAAACTTCTTTGATTTTTTTGGTGTTATATTACCTTTTTTTTTAAATAAAACCAAAGTAAATTATTGATTCAGTCTATTCTAATTTCTTCTTTCTGCCCAAATGTATACCTAACCTAGTAGAAGATTATAAATCCTAGCATCCATTTTTTGTAATTTACCAAAAAAAAAATCCAATATTGTGTAAAATCTCAGGCATTGATTTTGGGAAAAATTAATATCAACCATTAGTTTATAAAAATCTCGATTCTCCTACTTGGAAAGTTCTAACTCTATCACCCAATGATAGTAGCAGGCTAGCAGTGATGAGATATTAACCTTTAAATGTCCATCAACATATGTTCATTTATAAAAAAAAATTCAATATCAATCCTTATTGAACCTTATACTAAATATTAGCATGTAATACCCTAAAAATTGAGATTTTATTTTAATTTTGTCTAGGATAATTTATAGACAATTTATAACAATTTTATTTATTTATATAATTATCATTTTATTTTTGGCACTAAGCTAAATTTATCCCAAAATTTAATATAAATCCCATAATATTTTTCCTTTTTCCTTTTTTTCTTTTTTTCTTTTTCTCCTTTTCTCCTTTTTTCTTTTCTTCCTTCTTTATTTTTCTTCTTTTCCTTCTAGGCTGTGTTGTTCCCCATCCTAGTCCCTTTCTCCTTCTTTCTCTCTTCTTTTCTTTCTCCCTGGGCATCCCAACCTCTCCCCCCTCTCTTTTTATCTTTCTCCCCCAAACGGCCGATATAATACCCTACAAATTTGTTTAGCTTCCCATTCTTGGTCGTGCAACCCTATTTCACCCCCAAACCTTATCCAAATACCATTGAATTTTTACCATAGCTCCACCATATATTCTACTATAAATCCACACATCATAAGCTTCCATTTAACTATGGTTATTTCTATTTGTACCCTCTTTACCTTAATTTCTCCTTTAGTTAAAATCTTCGAACCTAACCATGAATTTTATCATTTCTTGTAGGTGGTTTTCCAATAGCTTCAGAGGAGGAAGTCTAGGCTTTGTATGCTTAGAGGTGGGTGTCCTAGTTGGTAAGGATATTATTCGATATTTAGAGTTTTTGTGTTAATTGCTTGTATGGTTATGTGTGTTTTCCATGATATTGTTGATATGTGATGTAACATATGTTGATCGTGATATTTTTGTGATGATATGAATATTATATTGAAAGAAAGTAAGAATAGATGAGAGGTACCATTATGATTTTGTTGTGATAATGTCATATTGGTGCAAATACACATGTGGTATGAAATATGAGCTAAATAAGTTTTAATAAGTGTACATAAGTATTTTTATAAAGGATGATGATAATTAGTGGATTTAGAAAATAATGTGTGTGGAAGGTCCAAGATTATATAAAATAAGGGTTATTATTTGTGCTTAAGGGTAATTTGGTCATTAAGGGATAATAAGGAAAATGTGGTGTCTTATGTGTAAGGTGGATTAAAATATGATAGTGATATTATGAAGAGTGCTTGGAAGTATTATCATTGTTTTGGGATCCATAAATGAATTAATGGTTAACTTGGGCATAATAATCTTATAATGATAATAACATTATTCTATGTCTAAAATCTAGAGGTTATTTAGATTCTTAATACATTGTTAATGTTTGACCCTTTGAGGTTATCTATTGGAATTGGTAATCATAGAAATTTCATAGGAGGTATTATGGCTAATATGTGGAATTAGGGTTTTGGAAATTTCTATGAGTAAGACCTTGGAATAAGATTATTAAGATACGTGTATGACATGGGGACTAGACCGTCCATTTTGGGTATGATAATAATGATGAGATTTGGAGATGATATAAAATAAATTGTGTGGAATACCGAATTGAAAGGATGTGAGAACTTTGACCTGTGTTATGTATGTATCTACTTTAATATGTTCTATGCCTAAGGATCAATCTTGAATACAATACTAATCACTTAAATTGAAAGAGCACATGAGTAGGGCTAAGATGATATGTGTGTGTGTGTGCATTCCCGTTCCACTGGGAAGAATAGTGGCTCAGAATCATTTTGCCCCGAGAAGGTGATGTTTTTAATCTTCGTTCCACCGAAAAAAAATAGTGGCTTGGGAGCATTTTTCTTCAAGAAGGTGTTTTAATCCATTCCACCATATTAAGAATAGTGGGGCCCCTACTCATCGTGAAATGAAAATATAATAGTATAACCTATGGAAAATATACTAATGATTTAAAGTGGAAGAATACGTGAGTCAAGACTAAGGTGTTGTTTATATATATATATGTCACATTCCAATGGGGAGAATAGTAGATCGGGAGCGTTTTATCCTGAGAGGATGATATTTTCATATCTATTCCACTGGATGATAATAGTGGCTCAGGTGTGTTGTCCTTTAGAAGGTGTTTCAGACCATTCCACCAGTTTAAGAATAGTGGGGTTCTTACACTCAATGTATATAAAAGAATGAAAATGGATTATGCTTAACAAAGATATTTGGATCATTTTATTTCCTATGAGATGCTTTATTTATTTGTTTATTCACTTATTATAGAATGTGAAAGCATGTGCTAATTGTATCGCTATTCAAATATTGTTCCCTTACTTAGTATGTAGCGTATTGACTAGGGCTGTGCAAAAAATCCGGGATCCGAAAATCTGATCCGACATTTCGGATATCCGAACCGATTTTATTCTAAAAGGATATCCGACATTCGGATATCCGGGTTTTTTTTGGATTATCCGATCCGAAAAAATATCCGATATTTTGTTGATTATTTCAATAATACACCATATTATGGTGTTTTTATAGTTTTGAGTTTTAAAATTTTATTTATTTTTATATTTTAAATATTTATAATAATATTTTAATACTTATTTTAGATAAAAAAAAGATATTTATATGAATATAGATATGAATATTAATTGATATACGATCCTTATTTTTTTAAATATTATAGCAAAATTTATTAAAATTGATAAAATAGTATTTTCATACGGATATTGGATATATCCGAATCCGGTTTATATCCGGTCTATGTTTTTCGGATATCCGCATTCCGGATATCCGGTCTAAAAAAATGCGGAGCGGATATCCGAAAAAAATATCCGAATGGATACGGATATTCGGTTTTGTACACCCCTAGTATTGACCACCCGTTTTATGGTTGCTATTGATTCCCACGAGCTGAAGACCTTGATTCTTACATGTAGGTCTTAGAAGATTAACTAGATGATTATGTTGCCTATGATTCCTTATGTGGAGATGAGTGATTTCATTTTTATAAGAGGTTGGGTGAAGAGTAATGTTATTTGATAGATGTATTTTACCAGATACCTTTTTGGACTCTTGATCCATGGTATCCCATTCTTTTGTATTTTGTGTATTGTAACTCAGAGTTAAATTCAAAACTCATTTTTATATTATAAATGTTTCTTTTATTTCTAATTTTCTTGTGTTACTTTAATTGTTTTTGTCTTGTAATTGATGTAAGTATGGTTGAATAAGCTAGACTTATGTCAATTATGGTAATAGCCCCTAATATTTTACTTGTTTACTTTCGTTGTAAAAATTAATTTTTTTAGTAGTAAAAATCAGGTTGTTACATCCGACCCATTTCCTTTCTTTTTCTTTATTTCCCTTTTTTCTCCCTCCTTTATTTTCTTCTTTCCTTTTTCCCCCTGTCTTCTTCCTCGCACCTGTCGCATCGTAGTTCTTTCACTTCCATTTTTTCCCCTACAACTACCCCTACATCTAGCCAGACCTTCCACCCTTTCCCTTCTTAGTCATGCACACTAGCATACGCCCTTACACCTGCCCCTACCTTGCCCTATCCCCTACACCCGTCATTTCCCTTGCAACCTAGCAAGCCGATTACCCTCTGTCGTCTTCCCCACTCCCTCAAATCCCTTACCTACCCATAAATACCCCCTTTAACGCCCCCTCTCTTCTTCTCCCCTCGATGAGCCCCTCCCCTATTTCTATGCAACACACCTTCCAGGCCACTCTAGCCCCTACTGTCGCCATCACTACCTGGACACACCTTGTGCCTCCCTTTTTCCTTACCTACACCCCACTTTCATTTTTAGAGATCCCTTTCTCCCTTCCTTCTTCCCTTCTCTTTTTCCCTAAGCCTATAATAGTTGCAGTCTACAAATCCCAACACCACCACCTCAGTTTGGCCACCTTGTACAAGTGCCTCAACTTGTGCAACCACCCTAGCAGCCCTTTTCTCTCCTCCCTCTCCCTCTCCCCCTCCTTTCTCCTCCTCCCTCTTAGGTGCGTGCCCCTACACCGCTGCCTTAACCACTCCCCCCACTATCCTATCCAAGTGTGAACACCACCCATGACCTTATGTTGCTAACCCTCACCTTTTTCACCAAAAATTAGCCACTGCGACGTCACTGCCACGGTGCAATTTTTATTCCCCACTCTGGTCACCACCAATTCCTTTCCTCTATTTGATTTTTCATTGGACTAGATTCCTCCTTATTATTCTTCTGTTTTGAAAAAAATTGAAAAAGAAAGATAGAAAAAAATAAAAAGGAAAATATATCCTAAGTTCAGATACTTCTATTTTTTAGGTATTGTTCCGGTGACAACGGGTGGGGAGGTTTAGGTCATTCATTCTTAGAGACTAAAGCCCCTTTGATATGAATACAGTCATATATAGGGCCTTGTTTTTCTTAAATATGGCCTTATTATGTGCCAAGTAAAGACATGCATGAAATGTTAGATGGTCTAGGGTTTTATGTGTAACTTGGCTTGGCAATGACTAAAGGTAAGAAGATGTGTGGACATGATTATGTTTGTTTAAGTGTTTATGTGTATCTCTATTTTATGACACTATGTGTTTCAAAAGTTGAGGAGTCCTTATGTTGGATGTCTTGTGACTTAGGTAGGGTTCTGAGACCTTGGGGTATTTTGGTTAATATTAGAAAGAGTGGCGTATAGGGTATTACAGAGTGTACTTTGGCCTAAAATCAGTTAGAGGGGCTATAAAAAATAACTATGGTAGAGGTCTAGGGTAAACACAGTATGGGAAGGGATACTCAAGTATAGAGGAGTCAAACCTAAGGGAAGATATGACCATGGATGATTAGAAGAGGGGTTGGTTGCTAAGAGTTGATATGGGGATTAATGATGACATTGTTGGATAACCTTGCATATTTGGGGGGATTCTTCGGATTACTAAGGGATGATAGGTTACCAAAAAGGTGGAACTAGGGTTTTTGTAGGTCAAAGCACGAGACTCTAAGGGTAGGTTATCATCACATGTGAAAAATGGGGGAATTGGGATGCAACCCTAGATTATGATGTTAATCACGCTATTTAGGGATTGTGTACCAAATTAAATAGACATGTGGGCTAAGTGGGAGAAGTTATAACCACAACGAGTAATTAGGGTTTCCAGAGGGGTCTAATTTGGGAGGTCATTATCATATGTGTGAAATGGGAGATTTAAGCTATAAAAATTTTGGGGATGGCTAATCATAGTAAGAGATATGGAAAATGAGGGTGAAATAAGAAGTATAGAAGGGGATAGGCTAAATAGGGAAAGACTAGGGTTTTGAGGAGTAACCATAGAGGCCAGTTGTTATGATATGTGAGAAACGGGGGTAATAAGCTATGACTCATGATAAAAGGGGTTTCCAATGATTGGTTTGGGTTTGGTGGGTAAACTAGGGACTCAAAGGAACATTAGGGGTAAGGATGTACCTGGAATTATAAAAGTAGGGTTTCCAAGGGAATAGGGTTGTCTCGAGATGGTAGTAGGGCAGGAGCCATGCATGAGTTGTGCATGTTTGTGTGTTGTATCTGGAATAAATAAAACATGAATAAGACATTAATCACTTAAAGTAAAATATCACTAGAGTCTGGCCTAGTTTTATTTACCGGTTCACTGATTAGAACAGTAGCTAGGTGTAACACCCCTAAAATTTACTAAAGAAATATTTCATTTTATTAAAAGAAAGTAACGAAAATTAAAAGTAAAGACCGTGAATTTTGGGGATATTATCACCACACTTAGTACCAGACCGGTTTACTCTTACCGTTCCAGTACCAAGTGCTAAGGCTAAAAGATCAAAATACAATTTCCTCAAAATCAGACTTTATTTAAATTAGAGTAGCGCAATAAGTATTTTACAAGATTAAAACCCACTACTAGTGGATACAATAACAGAGATCATTTTAACAAGAATAAAATTTAATAGGAAAAACCCTGAATTATTCCCAGAAGATCCTTACTCTCGTACCCAAGCCCTCTTGAATAGCACTTGCAATGGACCTACAAGGGACACTGCCCATTAAATAAGCAAGGACCTATGAGTGGAACCCTTCAGTACTATAGTACTGAGTAACCCTTTAAACCACATTGAAAGGCAGACCCGAACACAACACATCATGTATAAACAGTATACACATATCATAAGAAATGCATACATAACATCCACATACTTAATAAGTCCATCACATACCCAAGCGGGGACAAGCACTAAAGCTAACTCATGTCATATCAATAGCTAATAACGTGAAATCAATACTTTTGGGCCTTTAGCCATTAATCAATCATTATTCAATCATCATCTCTCGAATTATATCCATGTGAGTGTGGGAACTCCACTATTATAGCCGGTGGACTGGAAATATAAGGGCAGAATGCTCTTGACCACTATTATTTGTCAGTGGATCGGTCTGATCTCAACTCATATGGTGTTCCACTATAAGTGATTAGTAATTTTCTAAGATTTATTCATATCCAATATTTGGTTTATTGAGCTCGGGACCCACGCTATTATAGCCGGTGGACCAAAATACACATATACATCTTCTAGGACAAAGCTCTCTTGGGCCACTATTATATCCGGTGAACCGGTACACATATACATCTTCTAAGGCAAAAAGCTCCTCGGCCACTATTATAACCAGTGGATCGGTGCACATATACATCTTCTAAGGTAAAACGCTCATGGGCCACTATTATAACCGGTGGATTGGTATGCATAATATAATCCATCTGGACCTGGCTCAATCGTCTTTCACTTTACATTATTAGTGTTTTCCCTTTTAATTGGCATAATATTTCCATTTATTTTCCTCAAGGGGGATATCAAGAACCTAGAGACGCAAAGGAACATCAATCATATTGGCACATATAAGTGACTCAGTACCCTTCAACCATCAACATAGGGACACAAATGTACCCTGGTCGTACTAGTGCATACAAGCTACACAGTACCCTACCGACAAGGACACCTAATCCATAAGTATGCATACCCTCTAAATATGTCTGTAAAGTTAGATAGAGTAAGATGTAGGGCCTGATTGGGGCACTAAGGCACACCAGCAAATACCAGAATAATCGTGGACTAAACTACATCTTCAGGTCAGCTACTCCTAAAGAGCCACCATTCTTGATCTTAAGATCTTCCACTTTAATTATCAGTGTCTTAATTAAGGTGATCACAAAAAGCACAACAACCACATACTTATTCACCTTCAATTGTTTATGATATCATTAGATAATCCTTATTCATACAATTATCCAAGATAACCTTGAGAAATCACTAAGGCCATTATTATCTCATCCAATTTTAATTCAGGATTCGTTTCCATTTGTTCACATGCCATAAGGGTTAGCATATCATAATCACATTAAGGTCTTAAAGTATAGGTATTTCACATTAAAGGATCATGGCACACATAGCCCTAACATGCCCTTAATTCACACCCAACACACAATACCATACGTGATTAATGGTTAAGACACTTCCTTCATGAATATAATAATAACACCATACCATGACCTTAATTATCCATCTAATCCCAGGTCAGGCCATGTTCTTGTGATACTTACTGATTGTCAAATATCCTTATCTTGTTATTCACTGTTACTTGAGTCTTATTATGAAAATCAGTTAACCCATTGATATGCTAGATATGAGTTACTAATTTACCCCTATCATCTCTACAAAATTACCGAAATACCCATTGCTTGTATAATTATTAAATCATCCCTCTTTATTTGCCAAATTACCATATTACCCTCTATATTGCATAATTACCAAATTGCCCCTTACTCATGTTAGGTTACCAAATTATCTTCCATACTTATTAAATCACCAACTTTACCCTTTATACTTGTTAAGTTACCAATTTACCCTTCCATTGGGCTAAATTACCATATTACCCTTTATACTTATCTAAATTACCAAATTACCCTTAGGCTCATTAAATTACTAATCACCCTTCATATTTATTACACTTGTTAGATTTTTCATTTGGTTGGTTAGATTATCAAATTGCCCTTTTTTATTATTATAATTACCAAATTTCCCTTTCAGTTAGTTAAATTACCAAATTGTCCTTCTCCATTATTATAATTACCATTTTGCCCCTCTTTATTATTATATTTACCATTTTGCCTCTCTTTCTACAAATTACCAAAATACCCATCCTTTATACCAATTTATCATTTTACCCTTCTACTTTATTAAATTACCATTTTATCCTTCCCTTATACCGATTTACCATTTTAACATTCTACTTTATTAAATTATAATTTTACCCTTCCTTTATGCTGATTTACCTTTTTACCCTTCTACTTTATTAAATTATCATTTTACCCTTCCTTTTATACTGATTTACCATTTTACCCCTCTACTTTATTAAATTACCATTTTACCCTTCCTTTATACCAAATTACCCTGATACCCTTTTCATTATATTTAATTCACCAAAATACTTTCTTATACCCAAAAATTACCAAATTATCCCAGTTTACCCCTTTACTTATAAAATTACTATTTTACCATTTGCATTATATTTTATTTACCAAAATACTTTCTTACTTCCCAAAAATTACCATGTTATCTCCTTTCCATGTAAAATTACTAAAATGTCCTTTTTTCTTGTCCATTTACCATTTTACCCCCTTTACTCTTATAATTTACTACTTTGCCCTTATTATACCACTTTTACTAAAATACCCTCACTACATAAATTATTAATATTAATGTTCCATACCCATCATCCAACTCTACCAACTATTATTAATTATCATTAACACATATTAGCATGTACCACACATATTTTTAGGCTACACCTTTTGCATATGCAAAAATTACCAAAATGTCTCTCGGGCTCATATTAACATTACTTATGCACCAAATGGCCATATTAACATACTATACCATGCATACACTTTTAACCTCATTTTTAACAACAAAAATCCTTCCTCAAGCATTATTTCTACACATGACACATAAATTAACATGATTTTCCTTTTTATCAATCAACACATGCAACTAAAATATTATACTTAACAACACATATTATGCATACAAACATATCAAAAATCCTAATGTGCTAGCATACTTATATCCATACGTTTAAGTAAGGTTTAACGATTACCATATTTTTTGCAAAAATCAAACTTATTGGTACTCTGGTTAAAGGTTCAAGCTTTTATTAGTAAAAATTAATCCCTAAAAATAATATAAAATATTAGCATAATAGAAGTAGAAAAATCAAAGGAATAATTTTTATATCAAAAGCTTAATTAATATATAATCACACCAACTATTTTTATACCTTGAAATTAATTAAGTTAGAGCTAAAAAAATGGGGGCAACACTCACACGCGCTCATGCAACGTAAGCTGCATGCAAAATAAGAGAGGAAGGGGTCAAAGGAGGTAAAAGGAGAAGGGAGGGGTGTTAGTTCGGGTTGGGGTTTTGGGGGCTAGGAGGAGGGCGGGTGGAGGAGAGTTAGGGCAGGGATTGGGTGTAGGGGTAGAGTGGGGGTGTAGGTGGTGGTCAGAGATGGGTTATCGGTGGCCAAGGGTGGCGGAGGTGGCAGCTGTAGGGGTGGCAAAGGAGAAGGAGGAAGGGAAAAGAAGAAGGGAAATGAGGGGCTACAGGGCTAGTTTTCGGCTAAGGGAGGTTAGGGGTGGTAGAAGAGATTGTAGGGAGTAGGTTGGTGGCTTGAGAGGCAGTGGAAGCAGTGGAACTACGGTGGAGGGGGTGGTGAGGGAGTGGTTTGGTAGTGTAGGGTGGTAGTAGGAGGTGGTAGGAGGTGGTGCAGGTGGTAGTAGGAGGTGGTAGGAGGTGGTGCAGGTGGTTGGTAGGGTAGTGGAAGCGGCGATTGTGGGTGGTGGAGCAAAAATGGGGTAAGGAAGGGAGAGGAGAAGAAGGGGATTGGTAAGGGGAAGTGTGGCTTGAGTAGGAAGGATTTGAAGTAGAAAGAAGGAGAAAATGAGAAGGGGACGATGTAGGTATGGACGTTTAGTGGTGGCAAAGGGGAGGTGTGCAGATCGACGGGCGTAGGGTGGTAAGGAGAGGAGGAGAAGAAGATAAAAAAATAGGGCATGCGGGGAGGGTTTGCATGAACTGGTTTGGTTCAAAAAGGGGAAGAAAAGGATGAGGGAGAGAAGGAGAGTGAGCAAGCTGTAGACGGAGGTAAGTGGTGGCAGTTGCAGGTGGTGTAGGGTAGCAAGTATGGCTGCGGTCTCAGTCAGAGGTCGAAGAAGAAGAGAAGGAGAAAAAGGGAAGAAAGAAAGCAGGTCGATTGGGTAGAGAGAAAAGAAAGAATGGGTCGGCCTACGCATGAGGGAGAGGGGGAAGAAGAAGGAGAAACTGGGCTGGCCCAGTCAGGGGAAGGGGGACAAGAAGAAAAGAAAAGAAAGGATGGAGGGAGTGGGCTGGCAACGGTGCGAGAGAAGGAGGAGAGGCGAGAAATGGGTCAGGCAGAGGCCTAACGCAGGGAAGAAGAAGAAGAAGTAGTAGGTCAGGCAGCTCGAAGGCAAAGAAAGAAAAAAAGGAAAAAGAAGAAAAAGGAAGAAAGGAAGAAAAAGGAGAAAGGAAAAGGAAAAGGGAAAAAGGAAAATGGGGAGAATAATATAAAATAATTTTTGGAATAATATAACTTAATATTTTTGATAAATAAATCAATTTAATAATTTAATTTATCATAATTTAATATATCAATTTAAAAAGGTAATTTTAATAAAATATTAGTTTGAAAATTTATTTAAATAAAATGTGTATGATAAAATAACAAAATATTTATTTTAATTTATTAAATATTCATATCCCTTTTTACATGCTAAAAAATCCACAAAATAATTAACTTAAATAATTTTAAATGTTAATTTACCCCAAATACTATTTATTAAATTATCATTTTTAAATTTTTTGGGTTATTACATTAGGAACATGGGTTTGTACTTTATTTATAAGTCCACCGGTGAGATTAGTGGCCATAAGCATGTTGTCTTAGGTTTGTAGTTTATTTACAGGTACATTAGTGAGAATAGTGGTCAGAAGCATATTGCCATGGATTTGTACTTTATTTACCATTCTACCGGTGAGAATAGTGGGGTCCTAACTCAAGTTTATAAAGCCGTTGGACGATAATAACTTTTAGGAAGACACTAATTATATACAGTGGAACATCATGTGGGTCAAGATTGGATATATATTATTTACCGATCCACCGATGATAATAGTGGCTAAGAGCGTGCTGTCCTAAGTTTGCATTTTATTTACCAGCCCACCAATGAGAATAGTGGCCATGAGCATATTGCCCTAGGATTGTAATTTGATTATCGTTCCACCATAAGGATAATAGGATCCTTGAGCTCATGTGGATAACATTCATAAGTTGACTATTTGTTGCATGAATATCTTGAGCCTAGATAATAATGAATGAACTGATATAATTTACTTATGCACATTTCATTTCTTATTATGGTGTTATTAATATCTCTAACCTACTTAACTGTATTGTTACCTTACTAAGTATGTAGCGTACTAGTCACCCCTATTATGGATGCTACCCATTCTCACGAGTAGCGATACCTTCTGAGTCTATGTAGGTGAATGATGATTCACTAAATGACTTTGCTACATATGATGATATGATCAGGATAGAGTGATGCTATTGTGTCCAGGGATGGGGACAAAAGAAAGTGACATCTGATTATTGTCTTTTTCCATTTTTTTTCGTGTTAATGTTTTACTTTTGTTGAACAATGTTTGTGTATTTCAATATTTCTTTTGGAAATAAACGCCTAATCTGATTTATGTTATGAATTGCTACTTTGCTATTCTTATCATGGTTTGCGTGCCACTTTTGTTTTGCCTTGTAGTTGGTACGAGGATGGCTTGGGGTCAGACTTATACCAATTACAGTGGTACCACCCCCTTATAATTGGATGATCTTATGTTAAAAATAAAATTTTTCAATGGTAAATTTTTGTGGTATTATACAACCAATGATAGTATTATCTTTTGACCACCAAAAATTTAAAGAAACCATAACCCCTCATTTTTTTTAAAGTCTATTGGTCAATTAACATAGTATACCTATTATTGAGTTTCTGAAGGCGACAAAGTATTTTAAGCCTTGTATACTTGACGATCAATATTACACAGAAACGGAGATAGAGACGTTAAAAAATAGGAAAATGTTAAACTCTAATGACGATCAATATTACACAGAAACGGAGATAGAGACGTTAAAAAATGGGAAAATGTTAAACTCTAAAATGTTAGGAAACATAAATGTCTAGAAACGATAATTTTAAATATATATATATTCTCTCAAATTATTATTTAATTAAAGTTTTCAATAATTATTCTATATATAATTTTGTCTCCAAATAATATATTGTAATTCATAAATTTGTCTACCAATAAAGAAATAAATATATTTATATTAAAAAGTATAATGCTAATTTAATAAAAGGGTTAAAAAAGAAAAGAAAAAGGAAAGACTCATCATTCCTTCTTTTAGACTTTATAGGTAAACTCAATCGGTGGGCATTTACTTTATCATACAAAATGACCATAGATTAAGAAGTCATAGGCTTACAAAAGGGTGTTGCAGCAAGCTTCATTAGAGCATCAACAATTTTTTATTTTTGAGACGTTTTTGAAACGCGAAACTACTCTCCCTAATCATTTCAGTGCAACACAATCGACGATGTTAGAATCTTATTTCCTTCTTTTATTTTGATCGGTCAATAACCATTATATTCCCAATCTCATAACTTCCATCAATTGTAAATTCAATACATTCTCCTTCTTCTATCCCTCTTATACACTATTATTATAATAGTTCTTGCTTTTATTGACAAAATCTCAGTTTTAGAGATTTGTAATTATCGAATTTATTGGTAGTTTGCTAATAATATTCGATAGTCATTAGTGGTTAAGTATTTTTTATCAAATCTTATATATATCTCGCATTAGATCTAGTTGTAGGTATATTTAAAAATTATATTCTTTTGTAAAGAGGCTCAATTATTTAGTTAAATAAAATTGATTAAAAACTATTAATAACTCTATTTTTTTAATCTTGTTGGATTAAAAACCAAACTAATATTTAAAATTTATTTTTTTTATTTATATTTTATCGTAAATTTTTTGGCAGGTGGTTGAAAAGTCAAATCTAAATTTTAAGGTTGCATTCTGTGCAGCTCATCAACAATGCAAGTGATGTTGATAAAATAAGGCGGAAAAAGTGTATTATGCTTTTATATATTATAAGATAAGATAAACTCAAGATGCTACTATCGCTTTTATTTTCTTGGGTCGGCATTCTTCGGTCCAGCACCAGCTCCGATCCATCAAAAATTCTACAGCAATCTGCACCGCGCGTTGCTATATAGTATCTACTATCTACCACTCAAGTCTGTCGATAACTGACTTCGTTGGTCGAGTCACTGTCAGTTTCAAATGCTCATCGAATTAATGTTTTGTCCCAAACTTGTTGGGTGAAAAATGATAATCGATCCGTCTTCTTGAAAACTGGATTTCGTGGTTACTGGTATTTTCTTAGAAGAAAAACGGTTTCAATGGCTATGCTAAGTGCAAGTAACTGGTGCTCAAGGACTGCAAGCATCAGCAGCCCACCATCCACAATTCAACCCGAAAATGCGGCTTTCATATCCTTGAGTTAGTCCTTTTCTGTTTTTTGTTCATTAATTCCATTTTAGCTTTCTGGATTATTGCTCAATGATTAATCAGATTATTACTACGATTACAGTTATTGTTCAGTGTATCCAGTTCGCTGAATGATATAGGACTACTGTAGTGCTAGTTTTGAGGCTTCCGTTTAGAGCTATCAAAATTGACTTGAGCCTAGAAACGTATCTTGCCCTGAAATCGAACTGCACTTTATTATAGATAAGTCACAAGCTCGATTCAAGCGGACCCCTGATAGGACCAGCACCTTTGCCGCCATTGCTCTAGATGTGGCTTCAAACTTCAGTTTTTTTCTTCTTTGTATTGGTGAAATTCGTTCTCGTTGTTTCATACTAGGCTTGCGTTTGCTTTGATGATCAAAAGGAGTCGTCACATTTAATCAGGTGGGAAACACAAATGGAAGTGGGATTCCTCTGTCCTGAATCATGCTGCACAGTTTATTAGCAAAGGATTGCGGAGGGTGAGATACCTTCGATTTATAATTTCATGTAGTCTTGTATTCTCTTAGGATACTCGGCTGCCTACAAACTTACTGTATTTTCTATTTGATGATCAAGCAGGGTTCTAGGTTCAAAGTCACGGCTTTGGCTGGTCGAAAAACAGTGAAGAAGAATTTGAAGAGAAAGAAGGAAGAGAGGAATGATATCATTTTAGAAGCCCAAACGGAGAGACCCGTAGATGATTATGATGGGAACAATCTGTCTCCTGCCAGGGCTGATAGTGGCAGCCCCGGTGGGAATGATTTTTCATTTTCTAGAAACACGGATGAGGAGAGTTCAACGAGAGTACCCTCAAGGAGCTCTGTGCTTCAAGCCTGCACTGTAACCTCTGGGGTGATAGCTGCTTTAGGTTTGGTAGTTCGGCAGGTATGTTTGTATTACTGATCACCATTATAACTGTAGCCACGGTTTTCTTTCTTTTTTCCTTAAGAGAGGCGGCTTATGATTACATTTTGCATAACATACTACATGGCTAATCACCATGCAAGATCGGTCAATCTGATGTTCACCATGGAATGTGAGGGTCTTATTTTATGAGAATTTTTAGTATTTGTTTGGTGAGTTAAATACTATTCAGTCCTTGTGGTTTGCAACTTTTATATTTTAATCCCTGTAAAAATAAAATATTTGTTTTAGTCCTTGTGGTATGTAATCTTATATGTTTTAGTCCATGTAAAGATGAAATATTCATTTTAGTTCCCGTAGAATCATTTTATATTCAAATCAGTCCTCAACATTATATTATTTTACTATTACATATTAATATTTATACTGTCTCTTTCCTAGTAAGCAAATTACATCTAATTACGTACTTACTTAGTACTGTAGTTATTAATCTATTACTAATTTCAAATCTAATTAAAAAAATCCTATGCCAACAATTAGAAAAGTTAAACCACTTATTCTCCAGCCTGACTAGGATGTCATTAGAATTAAAATTAGTTATAGATTAATATTTATATTACTAAGTAGTTAGGTAATTAATATGTAATTTGCTTATTGGGAGAGAAAGTATAAAGATTGACCTTTAATAGTAGGTGCATATGGGGTTCAAGGACTAATTTGAATTTAAAGTGATTCTATAGGGACTAAAATAAATATTTTATTTTTACTGGGACCAAAACAAATAAAATTTTATTATAGGGGCTAAAATAGGGATGGCAACGGGGCGGGTCGGGGACGGGGACCCCATCCCCATCCCCGAATCCGATAAGGAAAATAATCCCCAAACCCGACCCGATCCCCGATATTTTTTTATCGGGGATTCCCCGACCCGATCCCCGCGGGGATCAAATCCCCATACCCGACCCGATCCCCGATCTATTTTCCATTCCCAATTTATTCCCCGTTCTTAAAACCTGACCCGATCCCCGAAACCCGACTTTATACCCGATCCTCGATCCCCGATCCCATTCCCGATCCTCAAACTATTTTTTAATATTATATTTTTAATTTATATTCTATAAAAAAAATTATATTTATATATATATATAAATATATAAAAAAAAATTTCGGGACGGGTTCGGGGATGGGGACCCCAAACCTGTCCCCACCCCGTCCCCGAAAAAATCCCCGTTAAGAATTCCCGAACCCGAACCCGATCCCCGAATTCTCTCCCCGAACCCAAACCCGAACGGGGCCCCGAACACGCAGAGAAAATTGCCATCCCTAGGCTAAAACGAACATTTTATTTTTACAAAGATCAAAATAGATAAGTTTGCAAAGTGCAAGGACCGAAATAGAATTTAACTCTTTGTTTGGCTAATCACAGTGAGAAGTTACTAGTGTCATTGTAATATAATGACCAAATATGTATAGGACTATAAATGAGTTGAACATGGGAGCCTAATGTTATATCGAGCCATGCTCATGAGCCTAGTGCTATAAATGTGCTAAACACAACATTTTTTTTTTGCTCGGGCTTGGCTCATTTAATAAAAGAACTTAAAAGTAAGGCTTGAACTCAGCTCATTTAACTGAACAAACGAGTTGCGCCGAGCTTTTAATGAGTGGAACTTGAGCCAGTTCACGAGCAGCTCATTTACAACCTAGATATGTCTAGTTTTGTGGTTAAAATGTAGTGCTGCATTCTGTGATTATTTGTTTGCTTCATTTTACATGCAGGTGTCTCATGTTGCTTCAGCAGAAGGATTGCCAATTATTGACTGTGACACCCAAGTATCATGTATGATCATTGATGCTGTTTTCCTGACAGACATTTATTATTCTATACATTTTTGTTTCATTCTATACAGTTTTGTTTAATCACTGTAATGCACATACGAGATCTTCAGTAGAAACTAAATGGTTTAAGTTACGAATGAGACTCAAAAGCATTCTCTCTGAATACTTTTGCCATAATATTATTATTTGACAAGATTCAAGGATTCTGTATAGCTAGTTCAAAGGCAAAAGCTGGTTTGTTTCCTGGCAACTGCTGGGTATGTCTGTAAACTAGGAAGCTCTTTCTTTGAACAAAATTCTGAGTAGCTGCTATATACTGTTACTGGCTTCAGCCTGCATGACAGAGCCATGTTAACTGACCAAGGAGAGTAGATACTAGCACATGGGAAAATAAAACTAATTCAACATGCTGAATTAGAATAGAAGGTCTTGTTTTATGGACTCAAGACATGCCTTTTGACTGGGAACCTTGGCAGTTAGCAAGCAATGCCCTCAATTTCTTGCACATGGCTAACATTTTGTTACCTTGTGACTTGTGAGTGATAGTGTAGGAGCACTTCATATGATGGCGTCCTACGATTTCTAAAATTCATGTATGAAATTTCTGGATTGCCTTTTTTAATGAATGTGAGTATACATGCCTCCACCCTCCCAGCCCCCAACAAAAGCCTGGGTAGTTCTTAGCAGTTGGCATCAATTTAGAGGAAGTTTTATCTACCTAAAGCCTAATGACTTCAGGTTCTTAATTTCATTGTCTGGTCTCTTAGTTCATGTGTCTAAATATACAAGACCTTGACGTGTTTCAGTTGCTTGCAGTTCGTTTGGAATTTTGGCACCTTGGATTGATTGCAGCATTAGTTGTATTGATATCTTCATCCAGATACGTGTTGCTGAAGACATGGAAAGATTTTGCAGAATCTAGTACAGCAGCAAATTCACAGGTAGCTGACCATCCTTACTTTTTCTGACATTTTTAGAAGAGACTATGCTAAAGAGGTGTTTAATCTATTGATTAAGACTTAGGGAGCTGGGTATCTAAAGGTCGTATGTTCAAGTCTCTGCATCACATGATATTTCTCTGGTGCCTTTCGAAAACAGTCCGCAGCTAGCTAGCAGATGTGAGGCTGTGTACAACTTGAGCCTCCCAGACCTAGTTAAAAACAAGATTTATATTGGGAGTTGTTTCTTTGCAGAAGAGATTATGTGGTGACCTATAGTTAGTAAGTAGTCTCAGTGTTTGATCCCATAAAATTATGTGGTGACATATAGTTAGTGAGTAGTCTAAATGACTGCCCCCATTCGCCCAAACCAGGGAGGAACAATATGATGGGGGTATGTTGTCATGATTATATGATTCATCATCGAATCTGTAGTTTGTGGCAATGATTCCCTCCAGCTGCTTTTTGGTTCTGTATGCAGGTACTATCGTCACTTGAGACCTTTGATTACTTGATTGTAGCATTCCTTCCTGGTATCAGTGAGGTAAGTGCAACTAGGAATGATTCGACAGGAATAAATCTTTTCTTTTTCATTCCCAAAGTGATTGATTGTGAACTACTTTCATTGCTTATCCATAACAGGAACTATTGTTTCGTGGTGCACTACTTCCACTTTTTGGACTGAACTGGAAAAGTGCATTAGGAGTTGCAACTGTTTTTGGCATTCTTCACTTAGGAAATGGGAGAAAGTTCTCATTTACTGTCTGGTATGAACTCATCCTTCTGCCATATCCTCATTCTCCATCCAGTTATTGTCGCTTGACATTTTAAATAACTGCAGCTTATCCAGTGCTACTGTCCAGCCTCCTTTGCTGGTTTTCTAAAAACACAACTTAATCGCATATTGGAATATTGCTTTTACTTATGTTCCCTCTATTTCTGATCCCAATCTACATTGTCTTATCACTAGCCTTAAATTCATGAAAAATGGTTCCCACTTCCCAGTAGGTGTTTGACTCAGCTAGAGGGTTTTGGCAGTGTTCTGTGATTACTTCTGTGTTTGGTTCCATTGGAGTTTTGCTTTTTCTTCTTTCCCTACTGATTGAAGCCCTTAAGGATAGGGCAGGCTGCTGCATGGACGATTTTCTCAACCAGAGTCAATTGGGTGCAGTCCTGGCGGTAATACATTTTGGCTAATAACTCCAGTTATCAGCCAACATCACTTGATTGTGTCATATCAAGGTTACAGGACAAGGTAGAATGTCATTCATCCGGGGGCTTGTGAGGTTGCTCTGGGGCCTTTTGATTTACTGTTTCTTGCTAGCTGCAATAGGGTTATTTTTGCCAGCTCCTTTTGGTTTTCTTAAGTTGGTGTTGGTTGCAGATTGCTTCCTTCCATTGAGATGTTTCAGATTATGAATCTAATGGTAGCAAATTAGGGGATCTTGGACTATTGGTGTTTGATCTGGGAAGTTTTGATCCATGAGAGTGGTGTTATAGGCATCATGTTCAGCTTGCTTAATTCATGTGTTTGTGTATTTTTGTCCAATCGTCCAGCTGATTGCCTTCTCTTGGCGGTGATCAATGACTAATTTTTTGCCTCTCTTTATAAAATTATCAAAAGAAAAAAAAGGTAAAAAATGGTAAGAACTTGGTGGAAGCAATTGTGTAAGAATCCAAATTTGAGGAAATTTATTTTCTGTTTACAGGGCAACTTTTGTAGGGTTTGTGTATGGTTACGCGACAATAATTTCCTCCAGTGTTGCTGTCCCAATGGCGTCTCATGCATTGAACAACTTCATAGGAGCCATGCTATGGCGCTACAAGTCACGATCATCAGAGTGAATTGCCCAGTGCTAGATTATTCAAGCTATGAGTGGTGAGTGTAAATTTCCTTACCCACACTTTTACTAGTCTGTGAACACCAACTAGATTTATGCTCTCTGTTTTGAAGGAAAAACAGTACTTCATCTACGAATTTTAATTTTTTCTGCTTTCGTCGGACATTTTTGGTACAATAATGTGTCGAACCAAAACGAAATTATAATTTGTTATAGTGTTTGCCAAGGCTCCATTTGGGAAAACAAAAATGTTTTTATATTTGATTTGCTTAAGATAAAAAATAATAAGGAGCATAGTAATTAGCCAAATAGTTTTTCTCATAAAAATATAAGAAAAGCTTTGAAAGAAATTTGTTTGCATTTCTTCTTCTTCTTCTTCTTCTTCCTTTTTATCCAATAGAACTTTTCAAAAAACAAATAGAGCCGATATCGATGTTGCTGAATTTAGTGAGTGTTTGTTAGCTCATAGCCGAAATGAAAGAATGATTTATATCATCAATTTAGGACAGATATATCTAGCCTCTTTCTTCGCTGTAGTTTGCAGCATGTGTTCTTTTCTTTTATGTAAATCCATATTTTATTTTTGGTAACTTAGCACTTTTATGTACTAACAACAGATTAACTAAATGTTATATTTTAATAACGAAAATATTATTTCTTGTAATAGATAATAATATTACCTTAAAATGTCCTTATTTCTTTGTCTTGTTATTGCATTTAATTTTTTTTATTGAAATTCATTAATACCTATGAATTAGCCTGTATATTTCGTTCATTGTTAATTAATTAAAAATCATTATTTATTAATAAAACATTTATTATCCTGTTCTTAGTCTTTATCTGCTTTCTGCAACCCCCCCCCCCCCTTTTGCTCTATACATAAGTAGCACGTTGTGTGAATACTATATTTAATAGGGTATGCAGAGTATCTCTGGATATATATAATATCGTGTGGGCTCGTAACCAATTTATTTGAATCTTTTGATTTCCTTGTGTGTTAGGTTCGTGACCATATGTGATTTAATTACAAGATACAACAATTAGGGCAATGGTTATATTAAATCAACAATTTTAAGGAAAAAATTGTAGTAGATATTTAAATTTTCATTTATTTTTCTTTGATAATTAATGATTTTATTACTGCACTCATACTGCCTGACATCTATTTGCACCATAAGAATTTTGTGCGGAAGAAATTTTGGTCTCTAGCAATAGCTTTTCAACATCTTTTTACAACATCACAATAAGTTATGCAAATTACAATTTAGGTTCATTTGGACTTATCGTTTCATAATAAAATTATGCATATTGTTCGTATAAATTAAGTCAGTTTTTAAATTTACTTATATTCTTTTTAATTTAGTAAATTTAATTATATTATTTTTACTTTAACAAACTGAATTCAATTGAACCTTTGTTTCTCATAATTTTCTCCTAATAATTCTCTTTTGATTCTTTCATTGATCATATGAGCACATTCTAGATGATGAGGTATTATATATATATATATATATATATATATATATATATATATATATATATATATATCCAAAGAGAACTAGCTCTTTTAGTGGGTATTAAAAATTGGTATTTTGAGTTGAAGAAACAATTTACAATAGGTGGTGGAAACTATTGTAAGTAGTTTAAGAAATTATAATATTTGAGAAAAATAAAAATAAAAAAAGGTGGTGGCATTTTTTGTAAATTTTATGCATTTATATTTTGGTTTCGAACCATAGGTAGTGGAAACTACTCTTAATAGGTGGAAAAATTATTATAAGTTTTTAAAAATTTGGTGGGATTTTTGTAAATATTAGGTATTTATGTTTCAGGTCAAAAAACTACTTATATTAGGTGGTAAAAGCTATCTCTAGTGGGTAAAAGATAATACTATAAATCTCTTAGAAAATTATAGTATTTAACTCTTAGAAAAAAGTGTGGTATACTTTTGTAAATATTAATATTTATATTTTAAATTAAAAAACTACCTATAGTAGATAGAAGTTATCCACAATAGATGGTAGAAATTACCGTAAATATTTTAGAAAACTTGTGTGATTTTTGGTTCTCACCGTAAAAGGGGCTGTGGGTGGATGGATGGGTGTGTGTGTATCTTTGAGACTTGTAAAATAAGATGAGATATTTAATGGTATGTCCTTGGTGATAGCTTTCATTTTATAGTAAATATTATATTGATGAACTTGTAGTATATATATTATATTTGATGAATGTATAATAATTAATACGTACGGATGATATTCTTAAATGTATATTGTTATTATTATTATTATTATTATTACACAAACTGTAAGCGCCATATATGTATATGTCTATATAGTTAAAGATAAGCTAATTTAATTCAACTATGATAAGAAGAATATAATCGACTGATGAATAGTTTATCACTAATATATAATTTTCCTTTACATATAGCTACTATATGTACGGGCATTCTTATATATAAATATATGTAATTTGTTTGCCACATTTTACTACCCTTATTTGTCATCTTGTCCTTTTAAGGATGTGCTTGGTACCAGGGAGATGGATAAAGAGGAAATAAATAAGGGAGAAATAATTAGGGGAGAATAGATAAAGGGAGAACTTTTTCTCATCCTTTTTGTTTGGTATGCAAGGATAAAAAATACAAAGGAATCATTTATATATATATATATGGTATAGGATGAACAACTTAATAAAGTAATGTTTTAATATAATTTGCATTAATTATTTTAACCACCTTTTTATTTTTATTTTTTATTTGTAATTATGTATGATAACACACAGACACACACAAACTTAATTTATTTTAATTACATAAAAGAATCAATGAAATTTGTAATTAAATATGAATAAGTTCTTATTATTTATTACATACATCATATTTTTAATATTTTTAATTTAACTATTACTATAATAAGAAAGTATACAATTCAATATTCAAAATATAATCATTTCTCAAATTATTCTATGAAAAATGGATAATGAAAAATATAGCGTACAAATAAAAGTCTAAGTTAACTTAGCCCATAAGTTTTATATCATTTTCGGAGTCAACATAACTAATAATAAAATTTAAAAAAATAAACCAATCCAACCAACATAAAATATCAACCAAGTAAGATCAAAGTATATCCAAAATTATGAGTATAATTTTTTTTATAATAATTTTTTGAGAAAAATATTTTTAAATTTTCATACAAGAAATAAATAATTTAGTGTTTGTTACGGATAATGAAATATCAACACATTTGTTGTCGAAAGTTACCGAAATTTATTATAATAGTAATATTATTTTTTATATTTATACAATATAGTATAATATGTACAGTGTAGCTTTTTGTATTATGTTCATTTGTGTATTAATACTACTTAATATATCATTTAATCTAAATTAAAAAAATAGAACTAATTAAGATTTAAAACACCCACTCAAGTATTACAGTAATAATCCGCAATTGAAATAAATAAGTATTGAAATAATTATAATTTAAAAATCAATAAGAACATATCAACCACATCTATTTTTTCTTTCAAAATTTTTTCTCTTTATTTTTCTCCAGACTTTATCTTTCTCCCTCACGCGGTAGAAATTTTTTTCCCCCAATAATAATATACCCCCATCCCAAACACCAGACTTTATCTTTCTCCCTCACGCGGTAGAAATTTTTTTCCCCCAATAATAATATACCCCCATCCCAAACAATGTATACGTTAGTAATAGTTATCCGGTTTTTTTTTTACACCTCCTTTACACCCATCAAGCACGTCCTAAGTTTGTATCAGGTGATTCAGGTTACCAGAGTCGGTAGATAAGATTAAGACGTGAGTCACGTGACGTAGCACTTGGTGTGGTGACCCTTTTAGCTATAAATGAATATTTATTAAAAAAAAAAAAAGGTCACTGAAGTTACTGTATACTGTATAGTACCTCGAAAAGTTATAGTATATGTCCGAAGCTTTTCCATACGTCATTTATTCATTTGAGTTTCCGTTCACCAAATTATTATTATTATTATTAATATTATTAATATTATTATTATTATTATCCCAACAATGATTAGCTTCAATCAACGCTGTTACAGATTTACAGGTACTGGGAATCAACCAAAAAGGAAAGAGGAAAAATAATAATGATAATGATAAGAATAATACTCCTACATTCATGTTTGTGGACGTTCATCTAAAATCTTTCAACTTTCAGGGAAGTAGGATAACATGGCCACATGGGTGTGAAGATGTTTGCGTATTTAGAATTAGAATCACTGTATTTAATCTAATACTCAATTTAGGATCTATTCTTAATGTATTTAATTTAACTATATTTATTTATTGTCCATTTTAGCGTCCATAATTTGTTTCTATAATAGCGATTGCCCACAGAACTCATAACTGATGGTACTTTGTTAGATGTCATCCGAGGTGGAGATTATATCGGTTCGGATGGGTAGGAGTAGGAGTTATTTCCAGAATCTGAACAAGCGCTCAATTTATGGACGCAATCAAATTAATTGCGTTCCTGAAATTACATATGACCTTTGAACTTACTCGTGTATATATCTTTATCGCACGAATGGATACTCCAGAGACAATTAGACTTGGTTTTGCAAAGTAAATGACAGACAATGGGTTCTCCAGGAACGAACCCAAATTCCTCTCTTGCAAAGGAGTTGGAACGTGAAGTTGTTGGTCTGAGGGGAGAAGTGGGGGATATAAGACGAGAAGTAAAAGAGATGAAGACCCTCATCGACGGTCTAACTAGATCCGTGAACGCCTTGGTCGACCAAAGGCGAGTCATTTATAGCATCGGCCGACGGGGCTCGGCACAGACTCAAGGAGCACCATCCTCTTCCAACCCTAAGCCCGCTGAAGCGTCCGCGAACCCCGTATTGTTGAGGACAGTAGCCGCACGAGATCAGATGATGGCAGCTAATGATCTGGTAAAACGACTGGAGCGTATACCATCTGATGAGGAAATTTCTAGGCTCGTGGAGGATGTCAGGGCTTTCCTGCGTTACTTGGACCCGGCCTTCCCGGCCTTCTCTGGCGTCACTCCCGAAAGTTTGCGGATATCAGACTTCCGTTCCAAATTGGTTGACGTTATCTATCTCGTGGCGGCCCATGGCATTGGTGGGATGAGAGCTTAAGGAATCAGCAAGCACGTGCGCCATTTCTTATGGTTCTGAGTAATTTTTAGGAGAATAAGCTTAAATCGCTTCGGTTCTGTGTGTTTACTGTCTGCTATCTCCAATAAATTTTATATCAAAAACTTGAATTTCTGTCCTCCTGCCAAAAAACATTTCTTCAAACTCGCTCGCCCGTTGAAAAGGCATCTGGGAATTTTGGTGATACAGGCGGGCATTCATGTATAACATTCAAACATTATACCTCTTTCATGAGGGGAGCATATAAATAAATAAATAACCCAACGCCGCTATAATTTTAAAAATGATGATACTGAATGGATATATGTTTCATGGCGACGGACGACGATTGTTGCAACACACATATCCGCGGTGGCGACAGATTTGTATTCATGGACTTATTATAAATACTAAATGAATGTATATCGAACTAAGCTGAATATATACGTATATATATTGAAAAAATAGCAGAACGCAACATATTTTGTGACAACTCTCTCCATCCCACTTCTCCACCTGCACCCCACTTCCTCTTCCTTGAACTCCATCACGGCACACTCATCGTCAACAAACATAGCACATCCGAGTACGAAGAACACTCGGGCAATGGAACAGGAAACACTCATCCAACCACCAGTCTAGCCTCTCTCTCTTTTTTTTTCTTTTTCTCTCCTATAAAAACATCATAAATCAACAATCAATGGTGGATGGATAAATTAGACCGCCTTTGTGCTTCCATTCGTGCTTTTGGTCATTGCACAATGTATATATATAGTATTTTGGGGTAGGGATGGAGTGGGGGCAACTTGATAAGTTGCATATGACTCATGCGCCCTTGAGTTACGTATGTGTTGTCTTGAGTTGGAAACCGCCAAGTTGACGCCCAAAAACTGATCTTTGCCACACCTTAGAAGCCATTTTGTGAAATGCAGACGTGAGCAAGAGGAAATGTGGAAGAAACTAGCGGAACGACTAACGCAGGGAAGGAGATACAAGAAGGAATGCTGGAAGATAGGAAAGGAACTTGGGCTTTCATCAAACGAAGAGAAGAAGTGTGTCGAAAAATTGGCGGGTCTTAGAAGGAGCCAAAGGAAAATAAAGGAGAGGCAAAGATGAAGGTAGAAGAGAAGGGGGAGTGTGTACAGGTCATCAATGGTCGTAATTAGTTGGAATATAAGGGAGATTAGAGCGGTAGGAAAGATGTCGTGTTTGCAAGCATTGATTGCAAAGGAAAAACCGTGGGTGTGTGGATTGGTGGAAACTAAACATCAGGTGATCTTGGACTCTTGGAAACATAAGGTGTGGGGTTCTGATGTGGTTGAATGGAGGGATTCCGTGGCACAAGGAAGAAGTGGGGGTTTGATAATGGGGTGGAACACTCAGTTTTTTGAGTTAAGGAAGTTAAGTAGTGGTAGTAGGTGGATATTGATTGAAGGGCGCTTTTGCTCTCTAGCGATGGATTGCGGGATTCTTCTGGTTTATGGAAACCCAGTGACGAGGGATCGAAAGGCCCTATGGGAAGAGTTGCGGGGTGTGGGACAACAGTGTAGGGATCCCCTAATTGTCATGGGGGATTTCAATGAGGTGAGATCTGGTGTTGAGAGGGAGGGAGGATGGGTGGATAATAGCAGTGTGAAGGAATTTAATGAGTGGATCGATAAGATGGGGCTGGTTGATTTGAAGCCATCAAATTTGAAATTTTCCTGGCATAAGGCGAAGTCTGCTAGTCTTCTAGACAGGTTCCTAGTGGACCCTAGCTAGTTGGTGTCGTGCCCAGACGTGGAGTGTGTTGGATTAGGTAAGTCTCTCTCGGACCATAACCCTATCCGTATTAGCTTTTTGAAGTGTGGGAAAGGACCGATTCCGTTTCGATCTTGGGATATGTGGTCCTCGCATCCTCATTTTTAAGGTTTTGTGGCCAAGTGCTGGACTAGTTTGGAGGGGAGAAGATGGCAAGATAAGCTGAAGATGTTGAAGGGGGAGCTGAGAAAGTGGAATAGGGAGGTATTCGGGGATATTGACTCAAAGATTAAGACGATTGAAGCAGAGCTGGGCAAGTTGGAGAGCCCTAGGCTTGGGAATGTTTGTGATGAAGTAGCGATTGCTAGACGGGCGGCGTTACAGAGTCAGCTTTGGACATGGCATAAGAGGAAGGAGGCATACTGGCTACAAGTTTCCAAGGTAAGAGGCTTTAAGCAGAGAGATAGGAACACTAAGTATTTCCATGCAGTTGCAGCGGTAAAGAGAAAGAAAGCGATCATCAATAGGCTTATTCACGATGGAAGGGAGTGTACAGATTCAGCAGAGATCAGGGCGATCATCACATCTTTTTATAAGAAGTTGTACGAGCACCAGAATCTTCCTAATATTGAGATTAGTGAGGACGGCTTTAGCAAATTGGCAAGGGAGAAGAGCTTGGCACTGGAGAGCCTACCGGTTGAGGAGGACGTCAAGAAGGCAGTATGGTCATGTGATCCGCTGAAAGCACCAGGATATGATGGATACCATATGGGTTTTATCCAAAAGATGTGGGGAGTTATTGGGAAGGATTTTACTGAAGTAGTATTGGATTTCTTTCGGGGTAGCAGATTAT
Source organism: Tamarix austromongolica (assembly GCA_039764185.1). Classification (NCBI taxonomy): domain Eukaryota; kingdom Viridiplantae; phylum Streptophyta; class Magnoliopsida; order Caryophyllales; family Tamaricaceae; genus Tamarix; species Tamarix austromongolica. The sequence goes on from CM077818.1 coordinate 11,900,919, forward strand.
CACCGGTGCTCAATACAACTTTGGTAACTTTGATTCCCAAAGTGGCTGAAGCAGAGGAGGTGAACCAGTTTAGACCCATTAGCATGGTGGGCTGCATTTATAAGGTGATTTCGAAGATTCTTACGCAGAGGTTGAAACAGGTTGTTGATGAGTTGGTAGGGGATTCGCAGTCAGCTTTCATTGAAGGAAGAAGTATTTTGGATGGGGCCTTGGTGGCTAATGAAATTGTGCAATGGTCCAGAAGGAAGAAGAGAGTGAGAGGGGTTATGGTCAAATTGGATTTTCAGAAGGCTTATGATAGTATCAGATGGGATTTCGTGGTCAACATTCTGAGGATCATGGGCTTCGGTGACAGGTTTAGAGGATGGATTAAGGAGTGCATTTCGACAGCTAGTATCTCGATTCTTGTGAATGGGTCTCCTGCTCCACCTTTCACAATGGGGAGGGGTCTTAGACAAGGGGATCCGATTTCCCCCTTTTTGTTTGTGATAGCGGTCGAAGCTTTTAATCAATTGATCAGGAGGGGTGTCGAGAAGGGGTTGATTCATGGTATAAGAGTGGGGCGACAACGGTGGCATGTGACGCATCTACAATTCGCTGATGATACAATGATTTTCTACGAGGCGTCCACAGAGAATATCAAGAATTGGAGGAGAATTCTGGAGTGTTTCTACTTGCTCTCGGGTTTGGAGGTGAACTTTGCTAAGACGGAACTCATAGGTCTTGGTGTGGAAGACCATTTTCAGAGAGAGGCGGCTGACTTGTTGGGATGTGCCATTGGTAAGTTGCCTTCCGTTTACCTTGGCCTCCCTTTAGGGGCAAATGCTGGAAGAAGACAGACTTGGAAACCAGTAATCGACAAAGTGAAAAAGCGGCTATCAGGGTGGAAATCAAAAGTGCTATCTAGAGCAGGAAGATTGGTCCTCATCAAAAGTGTGCTCAACAGCTTACCCATGTACTTTATGAGTATTTTTCAGATTCCCAAGGGCGTGGTCAAAGAAATCATCAGTATTCAGCGTAATTTTTTCTGGGGCCAGAGTGGGAACAGGAAAAGTCTACCTTTAGTCAAATGGAGTGTGATTCAGAAGCCTAAAAGCTTGGGAGGACTCGGAGTGGGGGATATCACAATGAGGAACAATGCACTATTGTTCAAATGGTGGTGGCGGTATTACTCGATAGATGGGTCGTCATGGATGAATGTTATCTCCTCAATTCACTATGGGGAGCAGTGTACGGGTGGCCTGAACCTGGGCTTTCAGAGGAGGTGGTCACCGTGGGCAGATATTGTAAAGTTAGGGAGAGCAAATCCTACCTTGAATGAGGGGTTGTCGGTTGTTGTAGGGGATGGGAAAGAGATTAGTTTCTGGCATAATGACTGGACCGGATCAGGAGACTTGAGGAGCATTTTTCCAAGACTCTTCTCGGTGTCTGGCCAACAAGGGGAGAGGATTGCTAGCATGGGGAGATGGGAAGGATCAATGTGGAATTGGAGGTTATGGTGGAGGCGGGGTCTCTTTGATTGGGAGGTAGAGCAAGTCGAGCAATTGAAGGGCCTCATTAATCAAGTCCCCCTGACCAGAGATAAAGTTGATGCTTTCAGATGGGCATATGATGATAGTGGGATTTTTTCAGTCAAGTCGTTCTGCCAGAGGACTTACCAGAAAGAGGACGAGGACAGTCTTCGAGAGTCGAATCTCAGGTTGATCTGGAGCGGACTAGCACCCCCAAGGGTCGAGCTTATTTCCTGGTTTGCAGTACAGAGACGGCTTAACACGAGAGACAGATTGGCTAGACTTCATATTGTGGGTCCTGACGAAACAGGTTACCCGTTTTGCAAGGAGGTAGAGGAATCGGTGAATCATGTGTTCCTCCATTGTACCGTGGTCGGGAGGATTTGGTATGAGATTAGCGACTGGTTGGGGTTTTCATGGGTGCAGTCTGGGTCTATAGAGGAACATGTTTCTGCTTGGCTTGGAGTGTATAGAACTGGGTTACGGGGAGATATCTGGCGCACAGCTTTTTTTTACGATTATTGGAGCTATATGGGAGTTCAGGAACAAAGTGGTGTTTGAGGATTTTCAGGTATGTAGTAGATGGCTAATTCTGCTCATTAAAGTGAGAATTGGGTCCTGGATTAAGGCAAACAGAAAGGAATTTCCCTATAGGATTCAAGAAGTGGTTCATAATGTTGATGTGTTTCTATAACTTTGTATTGCCCTTTTGGCGCTTTGTCGCTATCTTAATTATCAAAAAAAAAAAGAGATACAAGAAGGAAGGTACTTAGGGTAAAGTGGAAAACGAAGGACCAAAGTATGTGCTATTCATCATTTTCTTGTCCTTATCCCATTTTGCGATTGCTTTACACAGCGGCACCAAACGCTTTATTATTATTAAAGGTACCACCAAAATAGATTTTATCATTTGAAAATCATTATCATTAGTTTTTGGAATTTGAATGAACTCCGGTTGATGAAAGAAAGAATCACTTGTGTTCCTTTTCTTTTAACACACACACACACGTGACGCTTACAGTTTGTTTAGGGTCAGGTAAATCGCAAGCTTAATTTAAGATGTATAAATTTTTTGGATAGTTACTTATTAGGACAACCTTAGGTAAAAAGAGCATGCCCTAGTATGATGAAGATATAAAAATAACATTTTTAGCCTGTACTTGTTATAGTAATAAAGTTAACCAAGAATTGATGAAAAACAATGGGTAATAGTCTACAATAGCATTAGTCCATTTAAACACTCACCTACTTCATCGCCAGGTTGGTAGTGTTAACAGACTAGGGACTTGTTTGGTATGGTAGTAATAGGGGTAAACAAAATTTTCCTTTATTTTATACCTCTTATATTAAGTATTTAATAAGAATAAATATATTTTTAATGAAATACCCATTTTAGATCAAATTAAGATCTAAAATAAATATTTATTAGAATAAAAATATTTAATTTTAAATAAATTATACAAGATATATAAAATATGGGGTAATTTTTCCACCCCAATTACCCCCATACCAAACGAGCACTAGGTTTAAAGCCGGGGTGAAATAAGCGGATGTCTTACATTACTTGAACCAAATTCACACCAAACTAAATTTGACAAACTGAACTAAAACATTAGCCCAGTAACATACTGTTCGAGAGAAAACTGTAGAATATTAATTGAAATGAAGGGGTGGGAAGATTTGAAAGTAGTTGCTAAGGTATCTAAACTCATTAGTCATAACAACTAGTTCAACATCCCTTTGGTCTACAGAATTATCTTCATCATATGAATGAATGAATGCCAAAAACAAGTAGCAGCAATTACGTAGTTTTGCCAAATAGACAGTAATAATAATCCTCATCAAAAGTCACACTACAAACTCAATTTTTCAATACCCCCTAATGCACAAAAGTCTTTGATAATGCTTAAGCTCATACATATAAATCCATAACATGTGCTAGGGAGAGCGAGAAGTTAATGAGTTTTTAAGACATTCGCTTTGACATCGTCGAAGGCAAACATCATTCCAGTTGGGAACATGATGCTGGTTAACGCAAACAGTTCGAGCACATGCATCGGCACAAGCATCAAGTTCTGAGACGCCACATACCGTGACACAAGTGTCTGGGATAGGATCCTTGGAGAATGAACCAACCTTTTTCAGCATTCTCTTTGATGTGCAGACCCTTTCACAAACAAAAATATCATCAGAAGTCTTTTCCCTGCCTCGTGCACTGTTAATCCTTTCTTCTTCACCTCGTCTTCTCTTACTTCTCCAAGCTTGTCCTGCCACAACGGCTGGTATAGCAGCCCCCAAAAGGGTCCACCATACTTCAACCATAAGTGCTGGGGTAGAAGCACTTCTTGGGTATCGGTGTAGATTAGTGCCTGAGTCCAACAGCAACCAGATAATTGATAATAAGCGCATTTAAAACTCGAAATCATCAAAACTATAAAAAAGAAAAAAAACACTCCTAAATCTGTCATCCTTTATCCTTGGAAGGGGAATAAGCCAACTTGACAAAAAAAAACACAGTAGTAAATTAAAAAAGAGCCATCCATGGAATTGTGAAATCAAAAGTGGAAGACGCCACGATTCAAATCAAACTTCTATTCTTGCAAACAACACTGGATATAGAAACAAATCTCAATCCAAGTGCTATAGGCTCCAGACGAATGATTAACAAGTTTAACCTTCACTAGTAAAGAAGTCCATGGCTTAGCAGCCATCCCAGAAGTCTAGGTCTACATAAACCATACTGACATCATTAACCACAAAACCCGATGCCATACACGCCGTGAAAACAAACCAAGGTGGAGGCGACCGCTGCGTAGTGACCACCACTCGTTAGATCCGCAGTCGCCCAAACCATATCAGTGGAAAAAATATTCACCAAATAAAATATAAAAAAAAACTGAATAACTAAAAGGGAATATCTACGAATCAACAATGATCAAAAGGCCTGTGGATGATTATACTAATGTAGCCGGATGACAAATCCATGATGAATGCAAAAAGTTTATGATACTTGCTGGCATTTTCTTACAAATTCCATTAATTGTTAGGGAACCAAATTGATCACTGGAATTAGAACCTCAAGTCCCAAGACCCTCAGAAACTAGTTCTTGAAAATGTGACTCATGAAGCAATTCCATCCTCCGCTGACAAATTCGGCGAGTAGCGCAGGCAACATTGCCAACGCCAAATCCTACTTCAATTGGACAACATCATTTCTAATTTATTTAGCAATCGCATCAAATAAATAAGAAAAAATAAGGGTTTAAAGGGCGGTTGAGATTCACCAAATTCATACAAGTTACAATATATATAAATTAGAAAAATTAAACAACAAAAAATATAGAGGAAGAAAATGTGCATCTAATTGATGAGAGAATGAAGTAAACGGGAACATACCTAATACCTTTTTCCGTCACCGGGAAAAGGAGCTGAGAACTTAACTGTGAAGAAACTGGCAGAGAGCCAAGCGGTGGGGTGAAAATGAGTAGGGGCCTAGGGCGTGATGGAAAGGCTGGGCGAGGGAGAAAATTTCCGCTTGTTTGAGGCTCGAAGGAACCGATGGGTGGAGAATCATAGATTAACTGTGACGGCTGCGTTTGGGCGTATGTAGTTTTCTTGTATTTCTCAGGTTGCATACGGGGGCGGTATGCGAGGTATGTCGTGCAGATAGTTGTACAATAAACATATCAAAAGGCTATAACCCTCGCCCCTAGGCCCCGCCGCCTGCCCAACAACTTTGGAGAATGTAAACTACGGTAACTCAGCGACAATTGTACAATAAACATGATACGGTTGATGGTGTTTTAGTAAATAAATTTACTTTTTTTTTTTATTTTTGAAATGGTTCCGTAAGAAATATATATAGTATAATGAACTTGAGAGAAAACAAAAACAAAAACAAAACATAAAAACAAAGTAGCATAAGTATCAAACTGAGTTGAAAAGTCTGATATGAATTTGATTCCTTCTCTTTGTTAACTTTACACTTGAATAATTTAATTTTAATATATTATCTGACTTAATTGAAAATTAAAATTCCAATTTTGTACTTTTGTGATGTAAGAAATACAAGATCGCAGTGGACTTATATCGATATTTGATCCATTTAACGATTAAATGGAGTTGAATCTAGAAACAATTTGCATCAAAGAAGTACTACGAGTTTGTATTATCACTAGGTAATTTGTGTTCTTTTAACTCACAAAACGCATAAATTAAATTTACGTTTATATTCATTACATAAAACTCAAATGCTTATTATTTAAAATTATCTTGAAATAACGTGGATTGAAAGAATCTAAATTAAAAATTAAAAATAATAAGATTATGAACAATTGAGGATTCAATCAAAAAACATAACAATTGAAAAAAAAAATAGAGAGCTTTATTCGTGTTATTGTATAATTAAAAGATGATTAAACTAATAACTCAATTAATTATTCCAATTTTTCGCTAAATAGATAGCACTTTGATTATTTCCACGTATGATAGGAGCACCATGACCAAACTCCAACTCTCGTACTAAACCACCAAGCCATAATGCTTCCGAAAAAACCTTTGTCATAGGCATATACTCTGCCCTAGTAGTGGATAAAGAAGTCACCTCCTACAAAGAAGACCTCTAGCTAATAGCTGAACTATCAAGACAAAAAACATATCCACTAGTGGATCTTTTACCAAGATCTCCACCATAATCAAATTTCATGAACCCAACTAGTGAATCAACTTATATCCAATACTCAATATAAGTTGATGTTGTTTCCTTCAAGTACCTAAGGATCTACTTCACTACTTACCGATGAATATTTTTCGGATTTTCCATATATCGACTCACAACACTAACTGCTTGAGCAATATCAAGCTGGGTACACACCACAATATATATGATACAACCAACAATATTTGAATATGGAACATTTGACATAAACTCCTCTTCCTCTTTGAATTTGGGACAATCTAACGCATATAATCTAAAGTGAGTAGCTAATGAAGTGCTCGCGTCTTGGCATCTATCATATGAAATCTCTCCAGTACCTTGTTCACATAGGACTCTTATGATAAGTATAAAAGATTCCACTTACTGTTTCTAATAATCTCCATGCCAAGGATCCCTTTTGCAGCTCCAAGATCCTTCATATCAAACTTTCTATTCAACATTGCATTTACCTTATCAACATCAGACATATATTTTGCTTCCACAAGCATGCCATCAACATATAGCATAGTATATACAAAAGAGCCACCCTCTATTTCCTTCAAGTACATACATCCATTATAGTCACTCTTGGAGAAACCATGCTCAAACATAAACTGGTCAAATCATTTATACCACTATCTAAGATATATATTGCTTTAGACCATACGGTGATCTCTTCTATAGGCACACATGATCATGCATCCCCTCAACCATAAACCCATCAAGTTGTCCCATGAAAATCTCCTCCTTGATCTTACCATGCAAAAATAAAGTTTTCACATCTAACGACTCCAACTTAAACTCATACATAGCCACAAGCGTAAGCAAGGTACGAATAGAAGTATGCCTAATCATAGGATAAAATATCTTATTATAGTCCATACTTAGAATCTGATTGAATTTTCGTGTAACTAAAGAAGCCTTGTATCTTGGTTTCTCGACCCCTGGACTTGTACACCCTATTTGAACTTGTACACCCATTTGCAATCAATAATCTTTTTCTTCCGGGGTGCCTTCACAAGTTCCTATGTCTAATTCTTCAATAAGGACTCCATCTCCTACTCTATAGAAACACACCACTCAGTAGAATATGTACTCTCAATAGCCTCTAAGAATGATACTGTCTCATGTACATCAACATCAGTCTCTACACTAGATAAAACATAGCCAGCCAATTTTTCATAATCGTACCTGACTAGAGGCTTAATAATCCTCCATTCTCTACCTAAAGCAACGCCCCTTTGCTCCACCTGATGCCTAGATCTATCCACTTTAGGAATAGTAGATCTATTAGAAGGGTCTCTACCATTCAACTCAACCTCAACCTCCATTTAACCCTAGGCACTATCCTACTCCACCTTCTTAGAGATGTCATCATAAGACTTAGTCTTTTAGAGGAACACAGACTCATTGAAGGTAACATCCATATTGATCAAGAACTTGGATGCAGCTGGGATGCAACTGGGTCCTATAATATGTACCCTTTTACTTCAGATTTAAAGCCAAGAAAGATATACTTCTTAGCTCTAGGTTCAAGTTTACTATTATTCACATAAGCATAAGTAGGGTAACCAAAACACATGCAAATTAGAATGATAAACTGGATTACCACACCATAAATCCTCAGGTTTCTTAAACCCTATGGACCGTTTTGGTAACCGGTTCACTAGGTATACAACCATGTGAACTGCCTCATCCCAAAACTCGCTGCCTATCCCTCTCTATGATAACATAAAATGAGCCTTCTCCAATAGGGTTATGTTCATTTCCTCAGCAACTCTATTCTGTTGTGGTCTTCCAACATAAGTGCGCTATCTCAATATTCCATGGTCTTGGCAAAAATTAGTGAAACTCTACTCAACAAACTCAAGACCATTATTTGTATTGAGAGACTTAACCTACTTCCCAATTTGCTTCTCTAACAATGTCTTCTAGTGTTTAAAAATACGAAAAACGTCATTCTTATACATTAATAAATAAATCCATGCCTTTATAGATAAGTCATTAATAAATGTGAGCAAGTACCGCAAACCTCCTTTGGAAACCATTCTCGCTAAACCCCACAAATTTGAATGGATATACTCAAGATCTCTCTCATACTATGCTTAGCTATTAAAAAGCTAACCCTCTTCTACTTTCCAAATACACGGTGCTCATAGAAGTCCATAGTACCTATACTTTGTCCATCTAGTAGCCCCCTCTTAGAGAGCTCAATTAGACCTTTAATACTCATGTGTCCTAGTCTCATGTCACAAAGTCTCATAACATCTGAGTTTAACAACTTCGGTGATGTCACAACAGATGTCCTATAGCAGTGGAACCTACTAACTCATGCAGTGCCCCGACCAGTTTTTCCTTTATCACCATTAGATCCCTTTTTGTAATTCTTAGGGTACCATCCTCAATAACACATTGATACCCATTACAATCCAATGAACTCAAAGAGATGAGGTTCTTAGTCATCGCTGGGATATGTCTCACATTGGGCAATGTCCTGACCACACTATCACGCAACCTCACCTTTACCATCCTAATTCCAGCAACTTTGCAAGCAACATCATTTCCCATCAAGATAACTCCACCCTAAGTCACCTTGAATGTTTGAAACCAACTTTGGTTGGTACATTTATAGTAAGAATACCTGGAATCCAAGATCAATCTATATCACATATCTTTAACTGTCTATCAGTGGTTGTCAACATATCTTCATCACTATCATCATATGCAACAACTACATCATCCTTTATACCGGATGGCTCACTAGACATAGCACCAGGCTTCCTATTAGGGCAAAACTTTCTAACATGCCCCTTCTTGTGACACTCATAGCATGTCACATTCTTCTATCAACTCTTTGACTCAGATATGAACTTCTTACGATCACCAAACTCATTTTCTTATATATTCCCTTAACTACTAATCCCTTACTCCTTGGAAGTGCCACCGACTCGCTGCTAATCAACTGACTATCAATCAACTCCCATTATAGTAGGGTGGATTTTACAACCTCAATAACTAAATCATCCTTCTCATACAAAATAGTCTCACAAAAATGCTTAAAACTTGCAGGTGAAGAACGTAACAACATAATAACCTAATCTTTAACATCTATATTATGTAAATCCATAATTATAAAGTCAAATTCATCTAAATAAATTTTTTAAGATTGATCCTCACCTAATTTTAGGTCATAAAGCTGACTCCTCAATAGTAGCTAATTTGCCACTGATTTTTTCATATATAAGGAATTAAGCTTCAACTGTAAGGTAGTCGTTGTTGATTCCTTTGACACTTCCCATAATAGCTCATTAGTAAAACACAATTATATGTTAGAGATGGAACTTAGGTCTACTTCTTCAAATCTCTCATCCGACATCGACTCTAACTTGTTCGAATGATCAGATAATGCTTCCTCCAATCCATTTCGAATTAGAATCCCCTACATCTTCAATTTTCATGATATGAAATTGACGGATAGATTAAAATTTTAAATATTAAATCTTGTACCCATCCCGATTATCATATATTTTCAACAACTCAGCTCTGATACCAAATTATTACGAAATAGTGTGGATTGAAAGGATCTGAATAAAAAATTGGAATTAACAAGATTATGAATAATTGATTATTCAATCATAAAATAGAGTAATTAAGGAAAAATTAGAGATCATTATTCGTGCTCTTGCACAATTACAAGATCTAAATAATTTTTTAAAGATTGATCCTCACCTAATTTTAGGTCATGAAGCTAACTCTTCAATAGTACCTAATTTGCTACTGATTTGTTCATATACAATGGATCAAGCTTCAAATGTAAGGTAGTCGGTGTTGATTCCTTTGATACTTTCCATAATACATCATTAGAAAAACACAATTATATGGTAGAGATGGAACTCATATATACCTTTTCAAATCTCTCATCCGACATCAACTCTAACTTGTTCGAATGATTGGATAATGTTTCCTCCATACCGTTTTGAATTAGAATCCCCTGCATCTTCAATGTTCATGATATAAAATTGACGGATAGATTGAAATTTTTAATATTGAATCTTATACCCATCCCGATTACCATATATTTTCAACAACTCAGCTCTAATACCAAATTATTACGGAATAGTGTGGATTAAAAGGATCTAAATCAGAAATTAGAATTAACAAGATTATGAACAATTAATTATTCAATCATAAAATAGAACAATAGAGGAAAAATTAGAGATCATTATTCGTGCTCTTACATAATTATAGGATGATTAAACTAATCAATCCATCAGTTACACAAATCTACAATTATCTTTTAATGAAGAATTCTATGGAGAAGATGAAGAAATTGAGTCGCACGACTTGACGATCAGGGTTTCATTATATCTTCTTTTTATAGAAGATAAAACCCTATAGGATAAAATAGTGTGTTTTAAAAATAAAGAAAAAGTACAAACTGTGTTTAGGAAGCACAAGACCCCCGTGTTAATTTTCTTAGTCTTGACTTTTTTCCTAAAAACACATCAGAATATTCAATGAGAAAACACATCCATGTTACTAATCACATGACCCCTTTGTTTCTTATATAACTCATCATTCTACATTAAACTTATCCAACACCTACACAAACCAACACAATGTTATACTTTGCTTCAAATACCCAGTCAAAACTCATAAAATTTTCATGATCAATATACTAAACGCATAGGTTCACATAGTTACACAATACTAGGTTAAATTTATTACATTGATTAGGTTAGGATAATTTATACATAGTTTTAATGCATTATATGGTTAGGTTATATATTTTTAATAAATAGGTTCATGTAGTTATATAATTTATATAATTTTTAAGTTTCATTTTTAACATTGTTGACATTATAGGTAAATCAACATTCTTTTGATGACAACAAACTATTTTTGTTCTCTACCTTTTTTACTTTATGTTTGAAGCCTCTATTTTATACTAGGAACACACCCAAAAAAGTGATAGAGCTAGTATGGAGTATATGAGGTGTGCCTAACCCAATGTAATTTTATAGTATATATATACAAGCATTAATTATACATAACATTCCTAATGCATTAGTAACTATGTGTCAAGTATTTCAACCACAAGGCCATGCATTTAAGTTTTGTTTAAAGCTCAATGGGGGTTATTTTACCTATATGTTAAAAATAGCTTTTGATGTTTTGATCCACTTATTATATAGTTTCCTATTTATGGATTCTTGGAAAATATATAACCATATATTGCAAGTTTTTTTTTTATGGAATGTCACAACCTTTCTTTTCACCCTTTATTACTAATTTTTCATAATTTCCTTTTCTTACCATTTTTTATTTTATTATAAAATTGTGTAAGTTTTCTTTTTCTTGTCATTTTACTTCCATATTATAATGTAATTCCTTTTTATATAGATGATGGATATATATATTTATAAATTGATATATATTGGTATCTATTTCCAAGAATAATTAGACCATCTAGCTTTTTTTTTAAAAAAAATATTGGCAATGATAATAGTATAATAATGAAGCATCATATTAAATATATAGTTTAATTAATATTGCTATTATTATTGTTATTGTCATTGTCATCTATATATGTGTATATATGTATAGTTAATAGAACCCCATCGGCTTATAACTTTGGCTTTGTCCTTCCCCACCATTAAAGAATAAATAAGTATGCTTAAGGAATCAAGACTTAATCTTCAAGTGTATGATAATGTCTTAGGTTCTATGTACATATGTTTTACATGTTGAGCGCTTAGGATCAATATTTTTTTATTCATATAAACAAGTTTTAAAAGAATTTTGAATTACCATACACTTGTTTATGATAAAAAATAAAATCTTTTAACGAAGTTTTTCAAATATGCCAAACTATGAGAAAAATGATAAATGATGTGTTTCATTTTTTAAAACAAGTTTGAAATAATTTCCCCATCTTCCTTATTTGTTTAAGCCCAAACTCAATCACACATAAATGGTTTGAAAGCTTTTTCAAAAGGTCAAACTCTTTAAAGGTGGAAATTTAGGTACTTTGGCCTAGCAGACGACCAATGGATGAGGGCCAACAATGTATAATCAAACGAACTACAAATAATGAAGGGTTCCATAGACAGACCGTCAGATGAGTCTTAGATGATAGGTGGTCGACTAAAGGACCTTGGGAGGTCAACTAGAGCTGGCTTTTTTGGCACAATAGCTAGTTCTCTAACTTTGTTGGCCTATAAATAATAGTTGTTGTGAGGGCACAATTTACTCTAATCAAAGATAGTTTTAATTTTACACTTTCATATCCAAATCAAAAATCTCTATTGCTCTACTTGTTCTTCGCATTTATCTTTAGTTTCCACACACTTGTAGTTCTTATTTCACGAGCTAAATTATAATCTTCACAACTGATTAGTCACTTTCAAATTTTATATAGTGAAGATTCTTATTCTATTTATTCAAATTTATCATCTCAAATACAAGTTAAGAGTGATGTGTTGTCTAGTATTCCTGAGAGAGGTTATTGAAATTGTAGTCTCATAAATCTAGATATGATAGCTAGGCAAAGTATAAATCATCTCTTAGAGGGTCATTGAGATTGTAGGCTCATAAACTAATAAAAAAATAATCATCATCAAATAACCATTATATATAGAAAAAGTAAGATATTCAAATTCAGAAGGAAAAACCTTTTGGTAGTGGATGTAGAGAAACTTTGTAGAGTTTCTTGAACCATCATAAATCAAGTGTTCATTATTTTCCAAATTATCTACTCACTTTTCTACATTATAAATTTGGTATTATTGTTGTATATACTATATTCACCCCCTCTAAAGTATCCACATGTTCTTTCAAATGCAAATGCTCAGGTTTAGTGTGTCAAGTATATAGGTTCATCCTATTAAATAAATAGGTTTGGTATATTAAAGTAATAGGTTCGTAATTCTAAACAATTATGAATTTAAAGTTGTTCATAACACAATATAGATAGGTTTATTATAGTAAACACAGATTCATCGTACCAATCAAGGGGGTTCATCTAATAAAACACATAAGTTCAGTAAGAATGTTATGCACATCATAGAAAATGCATAGGTTCATGATAATAATCATATAGGTTCACTATGATAAGTTGACATGGTTATCACATATAACAAATAATTTCATAATGCGAAACCCCCATGTTCATACTATGAACATTTGAGACTCACACAAGAAAAGGTGCCATCATGAACAGTTATGATCAGCATATGCTAAAATAGTTTTTATTTTAAACAAAACAATTAAACTCATAACACAAGAGAGTAAGATTCATGGTAGTAAATTCTTATGTTTGATTTATAAAATACCATCTATAGATTCATACCATTGTTCTCCTAGGCTCATGTTATGAACCTATTAGATTAATAAGGAAAAAGATCACACATTCAACATATAATAAACTAGAATCAAACAGTTAGGTTTAGAATATGAACAATTACCTTCATCATAGGTAGTACAATTTTATACAAATTATCCAAAAATCTTTCATAATCATTTCTTTCACTACCATGTTTGAATTCGACAATAGAGAAAGTTGGATTTCTTGTACTTGAATTTGAATCCATCAAAATAGTAGTACCATCTCTCATTTCATTTTGCCACTATTAACTTATGCATCTGAGATTGATTTAGTGGAAAACACACAAACACACACACATAGAAGAAATAAAGGACGTATATGCACATATTAGGAGGGCCTTTTAATAATAAAAGTGTTGGTATTTATAATAATTCCACCAATTGTGTAGTGAGAATTGTGCAACTAATTGCACAATATAAATTTCCTATGGTAGCTATAATAATCCATCCTAGAATCCTTTAGAATGTGTTTAAAATTATTTTGATTATAAATAAAGCAATGTTATTTTTGGAACAGACTTGAAAATTATATAAAGTGGGTATTTTCGGGGGCATCACTTGATTGGTGTGATGATTTAGTTGGCTTGTGTTTATTAGTCAATTAGCTTTTATATCAATTGATGGGAAAAAACTCCAAAAATAGGTAATTTACTTATTACACATTGGTCGAGCAATTGAGATAATCAATCTATTGATGCTTGTAATTATCCATTCTATTTATGCATTTTATTTTGATTCTTAATCCAAGGATTTTTGAAACTCTTAGATTATGATATGTTTGTGTTATTAAGAGCATTGGGGTGTTTCGGGAATATTTTTATATTATTTAGATTATTAAATCATTTTTTTTCAATTAAAACCTCCTAAAAAACACTTTTGATACGTTTCTCCTGCCTACAGTCTTCTCTTTTTCCTCACCTCTTTTCTCTATGTTTAGGTTGTGTGTAAAATATCCTTTAGGGATTTCACACCTTTCTTAGGCCTTCCTTGGTCAAAAACCTTACTCCAACAACCTATGCTTTATCATTCCAACTCCTTACACACTTATCCTCACACTCCACCATCCCTTCACCCCTGTTAACTCTCTCTCTCTCTCTCTCTCCCCTCCTTCTATTTTCTTAGATATAGAAGTGTTAGGAGGCCTATGTTTTGATTCATTTCAGTCTTCTCCAAAAATTTCTCACCTCTTCTCTCTTTTCCATTGAATTAATTTTTTTAAGTGTTGCACCCTATTCTCCTTCTTCCTCCCTTTTTCTTTCTATAAAACTAGAGCTTGAGCTCCCTCACCTCCCTTATTTTCTTAGTTGGTTTTCTCCCATTTTGCTTCTCTTAAGCTTCATTTTAAGTCTCTTTTTTTTCCCTAAACAAATGAGGATTGAGGTTGAGAAAAGGATTGAATATTCGTGGTCTTTTTCTCCTTTTAGCAAGATAAATCTTGGAAGCAGGTTGAGTTGTACATGTTTCCTTCTTCTATTTTTGGCTCTTAATTGGTTTTAAATAGGTTTTTAAATATTTTTTTATTATTGATTCTCTTAGGGTAATCAAGATCCTTGGTAGAGGCCATTAAGTTTAGAGTTTTTTTTTTCTAGAAGATTATTTTCTTGAAGGTAGGGCATCTTTATCTTCAATATGACTAAGATTTGGTGTTGTTAATTATGGCCTCATAATTTTGGCGTGTTCCATGATCTTCCTATACTAGTTTAATCCTCGAATTTCAAGCATATGGTATGAATCATATTTTTCTTTGGAATTTTAAGGATGTTTTAGGTCTTTTGTCCTCTAAACATGATGCTTGTTATTTATAGTGTGAAAAGTGTTGTGTTTAATTTTATGAGCTTAAATCCATGTTCTTTGTTATCTAACATAGTTTTTATATGTCCTTGATGAGTTTAGGAGCTTACTAGAAGTTGTGGTTAATTTAATTTTTTTGTACACTTATTCTTACGTTATCAACTTAAGTGGTCATTGATTGGATTACGACATTGGTTGACTGAATGGTGGTTTTAGTCATCTAATTTAGGTCTTTAGTTGATGTCATGGCTAGTGGAAATTATGACTTGCTCTATATTGTGTTATCAGTTTACTATTCCGACTCATCAATTGATGGTATCACCAGTTTGGTTGACGTCTAAGGTATCCTACCAGTAAATGGGTATAATATATTATTTTTCTGTCTTATATGAATGTTTAATAGATTAAACCACCAACTTGATCGATCAAAGCAATGCATTGTTAGTTATTTTTGGGATTTTAATCAGTTAATCTATAACACCCCAAATTTTTAAAATCAAAAATCAAGTATTGAACCCTTTATCTAGAATTATTTTATCTTAAATTATTAATTTAATTATTTTGTCGACCTTTGATTTATAAAAATAGATAGAATCATTTAATAAATTAATACAAATATTTTATCACTTTATCTTACTCTTTTTATTTAAGTAAATCCCCAAACCGATAATTTTACCAAAATTATTTTCTTAAATTAATATTTTATTTTTTGGATAAATGAATTTAATATTTACCCCATTAGACTAATTTCTAATACTAGCTCTAACAATAATTTCCTTTTTCTTTTCTCCTTTTCCTTTTTTTCCTTTTTTCTTCATTTTCCTTTTTTTCTTTCTTTTCTTCTTTCTTCCTTGGGCCAGCCCAACCATTCTTTTTCTTTTCTTATCTTCATTCTCTAGCCTGGCCAACCTTCCCCTCCTCCTCCTTTTCTTCTCCCGCCCAGGCCAACCCAAGCCCTTTCTCTTTTTTTTTTCTTTCTCTCCTCTCCCCCTTTGGGCCAACCCATCTTCCCCCTCTTTCTTTTTCCCCTTCCCCCGTGTGGTCCTTTTCCTCCTTCTTCTTCCTCTGAACCACCCTAAGCCAAACACCACGAACACTATCGCACACCCCCTTCTCCCTCTCCTTCCCCTTCACCTCTGCACCTCTACCCCCTCTAACAGCCCCTTTCCTTTCAATTTTTGGCCCTACAACCCCTACTTCCCTTCCTTGCATGCCCTTCCCCTTCCAATTCCGTCCCTATCCCCGGCATGCCATGCTAGCCCCTGCCTACAATGCCCTCTACACCACCTAACCTCTTCACGCCACACACCTCCCTCTCTCCTCCTCTTCTTTTTCTTCTCCTTCTTTTCTTCTTTTCTACCTATTATCTCCCTCAAGCTCACCTTCACCTTGCTCGATTATCTCTTCTATTTTCTCTCCCTTTTCTCCCCTATATATCATTTAACGCCAATCTCTATCATCTCCACCACCCAACCAGCCACCACACTAGCCACTCCTACACCCTATCTCCTCCCTACACCGCCCCGAGCACCTAGAACTGGACACCCTGCAGCTTACCCCCTCCTTTTTTTCTCCTTCTCCCCTTTGACTTCCCCTACACCCACCACCATTTTCCACCTTTTCCCTCTCTTCTATCGCCACCGTAGCTGCACCCCAACATCCCCCCTGAGTCACCTTACTCTAACCACCCAGCGTCTCCCCCCTTTTCTTCCTCTTTTTTTCCCTTTATTCCTCTTCTCCCTCCCTTCTCTACACCTTCCTTCTATAGCCAACTCCGCCATCTCTACAACCTCTAAGCCACCACGCCTTGACCCCCAATCACCACCCACCTCTTGCCTCACCTCAGCACCCAACAACCAACCCCAACACCCTCTCTCGAGCCATTACCCAAGCTCCCTCTCCTTCCTCTTTCCTTTCCCTTTTGTCTATTGCATGGCTCACGTTGCATGTGTAGCATAACGTATACTGTATAATTTTGGTATATATTAGCCAATATTAAGGTATAAGATAGTTTGGTAATATTATATATTTAATAAATATTTTTAATAAAAATCATTCTTTTACTTATCTAATAATGATATTTTACTTGTGACATTATTTTAGGTGAAAATTTTTACTAAGTGGAGCTTCAGCATTTTAAACCGGGATACCATTAAAGTTTGGTTTTTAATGGAAATAAGGTAACTGTTATACCCCACTAAAATGTATAGATTATCGTATGTTAGCACATTAGGATTTTTGGTATGTGATTTATGTAAATATGATATGTTACTAGCAATCTCAAGATTATTAATGTTATCTTGGAAAATAAAAAGAAAAGCATGTTATATTTTATATGGTGTGATATGTGCGAAAGGGTGATTAAGAAAGGGCTTGATGTTGATGATGAGTGTTATGTATAAAAACATGCTATGCTAAGTCAGTATGGACACTTGTAGTAAAAATAGTACTAATATGAGCCCAAGGAAAATTTGGTCATTTGGAAACATCATGATGTTTAAACCTGAACGGGAATGCCTAATGTGTCATGTATAATGTTAATAATGGATATGGAAGTTCGGTGGAGTATAAATATAAGTATTAGTAGAAATATCAATATTTTATGGCCTAGGAGTAATTTGGTAATTTTAATGTATGGTATTAATTATCTTAATAAAAATGCATGAGAGGTTGAAAATGATAATGGGGGTTTGTGGCATTGAAAATACATGTTCCATCATGAATAATGATATTTTATGTTCTAAGGACATTTTAGTAATTTTACATGTTCAATAGGAGTAACCTAAATAAATATGCATGGTAAGTAATGATTAGTGCTAAGAATAATAATGAGAGTTTTGTGGTGTTAATAATGTATGTTGGACATGAATATTAATATTTTATGACAAAGGGGCATTTAAGTAATATGGCATGTGAAATGGAGGTTACCTAAATAAATATGCATGATAAGAAACAATTGGTGCTAAGTATGCTAATAAGGGTTTTGTGGTGTTAGTAATGTTGATTGGGCATAATTATCGATATTTTATACTTTATGGGCATTTTAGTAATTATGCATGCAAAATGGAGGTTACCTAAATAAATATGCATGATAAGTAACAATTGGTGCTAAGTATGCTAATAAGGGTTTTGTGGTATTAGTAATGTATGGTTGGGCATGATTGTTAATATTTCATGACCTAGGGGCATTTTAGTAATTTGGTATGTCTAATGGGAGTTAGCTTAATAAATATGCATGACGAGTGGTAATTAGTGCTAAGAATGATAATAGGGGTTTTGTGGCGTTAGTAATACATGTTGGGTATAATAATTAATAATTAATTACCTAAGGGTATTTTGGTAGTTTTGCATATAATATGGTGGTTAATCTAACAAACATGCATGATAAGTATAAAATGATGTTAAACATGATAATAGGAGTTTATTTTCTTAGTAGTACCTATTTAAACATGATATTAAATAAAAGATGGTCTAGAAGCATTTTGGTAATTTTGCATGTAAAATGGTAATTAGTCTAATAAACATGCACGGTAAGTCAAAATTGATGTTAAATATGATAATAAGGGTTTATTATATTAGTATCACTTATTTGAGCATGATATTCAATAAAATATGGTCTATAGGCATTTTCGTAATTTTGCGTGTAAAATGGTGGTTAGTCTAATAAACATGCATGATAGGTAAATTGATGTTAAATATGATAATAGGGGTTATTGCCTTAGTATCACTTGTTCAAGCATGAATGTTATAAAGCCCAGGGATATTTTGGTAATTTGAGGTGTATTATAGTGAATATGCATGGGTTAGGGGTAACTTGGTAAATTGGAGTATACGGTGTTGTTATTCTCATAAAAAGGCAGTAAGTGCATTAATTGTTGATTTAGCATGAGAATGGATATTGGTTGTTTTAGAGCTGCATGTTAGGGTTTTATGTGTAAAATGATCGTTTGGTGTGTTGGGTAACTTAACTTCATAGTCAATAGTGTAATTATGGTGTGTTACTCTTTTATGGCATGTTGATAAATAAAAAATGAATTATATGATGGAAGTGGATGGTAAAGAGGTAGCCTCAGTCATAGGGGCATTTTGGTTATTTTGACCTAAGGTGCCTAAGTATGAGTGTTGGAGCCTAGGATGACCTTAGTGGACTATTTATGTTGACATTAACAATAATTCTAATTTTGATTACTTCATAATAATAGAAAAAAATAAAAATGGTTAAGTATGTGATTAATGTGTGTTTCTCATAGTCACCTTAATTAAAATACTAATACTTAAAGTGAAAGACTTTGAGATCGAAAATGGTGGCTCTTTAGGGGTCACGCCTCTAAGGATGTGGTTTAGCCCACGATTGTTCTAGATTTTTGTAGTATGCCTTAGTGCCCTAGCCAGACCCTACATCTTACTCTGTTTAGCTCTACGGATCTAATTAGGGGGTATGCATACTTATAGATTAGGTGTCCTTGTCGATAGGGTACCGTGTGTCTTCGTGTACTAGTACAACCAGGGAACCTTTACGTCCCTAGGTTGATAGTTGGTAAGATACTATGTTGCTCTTATGTGCCAATATGATCGGTTTACCTTTGTGTCTTTAGGTTTGTGATCTCCCCCTCGAGTAAATAAAATGGAATGTTGTGATAACTAAATTGAAAGAAACTAATCACTTGTAGGTAGGTCGAGACCATATGAATCATATATACAAGTCCACTAGTTATAATAGTAGTCATGAGCGTTCTGCCATGGATTTTATCATATGTACCAGTCCACCAGTTATAATAGTGATCAGGAGCGTTCTACCCTAGAGTATATCATATGTACCGGTCCACCGATTATAATAGTGCTAGGATTGTGCTGCTTTAGGTTGTATTATGTAGTTACTGGTCCATTGGTGAGAATAGTGGGGGCCCCGAACCTATGTGGATATAATTTGAGAGATGACTAATATCTAAACTAATGGCTTGAGTCCAGATAATAATGTTGTATTATGTAGTTACTGGTCCATTGGTGAGAATAGTGGGGGCCTCGAACCTATGTGGATATAATTTGAGAGATGACTAATATCTAAACTAATGGCTTGAGTCCAGATAATAATGAATAAACTATTATGACCTACTTATGTGATATGGTAGCAGCCCTGGTGGCTACCGGGATGGATTCGTGTATAGTATTGTGTTGATGAGCCTATGGGCTTGCCTATAAGTTGAGTGGATAGTGTATGGCTGAGTATGATATAGGTTCTCTAATTATACTACAAAGAGCATTGCTTATATGCTTTCTTGGTAAGTTCTTATTATTTCTAAGTGAATGAACCTTTGTGACATATAATCTTGATGTATATAGCCATTCAAATGATTATTGTATTTCAGTTTATCTATGTGCAATTTCATGCTTATGTGTTTGATGTGTGGCAACTAATATGTTGCATGTTGGCCCTACATATTAGTCATGTATAAAGGGTTACTCAATACCATAGTACTGAAGGGTTCTTTTCTTGGCCCCTTACTTATTCAATGGGCAGTAGCTTTTGCACAATAGCTTACAAGCACTATTCAATATTTACTCTCAGGTTAAGAGCGAAGAACTATCTAGAAAGATTTTTGGGTTTTCCTTAAAACTCTTATACTTCCTTTCCAATGATTTTATACTGTAACCATTATTAGTGGATTATATTCCTTGTAGTCTAACTATTGCACTACTCTATTTTATGATTGTAACTTTGATTTGTGTAAAGTATAATTTTCAGCCTTACTACTTGGTACCGAAACGATGGAGGAAAACTGGTCTGGTACTAAATGTGACAATAACATCCCCAAAATTTACCATATTTGTTTCTGCCTATAACTTTACAGAAAAAAAATTTTAGTAGTAAATTTTGAGGGTGTTACACAATTATTTAGTGTTTCTATTCAATTGTTTGGCCAACTTTGTTAGATTTTCCTTGCTTTTGGTCCTTAGGGAAGGTGGTTGTTGTGATACCCTATTTATAGAAATCCTAATTATAAACTAGGAATCATGTGTAATTAATTATAATAATTACTATAGGATTTTTTTATTAAACATGTTATTATCATGTGTACTATTATGATATATTAGATATAAATAAGTTAAGTTAAAACTTGATAGAAATTGAGTTATTTAGTTAATCCTAGTTTACACCCTAACCTATATATGTTAATTCTTTAGGCCGATGTTTGCCCCTAATTTAGTTACCTATCTAGCATCCCTACCGTACCCCTACCGTGATTTTATTTTTTCGTTTATCCCACCTCCTCCTCCCCCATCACTTTTCTCTCCTTCATGCCATCCTCCTCCTGTTCAACCTATAGTCTACCTTTGTCCTATGTTTCTCTCATCCCTTTTTGCTCGGTCGTTTGTGCCTTCGCCTATATAAGGCCTCCTCCCTCCCAATTTTATGTATTGGCTTCCCTAAAGCAACGCCTCTGCTTTATTGCCCCTTCTCCCAAGCTCCATCCCCACCATTATCCTCATTGTTTGGCCTCCAAAAACATCACCCTCACTTAGCAACAAAAACCAACACCAAAGATTCCCCCTTGGCTATGCCTGATACCACCAAATCCCCCCTTAGCTATGACCGACACCACCAAAGCTTCCCTAGCTATGGCCATAACCGCTAGTCTTCCCTTAGCAATGATAATAAGTGGCATTTCTCTCCTCATTGAAATGGCAACAAGTGATGTTTCCTCCCCCTTACTCTCCGTGACTTTATGTTGTTGCTCCCCTGATGTGTTATTGCCTCACATAGCTTCCTTTACCTAGGTTATTTTCTAACCTTTTTCCCAAGTAGATTTTAATTAATTTTGGTTATTTTTGTGTTTTATTATAGGCTAACATAAATGTTTGTTGTTTGCATAGGTAATTCTTGAGATATCGTGAAGAAGACAATCTTGTGTGCTCTTACGTAGTTTAGATTTAGGTAAATCCAATCACTTATGAGACGGTAGACTTTATGTGCAAGCATCATAAGTTTTTTAGATTTAAAATCATGTTATATTTTTTTTATTATGAAAGTATACGTATGCACTCTTTGAGGCACTGTATTGACGTAAATGTCAGACACCTTTGTATAGGAGCAACATCAATGAGATTGTAGTACTTAGACCTAAGATGATTGAGGAGACGACTTAGTAGGTTTGATTTATCTAGGATAGGATGAGAGTAGCTATGTAATACCCCTAAAATTCACTACTGTAAATTTTCATTTTATTAGAAGATTCAACAAAAGCAAGTAAATCAAAACTTGTAAATTTCGGGGATAGTATCGTTGTGGTCAGTATAAGTCTGACCCTCGGCCAATCACGTACTAACCACAAGGCTAAAAAAAAAGATTACCATCCATCATTACTCAAACTTACATCACAATTCATAAAAGCATTAAAACGTTCATAAGATAGAAATCAGAGTATGCGGAAAAGACTTTACAATCCATAATACATAATTAAAATTTCCTCAAAAGGAATGAAGCTATAGTATGATAAATCGAGTCTGAATAAATAGATACTAAATAAAGGAACATAAAAGGGAAATCCAGCCACTTCGCTCTTGGTCCCCAGGCCAAGTCCAACCCCAACTTTCAACCCCACCTAATGCCTCATAAGCATCGAAGGCATCGAAAACAGCATTACCTACCTACACACACTCAAAGGGATCTTCTATTCATGGGAATGAGCAGCACCCATGAAACGAGTGGTCAGTACGCTACATACTGAGTAAGGTAACTATGCATCTAAGGCCAACACACAAAGGCATATAACACAAGCATGATCATATAAACAACATACAACAATACAAAGAATAAAGGCCAAGCTATAGTCCGGATAACCTAACTATTTAATTCTCTGATCAATACTTGTTTTACACCATGCTTATTATCAATCCATGCGAGTGCGGGAACCCTACTATTATAGCCGGTGGACTGGAAAATTACAAGGCAGAATGCTCCTGACCATTATTATTGCCGGTGGATCGATCTCTAGGGCAAAGTGCTCATGGCCACTATTATTCGCCGGTGGACAGGTCTAACCTCGACTCTTATGGTATTTTACTATAAATACTTAGTGTCTTTTCCATGTCTTATCAAAATTATGTTCGGTTTGTTGAGCATAGAATCCCCCACTATTATAGCCGGTGGACTAGAAACATGCAGGGCAGAAAGCTCCTGGCCACTATTAATCACTAGTGGATCGATCTATAGGGCACCCCAACTCCTAGCCTCTATTATTCACCGATGGACCGGTTTGGGCTCGGCTCAAAAATCTCTCTTTAAATGGTTAGTATTTTATTCATGTCTTATTCGATAAACCTTCACCCTAGACATGCATGCCACACTCCATCTACACTTATCTTCCCAAGAGGGCCTATCCCATTTCTTGAGACTTCTACACCTCCTAACACACCCCAACATCCTTTCCTTCTTCCACTTACTCACACTAAAGGCCCAACTCCTAAGTGTTTGGGTCAAGGCCCACTACCTTACACCCTCCAAGTCCACTCATTGTTTTACCCTAGGATTTTCTCCCGAAACCCTAACTTGGGCCTATGTAGCCCATCCTCCTCTGCCTCACATAACCAAGGTTGTTTTAACACCCACATATCACCTCCCTTATATTCAACCCTCACCATTTTACTGTAATCCCCCAAACACACGTGTGACCACGAAACCCTAGTTGGCCACACCAAACCCAAGCATCCTTCTTTTTCACATGTCACCCCTCCATTTCTCACCTTCCATTCTTGCTTTCCTATGATACCCATACTCACCTTACACATAAAATTCTTCCACCCCCATCTCATACTTCACTCACTGTCAATTATTTGTACTTAATTTCCCTAGTAAATCCTTAATTTGTCATAATCCTCTAAACTAATGTTTTGGGCTATTTCAAGCTAAGAGTCGCCATAAGAGCTACACAGATCAGAGGTACCGTAGTGATGATTTTGAGATGGGGGAAAATTTCTATTAAAAGTCTCACCCACCAAGGGAATGTAGAGGTTTGGTCGAAAGGGTAAGCTGAGCTTGAGGTATATTGTTCCTTATGAGATTCTTGATAGGGTTGGCGAGGTTGCACACTACCTAGTTTCTTCCATATCTCCTAGTTGAAGAAGTCCATCGCAAACCTATCCCATGTGATCAGACTAGACGAGTTTGATCTCGACGAATCTTTATCTTACAAGGATAGGTCTTTGTGGATTCTCGACACCAAGATTCAAAAAATTTGGACGAGTTTAGTTATACTTGTGAAGGTTCTCTTAAGCTGGCATGGAGCAGAGGAAGTGACCTAGGAGACTAAGAAGGATATACGTGAGCTGCACCCCAATCTCTTCATATCATATGTGATAGGTTTTGGGTTCTCTCTCTTTTAAGGGGGTAGTCACCAGCATTATAGTAGAAACTTTGATAGAGTTAGCCCAAGATCACATTCCTTACATCCTTTTTTCTCTTCTTCCCCAACCTCAACTTCTTGAATTTGGGGATGAAGTCTCTTTTAAGGAGGTAGTGAGGTAATACCCTGAATTTTAGTTAACCCTAATTCAGAGTAATTAATATTGTAACCTAATTCTAACCTTAAGAAATTTATTTTCCTATCTTACCCTAACTCCTTAATTATAAATCTTAGTCTAACCCTAATTTTTATTTTAGGTTATTAATATATTCCTAACCTAAACTAAATCTTGAATAATCGTATAATTAGTTTATCCTAATACCCTAGTGTAAATTATTTTTAACCTAAACCTAAATCTAAACCCACACCACCTGCCTTATCTCCTTTTTCTTTTTATTCTCCTTTCTCTCATATTTTTCCCCATTCTCTTCCCTTCACCTTGCATGCACAACTCCCCTCATCCAAGCCCACCCTCTACCCCATCAACTCCCCCTCCTCAGCTTAAGGGTATGCATTGAAATTTTTGGCCAATTGGAAGCCCATCTCTGTGCATGTATATGTATATATAAATTAGAATTTAATGCTTGGCCACCTCTCTTATCTCCCTTTTTATTTTCTTGAGTAATAGAACAACCATCTTCCTCTTCTACTTCCTCCTTGCTACCATGAAAACAACCTCAAAAACCCCCACCGGTGAGCCCAATTGAGGCACCTGCACCAACTTGCACTGAAAACCCTAACCATCGGCCAAATCCACTGCAACACAACCTCCACCTTCAGCCAAATGCACCTGAATCCCTTCCCTTTTTATTTCTTCCCTGGCTGTGGCACTAACAGTCGGTGCACCTCCCTCTACCCTCAACATTTTAACCTACAGCCTTTTCTCCCTTCATTTTCTCCCTTAGTTGTGAAACAACAACATGCACCCACCTCCCTCCCTTTAGCAGGTTCAACCAAATCCTAACTCCCCTCTTTGACAGCCTTCATCACGCCACACCCTCCATCCATTGGCAACCACAACCGCACCATATCACCACCCTTCGACATCTCTAACCACACCATACCACCACCCTTCAACTCCCACAATCCAACACTATCCCTTCTTATTTCGGCCTCCACCACTACTACACCACCCATAGCAACGACAACCTGTGTTGTTACTCCACCCTCCTATGACACAACCCACCATTTCCCTTTTTTTTGGTTGCGCAAAGTTTTTCCAAACACCGCCTTACTTGATTTAATTTTTCTCCCTTATTTCAACCTTCCATTTCCTTAACCATTTCCTTGCTTATGTGGTTTAATACTAATGATATTTTATTGTGATTTTCTTAGGTAATTTTCCCTTAGTTCTGGAAGAGGCGGAATAGGATTTATGTGCTTAGAGACCGGATTCGTTTTTTAAGGTTACTTATTGTAATCTAGGATTTTTGATTTCCAAGTGTTATGAATGTTTTTATATTATACCATGTTATTGTTATTATGTGAATTATTATATGGTTTTTAATGTTATGATATGCAATTGATATTACATGATATAAACTGAGTAAGTAAAGGTTATGTGATATTGTTATTTTATGCAAAAAAAAAAACCCTTAGTGTGAAATATGGTTGTATCATGGATTTATTAATGGTTTTAAGAGTATGAAAAGAGTACAATAAATTATATGGAGATAAATTGAGGATTTGGGGATAATTTTTCCAAAACTATAAGATTTGCATGAAATAAGGGTTTGTTAACAATAAGGAAATTTTGGTCAACGTGGGTTAAATATGAGAATTATAGTATTTTAAGGTGTTATATCATCCAAAATGTTCTGAGGAATTTATATTAAGTTCTTACAGTAGTTGTGAATGACCTAAGTTTAATAAAGTACAAAAATAATTTGATTTGGAAATAGTAATCCTAAAATGAGAAAGCTATTATCACATGTGGAAATGATAGAGTTAGATGACAAAATTCAAATATGTTTTTAACCTAAGTGTTTTGGGGATGTGTATTAAATATGGCATCTATTTGATCCCTACAAGAAAATTTATGATGAATTTGTGAACTTAGGGTTTATAAGTTCTAAGAATAATAATTTTTGAGATAAGGTGATTATCGTATATGAAAGACCTTAGATTTAGGCCTTGAAATTTGAGTATGTTGATAATAATAATATTTGAGGAAGATGCACTAAGTTTGGTGGTTAGAGGAGTAATAGAAGAAGAGTTATGATAAAAAAAAATATGAAATTAGGGTTTTAGGACAATATAAGAGTCTTAACACTATAGAATGGCCTTATGATCTTGTGATGTGCCTTAACTATTTCAAACATGTTTTGTAATTGTTAAACCAAACATGAATAAGGCATTAATCATTTAAAGTGAAAAATCACATTAGTTAGGCCGAGGTGTTTATGGGTCCGTTCCACCAGATAATAATAGTGGCTTAGGTATATTGGCCCTAAGAAGTGCTTCAGACAGTTCCATCTATTTAAGAGTGATGGCTCAGTAGTGTTTTTATTTGAGAGATGTTTAATGGATTTATTCCATTGGATGATAATAGTAGCTCAAGTGTGTTGCCCCTAAGAGATGCTTCAGTCTGTTCCATCAAATTAAGAATAATAAGGCATTGAATTAAGAATATGATTTGAGATAAGAAACCTAATGGATAAGATATTAATGACTTAAAGTGAAAGAGTACATGAGTTAGGATCAAGGTATTTATGGATCCGTTCCATCAGATGATATTAGTGGCTCAAGTGTGTCGTCCTTGAAAGGTGCTTTAGACCATTCTACTAGTTTAAGAATAGTAGTTCAGGAGCTTTTTGTGTTGAGAGGTGTTGGATCTGTTCCACTAGATGATAATAGCGGCTAAGGTGTGTTGTCCCTGAGAGGTCATTCAGACTGTTCCATCAGTTTAAGAATAATGGGGTCCCTAAACTCAACGTAAATAAAAGAATGAAAATGGTTATATCTAATGAAGAGTCCTGCATCAGTATTTACATTATGAGATATTATGTGTTTTGCACGTGTACTTATCATCTACTCGATATATATGTATTTAAGTGTATCTCTAACTCGACAATATTGTTACTTTACTCGGTACATAACGTACTGACCATCCTTTTTATAGGTGTTGCTCATTCCTATGAGCAGACAATCCCAATGCTTTTTTTGCAGGTCCTCGAGGAATGACTAAATGAATTTGCTATCTTTGAAGCATTTTATGGGGAGGAGTGACTTTTACTTTTACTAGGTGTTTGAGAGAAGATTCATGTTATCCAGATGATATTTTTACCTGGATATCTTTTAGACTCTTTGACCATGGAATCCCTTTTTTTGTATTTTATTATTGTACCCTTGAGTTAATCTCCAAACTCATTTTTATATTTATAAATTATCTCTCATTTATAGTTAATCTATTTTACTTTTAATGGTTTTAAGCTTGTGATTGATGTGATGATGGTATGGTAAACTAGATTTATGGCAATTATAATGGTAACACTCAGTATTTTGTTTATATGCTTTCATTGTAAAATAAAAAAATTTAGTAGTAAAGTTGGGGGGGTTACAATATGGTATGCAAGATAGTAAAGAGCTTGTATGTGCTTAAATAGGTACCAAGGCAATGATACATGAAGTTAGAGTCATTCATGGAAAAATAAAGGTATAAGAAGACGTCACCAAACCACTGCATGTTTATGCAAAGGTTTAGGCCTGACAATTTCATCCTTCTACTTCTTTATACGGATGACATAGTAATATTAGGCTAAGATCAGCAACAAATTTCAAAGCTAAAGTAATATCTTGCCAAGACTTACAAAATTAAAGACTTGGGTAGTGACAAAGATATACTTGACATATACATCATGCATGACTGAGGACAAGGCAAACTATATTTATCTCAAGAGAAGTTCATAGATAAGATACTCAAGAGATTCAACATGGAACAGAAAAATCTAGTTGGTTCCCCCTTGCTCCTCAGTTCAAGTTGAGCAAGGTATCATGTCCGATAGATGAGCAAGGCAAGAAGGATATGAGCCATTGGAAGTCTGATATATGCAATGGTGTACACAAGGCCATACATTGCATTTGTCATCGATGTTGTTAGTCGGTTCATATCTAATCCTGGCAAGAATCATTGGGATGAAGTGAAGTGGATATTATAGTATTTATAAGGGACATCTAGAATGAGGCTTTGTTTTGGTAGGTCTGAGCTACTTGTGGTTGGCTACATCGACTCTAATATGATAGGAGATGAGGATACAAGGTGATCAATATCATGATTTCTATTTACCTTATGTGGGGGAGCTATCTCGCGGAAGTCTCGACTACAAAAGTGTGCAGCTCCGTCTATGATGGAGGCAAAGTATATAGCCATTACCGAGGAGTGTAAGGAGATGTTATGGATGAAGTGAATGTTTAAGGAAAGTGGCTTAAAGTAGGATGAGCTTGTAGTATTCAGTAATTCTCATGGTGCCATTTATGTTAGCAAGAAGGCTAGATTCCATTCAAGATCTAAACATATATAAGTCATATATCACTAGATAAGAGATATGCTCAAGGAGAGATAACTCTATATAGAGAAGGTTCGTAACGAGGAGAATGGATCAGACATGCCTACAAAATCCTTACCCAATGGAAAACATGATATGTATTGTATCAGGGCTAGATTATGTAGTGAGCCTAACTATTCTTAAAGGAAGAAGGAAAAAAATTCCTCATGACTTGAAAGAGGGAGAATTTTTTGGGATTCCTTGATAGATGAGAATACATAGAACGGATATCCATAAGTAATCAAGATAAGTCCGTTAGTAAAGGGGAAGACTACCAAGCTAGGGCTCAAATAATACCATCAGCTAAGGATAGCCATGGACTAAGGCCAATGGCCAAGGGGAAAAAATAAGGGTAATTACTAGGGCATTAGCTAAGGACAATAGCCAAGGCCCTTAGCTAGAGGCTATCAACCTAAGGATCATACACAAAGGGAAAATATCTGAAGCATCACTAGAGACCACCAACAATAGTGTGAGCAAAATGCGAAAGGGAAATGACTAAGGGCATGTCCAGTGACCATTAGTGGTAAAAGACTAGTTTTTAGGGAGTGGTTAAAAAAATTCTTAATATAAGATAAGTAGCAATTATCAATATGACAACCTATAAGTTAGTATGGGTCAAC
Organism: Tamarix austromongolica; assembly: GCA_039764185.1. Taxonomy (NCBI): domain Eukaryota; kingdom Viridiplantae; phylum Streptophyta; class Magnoliopsida; order Caryophyllales; family Tamaricaceae; genus Tamarix; species Tamarix austromongolica. The sequence goes on from CM077818.1 coordinate 11,930,871, forward strand.
TTATGGGGTCAATCATCAAGTGTAACTTGTATATTTGTATAAGTCAGACAATCAATGATGATTGAGTGTTCATGTCAACAATAAGGAATGAGGAAGGGTATAAAAATTTCTCTTCTACCAACTATAAAAATATGCGTTGATATATAAAGAGATACATATACCCAATTTTTTTTTCTGGATCTTCATACTTAATAAAAGTATCATATTTTCTTTCTCTCACAAACCTTCATATTAATACTTATAAATTATTATTATTATGTTCTTTATTATTGTATTGTTGGTAAAGGGAGTTATTATCTAAATAACTGAAGGAATTATTGTTGGTTTTTTCCCCCCAACAAACACAACCTGCATGGAAAATAAAAAACCATAAAAGAAATCTAGTAATTTAAAGTATATACTATATTTTCCCTTTATTGGATGTAGCAAGTGTGCCAAGTTAAGGAATGAGAAATAAGGGAATTCAAATGGAGTAGAAGCTAAGAATTATAAAAAAAAAATGGGGATAGACAAAATAATGTCTCTACCACCATGAAGAGGAACACCTTAGCTCTTGATTTTTATTTCCAATCCTTGTGAACTCCAAACCTCTTCAACACAAAATGGGAGAGGATGTGATGGAAAGCTATCCATATATGGATCTTTACTTAGAATCATTAGTTAGAATCCAAGTTTCAGCTTTTAGAAAAACAAGCTAGAGAAAGCTAACTACTACATATGATTTCTTACATATGTAACAACCAAATTCTGTACGTGTGTTCTAGTTTTATACAATTTAGATGCAAATTGCCACTATCATGATGTACTATTTTAAATAATCTGGATGAAAAGTGCCACTGTCATAATGAGTTAAGTTGCTGCATTAGGAAGAGCATAATGAGACTTCTAATCACTTTGAGAGATACAAAAATCTTCCTTGATACCTCATATAATAGAATAGATAATGATAACAAAATGATGGAAAAATAAAAGGAAAAAAAAAGCATTAGACATCATACTGTCGAAGTGCTTCGTTGCTTCGAAGACTCTCATTGAGTGGTAAATCCTCAAGCCACTAACAAGCTACATCAACTAGATTACCACTACTATTTTGAGTTCCTTCTTTTTTAGCCATATCTACTTTGTTACTTATAACAATTTAAGTAACAAGAAGCACATCAGGTCCTATAGATCCCATGGGAGCATAAAAGTTCCCAGTCTCTGCAATCCATGCTACGCATTTCTACAACATTGCCTTTTCCCTTCTCTGAGAAAGATAATTAATAAAAATAACATGTGTTGCATATAAAATATGGAAGAAAAATTTTGTAGTCTATAGCACATAATTAGTGTAGAAACAAAGAATTCTCCCTCTCATAAGTTCACATGGCATCTAGGAGCTGAATATTTGTTGCTGTTCAAAACAATCACATCAATGCTTACCTACAAGGAGGGAATTAAGCAGTACATCCATGCTTTAAGTAGGATTGCATGCCTAGTATGCTTATATTCTTAAGAAAAAAGGGTAAGTAAAATGGGGTACATAAAGCATACACTGATTTTATTTTTTATTTTTACCATGCTTATACTAATAATACCAGTTTCATTTTATTTTTACTATGGTTGTACTAATAGTACCACTTAACCATCTATACTATCAATTATGTCTTGAAAAATTTTTGTGTGGCTTATTATATTAATGGAATAGCAACAAGCTAGTTGACATAAGGGTTCCTACTTTTGGATCTCGCCGAACCATTCAAGAGGTGGGATTTTTACTGGATAGTTGTTATGTTTGGAATAACGAATCCTTGGAGAAACACATAAATGTAACATCCCTAATTTTTTGAACTAGAAATTTTTATTTTTAAGACAATGTGGAAGCATTTGAAAAATAAAATTAGAGAATATTACCATCACATCAACCATGAGAGAGGTGATCATTACCTAGCCCATGCCTAATACAATGTAAAACAGAACAATGAACGGAAAGATGCATGATCATAATATTAATGTGGTAGTACAAGATAATAAGGATAAGAAAAGTATTACAGATAGAAAGAGTACGATAATTTATAAATCCAATTATAGACAATCAAGTCAATAATTTAAATAACTAGAAGAACAAAAAAATTTCAATGTAGTGGATAAAACACCTCTAACTGATTAGCCTAACTCTTAGGCATAAACATAAAACTTTGACAAAAAGAAATGGCCCGCTAATAGCCCACATTATTATCCTCATCATACTCTAATCATACTCCTATAAATCATCCTCTGGTGCCCGGACTAGAATTCGGATCATCACACTAACCACACAAGTATAGTATCAGTATGGAGAAATACTGGTAAAACATACTACCTAAAATATGGTAAGGTTCATGTAGCACATTGAAGTCACATAACAGCATGATGATAAGAATACCAATGCAAATTAACACTTAATATCATGGTAGTAATACGACATAATATGCTTGCATGGAAATCAAAGAAGGGTAACAATAAGGTAAATGTGTCACAATCCATACAATATAAACCATATTATAATTCCCCCTTTAGTAACCACATAATTTTCAATTAATAAGATAGTTCGTTCAACCATACCTAATTCTCCACTATGAACAAAAGTCATGGCACCACAAATAATCATAATAAAACACCACATCCACCATGTGAGGTTAGGATACATCAAAGGGGATTTTATTCAAGGATACTACACCCACCACACATCTAGTGCAACTGCCATGATGGCTAACACAAATCGTGATACCACACCCACCACTCGTGGTTGAAAAACACCAATGGGGTTTGTAGTGGGATACCTCACCCACCACACCTTGAATGCATCCACCGTGAAGACTAAAAAAGTTGGGATACCGTACCCACCTAAGAAATGGACAATATGAAGTGTTAGGGAGCTTGTACTAGGATACCTCACCCACCCATACTGGACATCAATGCCATGCCAACCTGCTACAATATAATCCTATACTTCAAGGATATTTCCATTCCCTCCTATGGAATGCAACCTAATAAAGAAGATAACAGATATTGAGTGAAAAATATAACCACAGGGTGACCCGTCCACTAACTTCTGGTTAATTATCCTGAGAGTCGGAGAAAAGTGCTCGAACAAAATATTATTTCATTATTATGTATTTTCAAGTGATATCACAAAACACAAATAAAATCCACATATAACCAAATGGATGTTTCCAAGTGATAACATCAAACACATTATAAGGTATAAAAGACACCAATTGGGTGTTTAGAGATGACATCAAACTTACCCAAATTAAAGTCTCAAATACCATCATTATGGTTCTTATTAAATTTAGGGTAATCATAGTTGAAATTACAATTTAAATGTTGTACTTACATGGAGGTATTAACACAAAGGCCCAAGAGAATAACAATAATTTATAAATGAACCAGGCAGCATTTAGCCAGATCAATCAATTAGTCCCTAGGACCAATTGATTAGTCTGGTCATACTAGACCTGTGCCAAAACAATGCCAGAGGACCATTCGACTTATTAGTCTCATCGATCAAATACTCATAGCAACTAGTTAATGGGTTTGGTCCAATTGATCTATGGGTCTAAGAAAATACCAAACCATTTTGGTCTACAAAGTCACCGATTGATGGGTTTGGTACAACCAGTCAATGGGTCTAAGTAGAGAACAAACCATCTTAGGTTGCAGGGTAACCATTCAATGGGTTTGGCACCGATTGATGGGTTTGGTACAACCAGTCACCGATTGATCAACTTTTCATTGAAACCAATCGATTGGTTTATCAAAACAATTGATTGATCTCATGACCAATCGATCCAAATTTCAAAATCATGTGACTAGACGCACAAACAGTTGATGGGTTCAATAAACCAATCGACTGATCTAGGTAAAACATTACCCAAACTTGTGATACACACGCCTAAAATTTACCAAACTTTACCTTATTAATCCTATCATGCTTCTATGTCATAAAACACATGGAAATATATGTTGCATACATAGAATCACATGGATACATAGTAATGTAAATATTTGAACGAATCATGCTCAAATAGGCAACTTATGCATAAAAATCAAAAAACCCAACAATTATAACTTTAGGAAAAAATTCTACCACATGCTCAAATTATAGACTATAATTAGACCATGATCACATGAACACACCAAACACATGGAACCTAAATAAGCAATAGAACCCATTTATGTTAAAGATAAGATTGTCTTATCTTGAAACAATTCTTCTATCAGAACAACTCCTAGTTGATGGCTATCTAGAAAAACCTCAATTCCTAAGAAAATTAAAGTTAAAACCATTAAAAATAACCTTTCAAGACTTCATTGAAATCAAGGAAAAAGAAGAAAAAGAAGAAGAGCACAAACCAAACCTTTTCTCAAAAACAGGTTACTAAGGGAAGAGAAATAAAATATTCAACCTCTCCAAAACCTTAATTATTCCTTGCTTAAGGAAAGCAAGGGAGAAATAAAGCCAAGATTAGAAGAAGAAGAAAAAGGATACAATGCTCGACCAAAGAAGGGAGATAACTAGAGTAAGTCTCTATTTTTCTCAATAAAGAGGAGAAAGGGGAAGAATGAAGAGATGCTCAACACATGAAAAAAAAATTTGCCAGAAAAAGAAAATGAGCAAGAACAACATGTGAGGAATAAAAGTAGTTCATTCCTTGGTCGACATTCATAGGAAAGAGGGAGATGAGACATGTAAGGTTGAGTCTGGAAAACAAAGAAGTGAGAGGTGACTTGATGGATTGATGAGGGTTGAGTGCAATCGGGAAGGAACATGGTAGGGGGTTAGTGATTTAGGGGATGTTAAAAAAATTCAACCACACACCCCAACTTCCAGAAGAGAAAGGGAGAGGTGAGGGAGAATAGAGAATTTGAGGCTTGCCTCAAATGTATTTTTGAAAAAAAAATATGGCTAAATAAAACCATAAAATGATCTAAATAATGTAAAAATAATTCCAAAACACCAAAATATGCTTATCAACACAAATGGATTATAACTAGAAGTTTTCATAAACATTAGAAAGAGATTCAAATCAAAATAAGAAATGAATCTAAAATCATAGAATAATCAGTTGATTGGTTTGGGCAAGCTAGTCGATTGTTTTGTCGAGAACAAAATTGTCAATTTCTAAGCGTTTGAGTCGATTGGTTAGGCAAACCAATCTATCAGTACACTTGAAATTAATATTTTTATTATAATTTTAAGTCCATTACAAAACCAAAACTATTTTACTTTATATTAACATAATTTCAAACATATTTTGAATGATTTTGGGATGGGGTATTATAATAAAAGATATAAAAAAGGATAGTGATGTCTAAGATTTTCTCTCATTATACAAATCAATCAAACCAAATCCATGGAGGCAATACTAGTGAGGTGAAATCCATAACTAGATAGGGTTTGAGGCATTACCTACTAAATATATCAATTTTGAGGCCCTTAAAATTTTAGAGGTCTTGGTTTGGTCCTAGTAGGGGTCCAAATATTTCCATCGGGGATACCATAACCCGAGGTCGAATACAATGGCATCCTAAAGACTACACAACCGATGATGGAGGAGCCTATTATTAGGTCAAGAACAAATAGGTTGAAGCCCTCAATGCAATTCATAGAATTTTTCCAAAAATAATACTCTCTTATTTCTAAAAGAAAGTGCCCCAAAACAATCAACTTATTTACTCAACCAACCTAATGGCTAAAGCGTGTACACAAAACATTTTTCTTCAATTTTAACACATCGACTAGTTTCCAAAAACAATCGACTAGTTTACCTAACTAATCCATGAGTTAAACTATTTGCATTTTTTTTGTTTTGGCTTAAGCACATCGACTAGTTGCTCCAAATGGATCCACTAGTTTCCTTAACTAATTCATTTTTATGCAACCATTAATAGAGTTTTAATATATTCAAATACCCAAAATGTATAGCTTAAGCCAATCAGATGGTTATAACAATGTTGACATTTCCAATCAAGTCTAAACATAACCATTTGACTAGTTAGGGTAAGCAATCAATTGATATCATTATCTAATCGATTGGTCAACATTAAATGTTCTCATTATTTATAGAATGGTAACTTTATTTTTTCCCTCAAGAACTATGTTGTTGGCTCGTGGTATGAATAGTACTCATTGGGAAAAATTAAATATATCTTTTGAGACTTTTATTGCAATTAAATTCTCTACTCTCTCTTTTACAATGAGTTCTGAATTACTCACTTGCAAATCAAATTTGTTGAGATCTTCTCAAAAGTATTTTGGATCACTACATCTTAGTTATAATCATTTTTTACTTTCATTTTTTTTAGCTAGATTACATACCATAAAATTATTCATACACTTTCACATCTATAATATTGTGAGGATTATTGCAATCACAAACACCCTTCATCAATTTTCTTTATAAAGGAGTTGTGAGAGTGTTAATCATTTTTATAGCTATTATAAGTGTATAATATAGAGAAGATAAGTAAGTTAAGTTGTAAATCTGTATCAAAGAGTTCATTAGAGTTGCAGATCCATCAATGTAAGAGAAGGTCGTCAATAAACTCGTTACAATTGTTTCAAAATCCAAAATGGGAGGGGGTTTGTAGTGGATGTAGAGAAAAAGGATTTTACTTATCTTGGACCATTATAAATTGTGAATCATTTTTTTTTCAATTACATTCTATGAACTCTATTCACCCCTCTCTAGGATTATTTCAACTACCACTCCTACTACCAATACTAATACTACCACCACTCCTACTACAACCATATTGTTGTTTTTCTTGCTAAAAAATTTTCTATATGTTATATGGATAGATGATTAGAGTTGAAAATGAGTTGAGTTGCACCAAGATAATTATATTGAATTCATATAAAAGTTGGGTTGAACAAATCCTAAATAAATATCCAAGCTCCACTCATTTTCCAAACTAATCAACTCAAACAATTGAATCAAAGTCGGTTGGCTCTAACATATATTTACATATAATTAAATATCCATATGTACTTTTATATATATTTTTAACTTATTTACAACAATCTATGGTAAATAAATGATTAAGCTACAATGACATCAAACAATATCATACATCCCACTATAAAATTCTTTTACATAATTAAATTAATTCTTCTTTCCCCTTCTCTCTTCCATATGGGTATTATTAAATCTATATTATAGGCATTATTACTAACATGGAGTATATCTTAAACAATTAAAGTATAAAATAAAAATAACACTCCAACCAAGATTATAAGGTTTTCATTTATATATTTTATTTATTTATTATTCTTCAAGTAGATATTTATTGTTTGAGGGCTGTTTTTCCCCATACTCAATTTGGGGTCATATTTTATAAAAAGTTAGAGTTCATTGATGCTCATTATTTTTTTGTATAAATATTCAATGTATTTCTATGATAAATTCATTTAAATTTGCATTAATCTTACATGGATAATTTTTATTATTTTCCATTTTTTTCCTATCTAAATGGAACACCCCCAAATTTACTACTTAAAATTTTATTTTACGGAAGCATTAATTTCAAAAATAGCATAAGTTTGGCATCCTTAACTATTTATATACTAAGTGTTAAGGCTAAAACATTGCCTCATTTAAACTGAAAATAACTATAAGAACAAAAATATAGATTTCAATACATAATAACATTGTCTTGGTAGTACAAAGGATTAGATAAAGAGTTACAATATAATGAGAGAAAGAAATATAGAATGGGATATAAGAGTCTAAAGAGCATTCAGATCCTAACTCTCAATCCCTACCAAAAGCTATCAAATTGAACACTCAAAGTTAAGGTACTATGAAATAAAACTCATCAATACAACAGTACTAAATAAACCTTTATACAACACTAACATGCAAATATCACATGAGGCACACAGAAGGTAACACAAATTATTATGACATAGCATGTCAAATAGTACATACCATAACCGAGTGTCACATTTATAACATAAGTGATATGTTCATCATATCAAACTTAATCATATTCTAACTATTTCATTAATCCAATTATACCAAGGGTATCCCACGAAGAGAAACAACAAACCATAATTAAGCTCTTTCACAATGACCACCTCTATACCACTTATATCATAATAAGGAATGCATTGAGACAATTATCAACCAATATACCAGATTCAAATAGTGTATGGATACAACTATCAAACCTATAAACCACAGCAATCTATTTAAGTCCTTATGCATCAATTATTTTTATTTTTAATTACTTAAGGGAATATAATAATAACCTAGAGACAAAAAAAGTACACTGGTCATACTGGTACATAAGGCATCACGGTACCCTCCAAAGAATCTAACCTAGAATCATAATAACACTCTGATAATATTGGTGTACAAGGCAACACAGTACCCTCCAAACCTAGGACACCTAATCCTTCGTATTGATACCCCTATAGGACCTATAGGTCACCTATAGAGTAGACTAGGGCTTTAGCCTAAATGTCGAGGCATGCGAAAAAACCACCAAACCAAACTGAGGGATCCTACCTCTTCTGTAGGGCATCTAACCCTAAAGAACAACCATTCTCAAATCTCGAGGTCTTTCACTTTAAGTATTGATATCTTAAAAAGGTGATAATAAAATATAGCATAATGCACAATGATCTCAATTCCAAACTTAACCAATTCCCTTTATTTTTCAATTACTAAAGTAAACCCAGGTCTATGGTTCCCGTCAAAGTCAAAGTTAACACTAAGGTCAACCTATCAATACAATAAGGCCATCCTATGTCCAATATTTCATATTAGGCGCATTAGATCACAAATAACCAAAATTTCCTTGAAACCCTAATCACAACATTATTAGCCAATTTCGTACCAAACATGACTATTATGAGAATTTTCCATGAAATTGCTAAAAAGTAATAATTCACAATATTTTAGCTCATCAGTAATTTTTAGCGACCAACTATATATTCCATTATGCATATATTTTTCAACTTACATGTACAAATCCTAATCATGGTGTTCTAACTCATCAAATATTCCATGCTAAACATACATACATTTTTATATCATGATTCAATATTTAAGATAACCACTAATATCATAGTGTAGGAAAGGAAGTATTTTAATCCCTAGAGCATGTGAAATAATAATCATATCATATTAACCCTAATCATGTTGGAATACAATCATGCTATATTTTCACCCTTGTTATAATGTACAATGATAATCATGCAACACTTAACACGGTATAGACATGACAACTTGATAAGGCCACATGCCCTGACGAAGCCCTAGACAGGCATACATTGTCTTATATATACCACATGCATATATCTCCCATTAAATAATAAGTCAACATACGCTAATTATTTAATATCATACTTCCATGTTCACACCTTTTTATAACACTTGGATACTTATTATAAGACTTTATCATATTACGCATACATATATATTTTCAAAAGTTTATGCATAAATCATATTCTACGCAACATAACAACCTATATGTGTCACCATATGGTTACCTCTTATCCAAGCAAAAGAAATAAAATAAGATGCACCCAGCTAGTCTCCACTCAAACTCTTTGAACTCCTTACATTAGAGCCAACAAATACGTTAGTAACTAATGCATGACCATGAACTAATTCACAACAATCAAGCATAATAAATGTGCAAGGTTACCACTTCCTAAGGAAAGAGAAGGAACAACATGAAAAGAGAAGAAGGAAAGTAGTTGGAGTTCATGCACTAGATGGCTGGATGAAGAAAGATGCACGAGGCAAGCATCGTTATCAAGGATGGGTTCACGGTCATGCATACAGTGTATGCACGAGTCAAGAAGGAACATGGGATATGTGCAAGGTGAACTGGCATGTGAGGAGAGAAGTTTAATGGAAGTGCATGCATTGTGCTCGTGTAGTGTGAGAGAGGTCACAACTTTTTGAGAATAAGCACGACAGCGGAAGGAAAAAAAAGAGTCTTGGGGTGGTGGTGGTTAGGCGATGACGAGAGAGACTGATGGGGAGTTAGAGATAGTTGGTTTATTAGGGAAATGGTGATGCTTGGTGGGCGGTGGTGGCGAGGATTTGCGGTGATAGGGGTGCTATTTCAAATGAAAACCAGAGGCAGGGAGAAGGGAGAAAAGGAAGAGGAAAGAAGAATAAAGAGAGTGGGCTTGATTTTCATATGGATCAAAACATAAAGATAAGGGATGAGGGGAGTTTATATGGATGATTACGTACAAACAGATGAGGAGACCTGGTCGAGCAAAACATGGATGAGGAGAACACAAGGCAGAGACAGAGTGAGCATAAAGAAGTAGAATGGTGTGAATGAGAATTACATGTCATGGGAGGGGGTAGCAGTAGCCTAAAAATTAGAATAAGGTAGGGATGCTAGTTAGGGTAATCAAACTAAAGAAAAAACATCTAGTTAGCAAAATTTAGGTTCTTCGGTAAACAAATACAAGTTAGAGCACCAACTAGAGTTCAAACTAATAACCCAAATTATATCCAGATTTTAACCTAATTAATTTTATATCTAATTTTCCATATTTAATACTCACAATAATAATCTATTAAATACATAATATCCTACAATAATTATCATAAATAATAAGATATAATTACCAATTTATAATTAGGATTTTTAAATTATAATTTCTACAAACAGGATATTATACTAACTTGCTAAAATTTGGATAATGATATCTCTGTTGTTCATTGTTGTCAAACACAATTTCTCCTAACTTTTATTTTATGTTTTTATTTATTCCTTTTTCTAAATTATCTCTAAAAATATAAACTATACAACTTTAAAATTTAATAAATACATATTAAAAATATTACAATATTTTTTAATACATCGATATATCACAACTATAAATTTTAGTTAGAGTTATAGCACCAATGAATGAAAAAGAGAAATATATTATTAATGAAAGAAATAAGCAATTATCATTTATTGGTCATAGTTTGATAATTTATATCCTTCCAACAAGTTAAAGGATGATGCAAGAAATACATGAAAGAAATGTGCAGTATATGAAAATTGGAGGAGGAAGTGAAAGGGGAAAAGGAAGAAATATACTACTTTCATATTAAAAAGAAATTTTTTTTAAAGTAAAATTAGCATTTCATTTCATCAATTAGGATCCAATACAACCTAGGGACTAGAAATCATCTACCAAATTAATATCATTATGAAACTTAGCCATTATATGGCCATACAAGCATCTATGGCATATACTAGTAGCTATAAATTTAAGCATTGCAATCCAATTGCATGAAATGTTATTAAACACTTTATTGTTCCTTGCCTTCCATATTTCATAAATTGAAGTGATAAAAAATCCCCTTAAGTGCCTCATTTTATACTTCAAACGACCTTGCGTGAATGTAAACTCTTGCACTAAACTACTCCATGTGAGGTTAGCTACTCTATTTCTCAAAAAAAAATCCATAAAGTGCACTGGACTCCCCCCATGATTGGGCAATGCACAAAGAGATGACAAATGGATTCATGATCACTACAGAACTCACATTGTTGATCAAGTATGGATGTGTATTTACTAATTCTATCTTTTGTGTTTAAAAGCCCAATAGTAACAAGCTAAGCAATGAACTAGTGACTTGAAGGTGTTGGGTTTTGCCAAATGGTGCTCCACCACTATGCTGTCAAGCCTTTATGCCTTAGGTGATCATACATACTCTTAATGCTATAGGATGCATCCTGTGATTGAGTAGTAATGAAAGGTATAAGGGAAGATCTTAGCTTTAGAATACTCCTCAAAGGCCAGGATGCTACTACCAAAATCTCAAGATCCCAAATGGAACCTTATTTTATGAACCTGTTATGGATACATTTGATATAGAGAGTGTCTTTTTTTGTGATCCAAATTCCAAAGATGCTTTACAAGCGCTACTTCATTCCAAATGCCTATATCGATAATGCCAAGCCCCCCTTCATTCTTTGGTAAACAACAAGAAGACCAAGCCACATGTGCTTTATGACTAAAACGGGTGCTCCAGTCCGTAGAAAATTGTGGCATGCTATAATGATTTGGGATACGACTTTCCTTGGCAGTAAAAAGAATTGGCTTCAATACATTCTGATGCCAAAGATAACCAAATTCAAGATTTGTAATCTTCCTACATAGGATAACATTTTGGTGGCCAAGTGGTTCATTTGATATAGGACTTTGGTAGTGAGAATGGACATGTGGTAGGAGTTCAATCGGGTATCTGCAACTGATACTCGCAAGTATTTGAAAGGAAGTGTACCTTGAGAGAAGTTAAGATAATATAGACTAATTTCTCTATTATGTTGAGAGACTCATCCAAAGAAAACTGAACTTTTATGAGAATTGATTGATAGCCCTGACATATGAGAGAAGATCTAAAAGTTGGTCATGAGGCATTGCACTGAGTGTATATCACCACGAAAAAAGAAGAGCATGTCATCAACGAATGAAAGATTCACCATTTTCATGTTCTTGGATTGGAGGTGACCTTTAAATCTAGGATCATGCGCTAGGGTCTTCATCAACCTAGTGAAGTATTCCATAATAATGACAAAGAGGTAAGGGGATAGTGGATCACCTTGCCTCAAACCCTTTTTCTCTTCAATTGGATCGAAAAGAGTGCCATTTAGGTTGATGGATTATTTGACATTGGAGACACACACCATGATCACCTTCACTAAATGAGGAGGAAAGTGAAGAGAAAGCATTACCTTCTCAAGGAAATCCTATCGAACAAAGTCATATACCTTGCGCAAGTCAATTTTCAGCATGTATCTAGGAGAGATGTTCTTCCTGCCATATGCTCTCACTAGTTCATGAGCCAACAAGATGTTTTCTCCTATCTATCTTCCCTTAATAAAGGCAGATTGTGAAAGATCAATTATCTCGGGCAGAATCTACTAGAGTCTAGAGGTTATAATATTGGTGAAAGATTTATATAAGACAGTGCAACATGCTATAGGTCTAAAATCTCCAACATTTTCAGCATTGGTCACTTTAGGGATGAGAACAAGCAGAGTAAAAGTAATGAAGTTTGGCAAGCTAGCATTGAGAAAATATTTATTCAGGGCCTTCCATATTTCATCCCCCACTATGTCCTAGGCTATTTTAAAAAAACAAGAAGTGAAGCCATCAAGGCCTGGTGCCTTCGAATCTCCTATAGCAAAAATAGCATCTTTAACCTCTGATTTGGTTAGAGGTTCTACAAGCATGTGTTGGTGAGAAAGTGAGAGGATAGGACCTTGATCTAGCACCTACTATGACAGGTTAACAATTTGGTTGTATTGTTGTCTTAGAATGTGGGCATAATAATCCCTAATGACCTTTAAAATAAGATCATGATCAGTGAACCATTCTCCATTATCTCCTTTGATTCTGGTGAGTAAGCTTTTATTTTGCTAGGCTTTCATTACGGAAAAGAAGAACCGAGTATTATCATCTCCCTCATTTACTCAATGCACCGCAGCTTTTTGCCTAAGGAAGTTTTCCTCACATTGGAGAAGATGTGTGTGCAGTTGTGAAGCATCTCTTTCTTGCTGCTGTAATTCAAGGTCAGATGGATTAGATCTTAGTACATGTTGAATCATACTAAGGGTCTATTTTTGAGCTGCAACTCTCTCAGTGATACCAATATAGTGTAAGGAATTCAACTATTTGAATCTAGCTTTTAGGGCAAGGAGTTTATGTTTCAGTTGTCCATTTCTTGTGACAACATAAGATTGATACCAAACATCAGACACAATCTGCAAGAAGTTTTGATCTTTACACCACATATTGAAAAACTTGAATAGCTTCTTCTTTGAGATTGTTGTTTTTTGAAAGGTGAGGAATGTTGTACAGTGATCAGAGAGCGGTCCTTCTTTGAAAACAATAGTTGTGGAAGGGAAGCTGCCAAGACAACTCATGTTTACTAAAGCCCTGTCAAGTTTACACGTGATTTTTTCACCTCCTAGTCTTCTGCTACACCATGTAAACATAGGACCTAAGGAGGGCAGTTCATGGAGAACAAGTTGTTACATACAGGTTCTGAAGTCAGAACATCCTGCTAATCAGGGGTATCTCCTTGAAATTTCTCCTTTGGGTCAAGAACAACATTAAAATCGCCCATGATAAGCCATGGGATAGAGAGAACATGATGGTTCAAGAGCCAATCCTATAATTCTTTTCGACCATTGCTAGTGTTATATGCATAGATGAAAGCCACATAGAGAGAAGTACCACCTGATGATAAGTCATTAACAAGTAAGGCTTGAGCACAAGCTGAGATGAGACTAACTTGCCATCTAGTAGTATCCCATAAGCACCATATACGACCATTATCATGGTAAGAATAATTATCTAAAAATCCCCAACCTGGGAACATTTTTTCCTTATAACTATGGCATTATCAGGCTTTATTCTTATATCTAAAAGGTTAAAAAAGAACAAATTATTGGTTCTGTACCACTTTACTACTTATTTTTGTTTATGAGGTTTATTTAAACCTCTAACATTGATATAGGAGATCATTGAGTTGAGTGGTATGGTGGGTATCCTCCCCTATCTATTTCCTTGCCCTATAGGGGTCAGTCTTCTTCCAAAAATGATAATGCATCAATCTGAATATCTTGTTGTATTCCTTCACCTGTATTTCCATCCTAGGGAATACTTGATTTGAAAGTTTCATCCTCTGAGTTTTGCCCTATTTTCCTCCCCCAAGTGGTGTTTGGCCTTTTGTTAGGGTTATAAGCACTAGGTATATGGGTTTGTATGGCATGTGTAATGTTATTCTGATTTGGTGGGTTCTCTTGAGCTTTGGGATGTGGCATCCTCTTTAGGAAAGTTAAGTCGTTATGTCCTAGACAATCACAGTCTGAATAATATGCTGGCTTCCACTCATATTATATTATCTGGGTCAGGGTATCACCACCTAGATCAAGGATTTCAACCTTATCCAAGCACTTCTTGGTGACATCTGCCTCAACAAGAAGACTGGCATAGGAGATTCTCTCTTGACTTAGTGTAATTACATCCATATGAATTGGCCGTCCTACTGTGCTTGCAATCCGGATGAAAGAATCAATGTCCCAATAATCTAAAGGGAGATTGGGGAGTTTAATCCACAATGGAAGAAATTGGAATTTCTCCTTGATGAACTGAAATTTCCTATACCATGATTTGAGAATGAAGGGTTTGTTTCCATAGGTCCAGCAAGCGCAGGTTAAAATCCAATCACGATCTGCAGCTAATGCACATTTAAAAATTATAAAGTCATCATCATATAGCAAGATTTTGGGTGGTGTTACTTTAGCCCATTGCTCTTGGACAAATCTTTGCATTTGTCCCAGAGTAGGTCGGAACCCAATTATATAACCCGCAATGGCATATTGCCAATCAGCAGTAGATCGTTTAATATCTTATTTCTAAATCTCAATTTGACAGGAATTGTCATTGGGACTAAGGGAAATATACAACAATGAGGATTCTAGTTTGAGGAATCGGTTGCTTGTGACCACATCCCTCCAAATCATGGGAGCCCCTGAGGTATCAGTCCCTGCAACTGGATTCTCAGATTGAGAATAGTTAGTCTCTATGAGTTGTGAATTGTTGTTCTCCTCATAATGAATTGGTTCGAACACTAGGTAATTTGCATCCTTGCTAGGGTTCGATGCAACAGGGGAATCATTGTCAACAACGTCCGTCATCACCAACTTGTTGGTGTTGTTCGATGCTTCTACAGATCCAAAGTCACAGGAAACGGGATTGAAGGAAGCAATTGCCTTGCCTTTCACTTTCTTCTTCGTAGATCTAGCACCCCTTCTTATGCGAGCCATGGAGGAGAGAAGAGCACCTATTAAAAGAAAATTATTCTAACAATCCTTGTACTTTTTTAAAAACTAATACAAGTAGTTTTAAAAGTATACTTACACAGGTCAATGAAAAATAACAAAGTATTTGATATATAAATAATAAGAAAAAAAAAGTGAGGGTAAAAATAAAAAATAGGTTTAGACTTTTCTATAAAAATTTAGTGGTAGAATAACTTTTGTTTTTATACAAAGTAAGTATAAAAGAGGAAAGAAAAAAAAACGGAAAAAAAAATTATACGTTCTTCCAAAACCCACAACTAACATTTATTGAGTATGTTTGCTATGCATTAAGCTAGTGCCCATCCGGCTTCCGTCTCCTGCAAAGTCGGTAACAGATGTGCCAATAGCTGTAGGAGAGAGTTTGAATTTTAAAGTTAGTTGTATTTTTTGTAATATTTCCAACCATAAGACATTTTGAAAAATTCACAAGAAAGGGTGTTCTACAAAATGTCAGACTTGTGCTAAATAGCTCGCAGGATAAGTTTCCAGCTAAACCATCATTCACTCTTTTGGTGTCAAAAGGGCACTGTTTTAGTCCTTGCGGAGTGCGGACTCTAGATAGGTGGATAGGAGAACTTTTCCCCCTCTGTTTGGAACTAATTAAAACAAGTAATTATATAAAACAGGTGATTATCTTATATAATTATTATGTTAAAATTTATTTATCGCTAGGTTGCATGATATCATGGCTGTGCATGGCTGTACATCAAACTCAACTTGTAGTTCCTTTGTCTTATGTCATTGGCTTAAACAAATTTCGCAGCATATGTTGACTGTTACAATTAGTACGCTCCTGCTCTGCTAATCTCCACTTGCCGATTGCAAAACAAATGTTACATTAGTAATACGCTGTTCATTGCTACGCCTATCCAAGCTGTGTGATGCCACTTCCCAGCTTGTCCTCCAACATGCTGATCAGTGCTCACACCTCAGCAGATCCAACACAACGGCGCTGAACATGCCGCAATCACAAAAGGGCACGTAACAAGGGCTTGATTCCTAAGTTCTGTACCGTCAAAACTCCTAAACGAAGGTGAGCTTTATTTACAGATTTGATGGCCTCCATCTCTACTCTAGGCGTCAGCCCTCTTAAAGAGTGCAATTTAGCAGAAATTGAATAATAATAATAAAACAAGGTGCCAAAGCGTTCGGTGTATTCGTGATCATCTCTGAAAATGACCCTCAAGATGGTCAAAACAGGGAACAGCCGCTAGATTCTAGGGAGAAATAAGACAGGCGATTGCCAAAAATGTCATGGTTTGAATCTCACATAAACATATTCAATCAAATATTTGCACTCGCAACGTTCATTTTATTCAACAAATAAAAGATGGAAACACTAAACAGCTTCCACTTTCTCCAGCAATTCACCTCCAGCAATTGCCAAAATGTCATGATTAGAATCTTACAAGAAGTTTCGGATGTCCAACGACTTCACGTCAACCATCTGTTCATCTTTGAACTCCTCACTGCACGCAAGAAACAGACAATTAAAGCTCCCAGCCCACAAAGGCAAAATGAATAATAAGGATAGTAATAACAATAATAATAAAGTAACATTCACATTAGATGACCAAGAAGATGGAATCAAGCTGGATCAGAAATAATATCAGATTAGGCCAGATGAGAAATGAGAATATATGAGTCGAGAACAGGAGTATAAAATAAATGACGATAACCCACCGCTTCTTTTGAGTTTCCATTGCTTCGAGAGTTTCCTTCTTCAACTCTTCCAATTGTGCCTTAGCAATCTTAAGTTCCAACTGCTCTTCGTATTTCGGCAAGTCTTCTTTCTTAATTCCAAGCCTAGACAAGGAAAGAAATTATAAACATGACAGATCGACCCTCAAAATACACAAGGAATAAAAGAAAGTACACAAGTTACTTCAAGGATGTGCAGTATCACATGAGCATCAGACAGCAGTGAACATTACCATTTTCAACTTATCCATGAACATGGAAAATCCTTTATAACTAAGCACACAGAAAGGAATTTTCATAGTCATTTGAGACAGAGGAGCCTCCACTCTCCAGTGCAAATGTAGGTACCTAGACTGACAGCTTGACAACTGCCTCTTAACAGTCATATCAAGAAGAAAATATTATTGTTTCTTGAGATGAAGCTTCCAGGAACTCAACAACTTAAACTGGCCAGTGAACTCGCCAATTCCAACCCCCTCCCAACCCTAAAAGGTAAAGAAGAAGGAAACAGATGCAGAAACAAGGGAGGGGGAGTCAAATCCATGGCAAAATATATCACTGGGAGCAGAAACGAGAAAAAAAGAAGAAAACATTTCCGGGAAACAAGTTAGAAATATAAAGGTAGCATGCATTAGAGAAATAAAATCAAAAGTAATGTTGATTACAAAGAGAACTCAGGAGCTGGGCAATAAACCCAAAACTTTTTAAGAACCATGGTCTATGATGGAACTAAAATCAGAAACTAACAATCTGAGAGCAGAACAATTTTTGCTTCTAATCAGTACCTTTCCTATTTTCTGAGTTAATAAATCAACCCGACTGACATCCCATTATGCAAACAAAATCTAAAGCATGGTAATTTATTAGTTAAATCTACCCGACAAAAAAATTTAACCAACTTTGGTGCAGTTAATATAGGCTATCAAAGATGTTTTGAACCAGAAGAGAATATATGAGTAAAGGAAAAACATACGATCAATGTGCATCACTAACAGAAATCCATAAACCATCACTTAAAAATGACTTGCAATTGTGCAGGAACAAAATTCTCTTCAGAAATTGTATCTCAGGCTATGAAAATAACACCAACACCAGATTTATAATAAAAGGGATATTTGATGGGTTTCATTCCCTTAAAAAATAAAGATTTTGAACAACGAGAAAAGTGCCAAGTTCCTGTGAAAATAACTTACTTCTTGTTGACCTTGTCAAATTCGGCCATTAGAAGATCCATTCCTTTCTGATCGTTTCTCATAAGAGGTTTTTTTATATCCTTTTCTACTTTGTCCAAAGCTTCAAACATCATAGCTTCTGCACCCAGATCATCAGGAAGGCCCCTCCTGCAGAAGATATAATGTTGTTATGGTATATATGATAAGATAAAAATAAAATGGACAACTGCCACTAAAAGACCAATAAGATCAAGAAAAGCATACAAGGCATGTATAACCATACTTTGTTCTAATCTCTTGCAACGTCAACAGATATGTTCGAGCATCTTCGATTCCTCTGGTTCGTGTTTGAATAGTGTATTGGATCCTCTGGGATTCAGAGAACAGATCTGACCTGATAGGTCAGAAGGGACTAAAATATTAGCAAATTGTAATCATGAAATAAGAGAATGTTAGCAAAAAAAAAAAAATAAGAAAATGGGTCACAGTAAAATTGATCAGTAGATTACCATATCACCAGTCACCACGCAGTTTCTATTAAACAAAAGCTAGTAAAAGCATTGATATTTAAAAAGAGGAGAGGGTAGAGAAGGGGAGGAGATTTGAAGTGCCTGCAGACTACAAATATTGTATTTGCTAATTATATAGCAGCTAGGTGAGTCTAATCTTTGAGGAAATCAGACTTTAGTGCAATCCCATATGAGGAACCAATTATACAGGTCAGGATCACATATACAACAGCCAGGGAAAGTTGGCTACTCAAAATAAACTACTTTAGAAGATGATAACATGACCGTATAATCACACCATGCTTGATATTAGCAGCATATCACATCATCTAAACATCACTTTGTTGTTCCACCTTTAAATATCTATACAGGCATCCAAGCTACTCTTTTGAAACAAATTAAAAGTATATGTGGGTGTCACATAAAAATGCCCCACCAATCAACCCACATTCCTCAGCAAAGAAGTACCAAAATGAGTCAAATGGGGAAAAAATAAGGAAAGAGAATGGAATTACTTTTCTCTAACAGTCTTCATGACCTTGGCATATTGAGCTACAGCGGCTGGGTCTTCTGGCGCAATGGTGATCTTCTCCTGGCGTAGCACGCCCATTGCTGTCTCAAACTTCTTTTTTATCTCTAAAAATATGCCCTTCAGCATATCTTTCCACCCAAATAGAAACCACAGCAATAGGATTAATAGATCAGTCAGATTAAAAAAAAAAACCTAAAAGAGATAACCTTTGTACAGAGTATGAAATTTCTTAATTTATACAAAGTAACTTCATAATACATGACCGAAATATTTTTTTGACAAGTTGAGTATTGCAAATTCAGTTTGAGTTAGATTACATCAAAAATACAAAAGAGATATCAACTGTCTGTGTCTGACCATCCAACTAAAAATAGAAAGGGTATCCAACACGGCTACCTCCAAACCAAGTGTGTTCTTTTTTTTTTTTTGGTTACAAATATCAGGTTTATGGGAACAAAAAGGAAAAAAGGGGGGGGGGGGGGGGGGCTGCCAAACTGCCACTGAAGCACCTCCACATGATTCATCAGTCAGTCACTTGACCACCTAGATGTACATGCAGCTTGGAGTACACTGAAGCCATAGTATATGATTTTAGTAAAAAAAAAAAAAAAAAAAAAAAGATTGCACAACCATGTGTAGATGGCAATACTGCAGGAAAACATCTCAAAGAATCTAAAGCTTGATAAAGACTATCTGTCTGCATCAGCATAGAGAATAAGATAATGGTAAAATTGTGATAAACTCACCATCTCCTTTAGAGGCTTTGGGAGAAACATTCTTGGCAAAGTAGCGAGATGGCACTATGCGTTCCTTCTGTAAAATCAGCTGCCCGGCATACTGACCACCATGCAGCTGCAAGGGCCAAAGTAAGAAATTGTGAGGACATAAAAAGAACTGTAAACATTAGGAGTTGGACTGAAACAAAAATGTGGAACTATCAATCAACTTAGGTGCAGTACGAATATAAACAAACTATTATGATACTCTGATGAGTAAAAATATGGAAAATACGTTGCCGGAAAAACAGATGCAACCCACAACCACCAATAACATGTAAACATTACATTTATGGTTTGAATTCTGGAATAATCACATATCAAATTTGCGGAACAAAAAGAACGGCCAAACAATTTTATGCACCACTATGTATATAAATCTAACCAACCCTTTACTCCATAGCAGAGAGTTTAAGCTGAATCCTGGAAAGGGGCAATTAAGACAACAATTTATGCAGAGACCAAAAACCACACAATTAATAAATCTCACACATCAGTAGCCAAAAAGAATAACAGTCATCAGATTATGCTTATTATTTTTCCCTTTTAAGTTAAGATCTTTGTCAATTTGAACCGAATACATCCAGAAATACCTACAGAGATAAATGCCTGAAAAATGCAATTCCACCTTCCTCTCCAAATATGATGATCAATACAAGAGACACAAATCCCAGATAACGTAATCCTAACTACAATAATCACATGAGCCGAGAAAAAAGGAATGATATTCGGACCGCAATCGATTAATCAAATTACCCATCAAGAAGCATTTCTTTCGATCCAAACTAGACTGATTAGAAGGTTCAAACTTTTACAATCAAGACAGCCCTAATAGGTTGACTGTTTGAGCTCGAACTAAGATCAAAACACGAAGACGTTAGATTCGAGAAAGAATGGGCAGAGTACCTGCTTTGACTTCGACAATAGACGAGAAGCAAATGCCATGAGTAATGCCTGTTCTTTGTTTTTCACTCTATCGCGAGCTCTGATTCTCTAGGGTTTGAGAGGTAATATTAAATCGGATCCGAGAGGCTGGGAGACACTCAGAGACCACAGAGAAAATGTAAGACAAGGGACGGGCATGAAAACGTGTAATGGACCACGGTGCGTCCGCGTTATATCTAGGCCGTTCATTACCTGGGTATGCACGGTGTGCTCCAATCCGGAAAAAAAATGGATCAAACAGAAAATTTAATTAAAGCTTTGTTATTTAAAAAATATATATTTACCAGATGAAAAATATTTGGCATCAACGGACTAAATTGTCTTTTTTCCCTCTAATTAAATCATTTGTATATCTCACTTACTTATTCACTTCTCACAGTCTAATTCACTCACTTATTCGTGATGTAAGAATATAAATGAAAGATAACGAAAGATTCAGATATTATGAAGAGATGGAAAATAAAGATGAGATACAAATTCATTCAACAGAAATTAATTAGAACATGGAGAAAAATGCAAAATAATTTTTATTTCATTGTTTACTTTTATAATTTTATCATATTAACATAGGAATATAAGTAATTAAAATAAAATTGTATAGCTAATTGTCATTGTTGGACTTGGGTTGCGTGAGCTCTTACCACACCCATGCATGAGCTGCCTAAGCTCTTGTCGTTGTTGCCCCTTTGCAATGTGAGCTCTCTACGTTGCACCAATCTTGAGGTTTTGTTACCTACATCCTTATGGAAGACAATGAGAGGTTCAAATATTATGAAGAGATGGAAAATAAAGATGAAAACAAATTCATTCACTAGAAATCAATTATAATATGGATGAAAAAGCAAAATAAGTTTTGTTTCGTTGTTTACTTTTATAATTTTGTCAAATTAATGTAGGAATATGCATAGCTAAAATAAGATTGCATAGCTAATTATAGTTGTTGAACTTAGGTTGCATGAGCTCTTACCACACCCATGCATAAGCTACCTGAACTCTTGTTGTTGTCGCTCCTTTGCAACATGAGCTCTCTACATTGCACCAATCTTGAAGTTTTGTTACCTACATCCTTATATTTTACTGGATATAAAACCCATAGCTATACACTTTAGGACCTAAAATTGTCATATTTTTTTTTTATGATGGATCATATATTTTTCAATTGTGAAGAACTTTTATCATGGGTTAAGGAAATAGGTAGAAATTATATGATGATTTTGATCATAAAATGTTCCAAAAATAAAATGGTAAAAAAAAAACATATAAGATCTCAATAAAATATGAAAGAGGTAGAACATACTTGCATACTAGATCTATGGATGATGAGAGTGCACATGAATTAAATTTGAAGAAGTGTGGTTGTCCTTTTTTTATTGTTGAAGCTGAAAATAACAAGGGATGATGGTAAATGATAGTTAGTAATAGGTAAGTTGAAAGAAACTAAGGTAAACCTTATTGATGACCTTATTACAAGTCCACTGTTATAGAAAGAGCCATGGGCGACGGTAAAAAAAGATAAAAATAGGGTAGTAAGTCTATACTATAGACAGTGGTTCAAAACACGCTCATCTTGCTCTTTTAGTGCATGTGCCTCAATAGCATAGGGGGTTATGTGTTGCATGACTAGGTGTGGGTGAGATTCAAACCCATGACCTAATAAGACACCTTAATTTTTTATGGGGTTACATAGTCTCATACTATTTGAGCTATGAGTCGATCGATGATAGTCATATACTCTTAATCTCCCTATAGTACGCTATGGATGCATAAATAGTGTTTATCCCTATCCCTTGTTACATGTAAAGCTTTAAATACTATACTGACACCATTATTCTACATGTTACTCTTGTCATCTTATTCTTTTATATATAAAGTATTAACATTGATCATGTATGAGTTGTGACTTAGTACTTCCTGATGAGGGGGTGTAATAACCAATACAAATCAATATCGGCATCAAATACTTGTGATGCCAACCACTTTAAGAATGAGTTATCATCTTTCTATAATAAGCAATTTATCACTTCTAAATGAATTTGAATCTTTGATCGTATCTATGTGTTGTTGTATAAATAGTTAGACAACATCTCTATTATGAAGCACATACAAAGGAGCTTGTTTTAATGTCTTAGAATCATAAATATTAATCACCCAAAATTATTTACACCCTTTTGCTTTCATTTGATGTATTTGAATATCATGATTGAGAAAGACCTACAATATTAGTATCAGATAAGAACTCACAATAAAATTCAATATCCTCTTTCGCTAGATAAGCCTTGAAAATGCATCCTTTGTCCCTATTTGGGTTCCTCACATATCCTTTTAGGAATTTCATGAATCTATAAAATAGGTACATCAAATACAAATAAATTAATCCACATAATAAAATTTCTTACATCAAGTGCATAGTTAAATGCATCATGATTACAAAGAAAGTTAGAGGAAATTACATTTCAAACTAACATAACATAAGCACAATCTCTTTTTATAATATATCAACCTTGAAGGGTTAATAAAATTAGCATAAATTTCCTTTATAAAGAAATAAAATTGAGTGATGACACTAGAAACATGATCAGGCAAAATAGAGTGTATAACCACCATAAACAAATCTTGAATGAAAACATGGCTATCATATGATTTCATACCCACAAACTTCAAATATTTCATTTAAGCAAGGCTCTTGATGTCTAATGAATATCCTTCTGGAACCTTAACTAATACTCACAAAAAGAAATCTTCTCTTTATAGAAAGATTATAACATATGGGAGGTATAAAAAGGTATATTCCCCACTTTTTGTAGATATAATTATATTCTTATACCCATCTTAACAAGGTCCAACCTAGTATTGATGTCATCCTTAAAAAAAATTTTGGCACATTTATAAAGGTATCAATTATACTATTTGATACATTTTTTAATGGGTCTTACATCAATACAATGTCGAACATAAGTTTTTCCAATATAGAAGGTTAAATAATATTGACCACTTCTTCCACCCACTTGTAGTAACTAATGTTTTTTTTTCTTTTTTTCAAAAGGCACATTTGATTCCCTAGCATTTCCAAATACGTGGAGTCCTATGATCTTTCTTATTTAACTTTTTCATGAAAAACTTTTATTTTCCCACAATAATAATGATTTATAGTTAGAACTTACAATGTCCAAGATAGGTAGTCCTTTTCAGTAACTAAACAAAGTTTATGTTATCTTCACAAAGAAGGCATGTATATTATCTGTGCACACTATAACCATAAATATTACCATGTGATAGACATCATTTATCACATAAAATGACATATCTCTCAAATTAATGACTCCTAGACATGTGCATCAAATATTTTAACTCCATTATCCTACATCTACTTCAAATCCTCAAACAGAGGAGCTAGGTAAATATCAACATCATTATCAAGCTTATTTAAACCCTATATAAGCAAAAGTAACATCATATATTTTCTCTTCATGTATAGTGATAGAGAGAGATTATATATCACTTAATATATCAACCCTAAACTATACTTTGTGTTTACATTGAAAGGGTTCATTCTATCAAAGCAAGGTGTAAGACACAAATTTCTAGTTTCATAACCAGATCCAAAGAATGTGGTATGAATCATCTCCCACTAAGGAGAATATGTTGAATGCCTAATATTTCCATAAGAAGTTATCTCTTTCACATGCCATACAAGGTTTTTCATATTTTTTCCATTACTAAACATGAACTGGAATCTTAGTATGATTGGAAAGTACCACAACACTTTATTAGGAACCTCATCCTTCTCAAAACCATAAAATTTGACATTCATCATATTTATCTAATGACGCATATTCATTGTGATACAAAATGTAATCATTAGGACAAGCATGAACTTTTTTCATAATTTAAGCCAATAGAGCAAAGAATTTTCTTTACTTCATATGTCCTAAGAGGAAGTACGTTATCCTCCACAAGCATCTCTTTCAATAATTTGAGAAGAAAAGTGAAGTTTTTATCGCTCCTTCCATTAACCACCTTGAGGTTGTATAGTCATAATACAATTAGTAATCTTCTAAATTTACAACCTTTGTACAAGGGCGTTTTCAAATCACTAACCAAATTTTAAAACTTTTATGGATAGTGTATGAAATGTTCTTCTACATTATTTGTTAAGTCTTCCATATTAGCAAAGTCATCATATTCAAAATCATCATTATCAGCACAACTAGTTTGAATACTGATGGACCCTCCATGTCGTATCTAGCTAGTATAACTCCTATCAATAAAATAATATCATATTTCATTAACCCATTTCCTCTTACAATTGCCACAATTGATACATGAGCAACATATCTATAAAGGATCTCTGGCATGTTCAAATACAAATATTTGGAAGTCATCAACACCATCTATATACTCTATAACCAACCTACTAGAGTATACCCATGTACGATCCATTATTTATAATGTTAAAAGTAAAGTTGACCAGAACAATTTAGGAACAACTATAACAATAATATCTAGAATAAATGTATATAAAATATACATAGTTTAGTATATATATAGCTAAAAGCACATGATTTCATGATACAATATGCTAATGACAATAATGATACCAAATCACTTCTATTGATATATGAAAACACATCACATAGTGGTAGCATGCCATTAGATGCTAACAAATTGATAATTTATTTATCCTAACTTTGATTTTAACATGATTGATATACGGTGAATACAAGTCAATCCCATTAGGAATGGGTGTGACTAAATTTTGAAATCCATAAATGTAAGGTTCTTTAAACTTTATATATATATATATATATATATATATATATATATATATATATATATATATATATAATAAAAAATATTCATAGTATACACATGTTAATATGATTAATTACATTAGGACTGACAAATGAGGGGGGAGATCCCCATCCTGAACACAAAATTAGTACATTCCCATAATCTTACCGAATCCCCAGAAATTTCTAATCGAGGATTGTAATACTCCAAATTTTAATCTAACCCTGATCCTAAATTTTAATACTTTAACCTAATATTAATCCTAGGTAATCGATATGTTTATCTTACCCTAATTCCTTAATCTTAATTCTTATTCTGGGTGATTGAAAATTTAACCTAACCCTAACCTTAGAAGATTGATAAATTAATTTCATCCTAATTCTATAATATTAAATTTAAACATAATTCTAATCCTAACCTAAATTTTTTCCCCTTCCCTTTTTATAATTTCTTTCTCTTTTTTCTTTTTTTTCCTTTTTTTTTCTTTATCCTTTGTCCTGATCAACCCTTTCTTAACCTTCCCCTTATGGCCATGCAAACCCCCTTGCATGGCTTCCTATTTTCCTTCACAACCTTACACTACACCTGCCCTTGCACCCTAGCTACACTAGCCAACACACCCTATCCCTTTCTTCTCCAGTCCATTTTGTGTGGAAGAACCAAACCCATGCTAAACCATACCCAACCTTAACCTTTAACCATTCCCATTTAACACCTTAAACCCCTCTCATTCCTCTCTAAATAACATAATCTCCACCTCTTATTTCATTTTACAACTCGTAAACTCTCACCCAAATCTCTCCTCCATTCTGAGCGTCATCCTTGCGAAGCTTCACCATTTTCTTCCAATAAAGCCTTATGTAGTTTATACAGCCTTAGTTTATCCTTGTTTATGTAAATCTCTCACATTCAATACCCCTATCAATGTGAACTTCTCATGTAATACCAACCATTTATGTGTCACAACCTCACACAACAACCATTACCATACCCACTTATACCTTAGTTGTGTTAAACTTTCATGATGCACTTCCACTTCTTGCATGACATTCCCGCTTACACTACCCTCATTCACACCCTCAAAATCATGCAACCATCACACTCTTGGTCACTTCTTCACGCAACAACAACCTCAAACACATGCCAAACCACCATCTCTCGCATCAATAACCCATGCTAACCCACCATCCCCAACACTAAGAACCCAAACCAACACCACCCTATCTGTATCACTTCTTGATGCAACAAGCCTCTTAGGTGTGTCACATGTTGACGTTGCACCCCCAGAGCTGCACCAACTTATGTCGTAACTTGTTTAAGCCTTGAGCGTCGTGATTTGCTTCGGTTTTGCCCCATTTTCACCCTTCTTTGCCTTGTATTGTCCTTAGTTGTTTTATTGAGTTATAATGATGTATTATCCTTGATTATTAGGTGAATTTTTGGTGGTTTTTTGGGAGGCATCTTAGGGTTATACATGCTTAGATAACAGAGACTTTTTGGTAAAAATACACATCACAACTAGGATTTTGTGTACTGTTGTATATTTGTATGAAAACTCACCATTGGTACTATTATGATATAATTTCACGTTAAAATTTTGTTATATGATGATGTGGTATCAAATCTATGGAAATTAGGAATATGTGAAGAGCATGACCTTATATGTTATTGTTGCGATAAAAAAAATTGATACCATAAGTGTGTTAGTATGA
Organism: Tamarix austromongolica; assembly: GCA_039764185.1. NCBI lineage: Eukaryota > Viridiplantae > Streptophyta > Magnoliopsida > Caryophyllales > Tamaricaceae > Tamarix > Tamarix austromongolica. Next base: position 11,958,879 of record CM077818.1, read on the forward strand.
CCAATGGTATTTTAATGTGGTTTAACTAGGTATGGAAAGTGGTGAATAAATGTGGTAAATTATTATCATGATGATATATATTAGAAGTTGCAAACCATTCTTGTTGGGACTCATAAAATTTTTTGTGTGTGTGAAAATATGAGTGTTTTTTGCTATCTTTAGAGCGTGTTGCTCACTATAGATTAAATATGGAATATTTGGTATTTCAATGTGTTAATTATTTCAATGTATGATAAATATATTATGTGAAATATTTGGAATAATTATGAATAGCCTAAGTCTAATAAAATGAGAAAATAACTTAAAGTAAAAGTAATATCACATGTGTAAAATGTTAAAGTTAGACTTTGATATTAGGTTTTGTTGTCAATAATAATATTTTAGGGATGTGTATTAAATTTGGTAACAAAATGAGTATTATGGGAGAATATATTCTTATCTCATGAAGTAAGGGTTTCTTAGGGATGAATCAGGGCCTTTTTCATTTGGGGGTGTTTTGATCTTCATATGGTTATGTGTTGTGTGTTTTGAATAATCAATTTAAGTTCTTATTATGTTATTACTTACTTATTTGTGAGCCTATATGATTATATTGATATAAACAACAATGAATAAGACATTAATCATTTAAAATGAAAAATTACGCGAGTCAAGATTGAGATGTTGTGTATGTTCTATTGGACGATAATAGTGGCTCAAAAGCATTTTGTCCTGAAAAGTGATTCAGTATATTCCATTGGATTAAGAATAGTAGGATCCCTAAACTCATCATAAAAAATAATATGATCTTGAAATACACAATAATGAATGAGATATTAATCACTTAAAGTAAAAGATTACATGAGTCATGACCGAGGTATTGTGTAAATTCCACTAGACGATAATAGTAGCTTAGGAGTGTTTTTTCCTAAGAGATGTTTCAGACCATTATGCCAGTTTAATAATAGTAGTTAGGTGTGTGTTTTTCTAGTATATTTTAGGTCCTTTGGCTCAAGAGCATTCTACCTTGAGAGGTACTTTAGTCCATTCCACAAGATTAAAAATAGTGGGGTCCTTAAAATCAACTAGAATAAGAATATGGATCATATCACCTTTAATCATTATGCATGCTTATTCCTCTTTATTACCTTATGTATTGTGCAACATTGATATGACTGTATTGTTATATTACTCACTACGTAGCGTACTCATCATCCTTTTTATGGGTGATTCTCATTCCCATAGGTAGATACTGCCCTATTTTGCAAGTTATTATTGATTACTATTTTTAATGTTCTTGCCTCCAATGATCGCATAATCAGATTGGCATAGGGTATTGTTATCCAGATATATCTATCTTTATATAGATTATTAGTCCTCTATTTTCATTATACATGTTCGGTTATCTCTATTTCATATCTTGTATTGTAGTGGAATCAAGTGCTTCCCACACTTGATTCCTAGGTACAACGTTACTTTTTTCTTATACCCAACATAGATTAGGTATAAAGAGTGCATCTTCTATATTGGATGCGATGTGGCACCCCTACATTTAGTATTACAAGGATTCATCAACCCAATCCCCATGGCGAGCTTATCCCCATACCTACCCCAATCCCAACTCAAAATCCCTAATAAAAGATTTGTTATCATTCACAAACCACATCCCCAAAAATTGATCTATATATTTTAGTTATTTATCATTCACAAATAACCACTCTCTTCTTAAATCCTCTCACTAATTAAAAAAATAAGTTGCCAAAAATCTTCAATCTTCATCGTATCTTCCAATCACATTCAATTTATATTTAAAAATAAAATCCCACTTTAAGTACCTTATCATACTTGCTTCTTTGATAACTAGCTACAACATCCAAGACTTTTATTTTATCCAATTAAAATTATATCATGTAAAATATAACATATCACAAAGATAAGACTTTGATATATCCTCGACTACATAAATCATTTACTAGCCACTAGCAAACAAAAAAAATTACAATCCAACATTTAGGAAAATTGAAATATAAGATAAATAGCATTGAAAGAATATAATCAATCAAAAAGGGGAGGAAAAAAACCCTAACTTATATAGGCCATATATAAGTATCATCCAAATGATAGGGAATCGAAAAGATAGGTAGATCTTGAACCATTGGTTGATGAGTTTTCCCTACCACCATCAAATAATTGATTCTTTAAAATGATAGTAGGAGCAACATAGGTAGACTTCTAGGATGAGGAAGGTGATAAGACATAAGAAAGAATCTTGGATGAGGCAACTTTGTTAACCTTATTTTCAAGGAAGCAAGTATGGTTGAAGAGGAGGCCAGAAGAAGAAGAAGAAGAAAAGTGAAGAACAAAAAAAGTTCCAATTTTTGAAGAACTAAGTTAACCTAATTCCAAAAAATAAATAAAACAAAAAAAAAAACTATATAATTGAGCCAAGTATGAGGACGGAGACCACATACCCATCCCTACCTCGAATCTAAGCTAATCCCTATTAACTTTCCCCAAACTTGAACCCAATCTCCAAAATTTTCTCCAAAACTAGACAGGGTAATTTTCGATGAGGCCTTGTCCTTGTGAGGATAGTTGTTATCCTTATATTTCATGATTGATTTATTATATAAACATAAGAAATACTTAAGTAATAGAAAATGTACTAAAAACTTGACAAGTTCACACCCTTAGACTTTCCTAATGTCCTCACTAGAACCTTTGAATTGTGAGAGATGGATTAATGCTATCTAGCTTACTAGTCAAATTACCCACGCTAACCTCCAAGAGATTAACACTATTTAGATAATAAAAGTAAGATCAACCCTAATTATTAGAATACAAATGAGATTTCTATATTATGCTTATCACAACACATAGAATTCAAATTCAAAAATAAAAACAGAGTAATACAATTATCACAAACTTGTTTATATCAATTCATAGTTACCCAACATAGCCATTGTAATAAAAAAAAAAGAAACCATATAAAATTATTAAGATTAATAAGAAAATATAATTAGAAAAGTTAAGTAAATATTATATGTAAAGGAAGGAGAGGAACTTATGTAGACCCTTTTCCTCAAGCCTTAGCCCTAACACCTTTACTTGATATATTCTCTTTGGTTCTTGAATGAAGGACCAACCCTTTTGCGATGACTATCTCCTCCTTACTCTAATCTACTATCCCTCTCACTTGTGCTCTTATTTTTCCTTTGTGACTTGAAGCTCTATACTCCATGGATGAGAACTCTATAGGGCATATGCATACTTAAGGATTAGGATACCCTTTTGAGACTACCTATGGTGGTATTTATAATCTCAATCTAAGTGGATGTTGGAGTCCTCGTACAAAACCCCTTAGCGTTAGTATGTTCATTTGTAGATGAAAGAGTTGATCAATTGATTATTATTAAACCCTTGACTTTGTTCACTATGGTAGGACAATTATACATTTATGTTTGGTTTTTATACCTTAATGATGTATTTATGCCATGAATTATGTTCATCGATGATAGGATCAGGTGTTAATGCTTGTGCCTCACAGTATACTTTTCTCACTAATGGACTCTAACTAAGGTAATATCATAAAAGGTATCATAATCCTTAAGTATGCATATCCCCTATAGATTTCAAAGGATCATATAGAACAAAGAAGGCACGAGCTACTATACGGCTAGTAGACCCTAGCATTTTATAAGAATGCAAAACAAGGGTCCTGAGGACCGTGTTTTTATCATGTTAACACAAAGCGTATTCCATAAAGGAAATAATAGAAAGCACATGTATCACATAATACACTTAAATGTATAAGCCTAAACAAAAACCCTATAGAAAATAAAAGAATTCTCATTTTCATCTAAAAATACCATTTTAAGTTTGAAAATTTGAGAAAGCCAAATAGACAGGGAAAAAAACTCGAATAAAATAGGCTTATTCATCATAAAATAGGATTGTACATCAAATTTGAAAAAAAATTACTATTTACAAAAATCGTTATTCATTGTCTGATAGAATTGTCATTTTGTATCAGGAAGCTTAATAATAAAAACCAAACAATATTTTATTACCATAAATTACTATTCATCAAGAATCACTACTAACAAGGGTAAAATGGTCAAATATCAAAGGTTGTTATCAAACTTTGACTTTAAAAGTCCCCTAAAGTCTTTTAAAGGTATTTTAGTCATATTCTAGTTAATTATCTCACAAACATAATTAGTGAAAAATTAAACCCTACTTAGGGTAATTAGGGTGTTATTAGCTTAAAAAAATTTGAATATTGCGAAAACAATTTCTAAAGCCTGCAAAACTTTAACCAAAATCCAGACCTTTAGCACTTGATTATTAATAAACATAATATATACCAAAATTATTCTATAAATTACAAGGATCATCATAGTTTGACTATATCTTAAATCCAACCCTAAAATCATATAAATACTCAAATCATACCTAAATCTCCCAAACTTTAGTTTAACTAAAAATCATATCAAACAATATTGGATTTTAATAAGTTAAACATCAAAGTTTATCTATATCAACTAATATATAACATGGTATAATAAATTTGACAAAACAAACATAGAATAAAAAAAAACCCTAAATCAAACTAAACTTCATTCAAAAATAACTCATAATTCGGATCATCAAACAACAAAAAATTATACATTAATTATACTCTATAATTTACAAGGAATAACATGCTACTATCAATTTAAAAAAACACCCAAAAGATAAAAAATCCCCAAATGGCTAAAAACCACCATCATTGTTTCATAACAATTCAAGCAACCAAACCTAATTATTTGTGCTCATATGTAATAAAACATAGTTCTTACCTTGAATATAGCTTCAAAAGAACAATCAAGTCCAAATTAATTCTTCTAAAAACCTACAGAATACCCATAAAAATTTAAAACAAAATGCATAGAAAAAGGATTAAAAATAGAAGAAGAAGAAGAAGAAGAAGAAAGAAAGAAAGAAAGAAAGAATAAAAAGGATGAAATTATGGAGCTTCGAAGTTGAAAATGATGGAGGATGAATGATGATGAAGATGCAAAAAATTAAGGGGATAAAAGAAGGAGGTTTTGTGGTGAGAATGAGAACAATTAAGGAAGAAAAAAAGTATGACAAGTGTGGAAAAATGGAGGGTAAAACAGTAATCTAGGGTAAACTTAGTTATTAAGATTTCTAAGATATTTTGGTGCAAAATATCAAGGAGAAAGGATGTATGTGAAGCATCCAAGAGGGGGAGAAGATGATTTTTTGAGGTCGAATATGATATCAAATGAGTGGTGGAGATCAAATTGATAAATGTTAGGGTAAAGTAGAAAAATCAAAATCAAAATTGATGATATATGCATGCCAAAAAATATTTTTTTGGTAATTAATTAAGGTTTTTATTACTAAAAAGGAAGAATATACATTGTATCCTAATTACAAATTCACAAGGGGCATACCCCTAGCCAACTCATACCATCCATCTATCAAGTCTACTTAGGTAGTTCTTTACATGAACATTATGTGCATGACTAAACCTAATAAAAATCTCAGATATATTATGTCTAATATAGTTCTAGGATTCCTTTGGAGTAGCTAGAAAACAACCATGTTTATGTTGATCCAAATATGGTAGAGAAGGGCATTGAAAACGGCTCTCCAAACAACCATTTTTCCTTTCCCTTTGGTCTTTCTAATTAGCCATTCAATGCAGCTATTTCAATCTGTGGTATATCTTTCCATTTTCATCCATCTTAGGATATAATATCAAAGGACCCTAGCACCTTGGCAGTAAAGCAGCAAATGGTTGAGGTCTTCTCCATCATTTCTGCATCCCTCACATATTCTATCTATAGTGATCCCCCATTTATACGATTTTGATTTAATGGGTAGTGCATTATGACACATCAACCAAACAAAAAACTTATGCCTTTCCAATCCTCTATGATTCCAGAAAAAAGATTTCCAAGTAATTTTAGGCATTATAATTCTGATAGCATGATACACTAATTTAGAACTCAATTTTCCAGAAATAAAACAGTTTGTATAGTGTGGTCTGATTTGATCCCTGATCCTCAACAGATGCTTGTATATCTAAGATTACTCATTTTTCTCCTTCACCTGCTACATATCCCTTCCCTTGATGTATCTTTCATGCATCCATTTCACCTATAAGCTTTCCTTAGATTCAATAATTTTCTAGAGGTATTTAGCCATATAGGCTGAATTCCAGTGAATGAGTTATTTAAATCTCAGTCCACCCTCTTCTTTTGTTACACAAATTTTTGACTAGGCCACGGGAGGTTTCTTCCTTTGGGGATCCCTATTATTCCATAAAAAGTCCCTACAAAGGCTATCCCATTGATGGATCATAGATTTAGGCAAAACAAACATCTGCATCTAAAAGTTTTCTATGAAAAAAATAATAGATTGAAGCAATTGGATTTTCCTAGCAAAGCTCAAGTATTTGACAGTCCAAGATTTCAGCTTTTGTATAATTCTTTCAATGAGACGCTGGTACTGAGTCACCTTGAGAGATCTAGGGTTGAGAGGAATACCTAAATATCTGAAAGGGAAAGTTTCTTCTTTGAATCTCATCAAGTGTAAAATCTGATATTTTGCATCCTCATTGACTCCACCAAAGAAGACACTACTTTTCTCAGGGTTTGCTTGAAGGCTTGTGGTGAGATAGAAGGTCTTTAATCTATCCATAATCATTTCTGTAGATTTCAAGTGACCTTTATAGAAAATAAGGAGGTCATTTGCAAAGCTGAGATTGATAACTTTGTTAGAATTGCACTCAGGGTACCCTCATCCTACAAAGTCTTCAATAATCGATATAGATATTCAATAGTTAGCACAAAAAGATAAGGAGATAAAGGATCACCTTGTCTTAGCCCTCTACCACCCTTAAAAGGTTTACAAAGATTTCCATTTAAACTAATGGAAAACTGAGTGGTTGAGACACACTACATAACCATTTGAGTAAAATAACAGGGAAATCCATGACCATTTAAAAGGCGCTTGATGAAACTCCATTCCACAGTATCATAAGCTTTCCTTAAATCCACTTTTAACATCATACAAGGGCTAATTTTAGTCTTGTCATATTTCCTTAGCAGCTCTTGAGCCAATAATACAATTTGACCAATCCATCTCCCTTCCACAAAAACATTCTGAGATCCATGAATAAGAGCTGTAATATTTTCTGTAACCACTTAGTAAGAACTGTGGAAATAATTTTGTAAACAACATTACAACAAGATATTGGTCTATAGTCATTCATAGTTCTATCAGATGATTTCTTGGAAATTAGGTGCAGAGAATTATTGTTCAAAAATTTTAACAAATACCTAGTTTCCTAAAAATGTTTTACTGCTTCAATGACATCCTTCCCCACAATGGACCAAGTGGACTTGTAAAAATGAGCATTAAAACCATCAAGGCCAGGAGTCTCATTATCTCCCATCCTAAAAATAACCTCTTTTATCTCATTATCTGTGACAGGCTTTAACGAATGAGCTCTATGTTCATTTTGAAGAGTAGGCCCTTGGTTCATAATATCAGGATGCACCATCAAAAGAACATTTGCTGAAGAACCCGGCAGGCTAGTGTAGAATTTATGAATTTCATTGCTAATATCTAGCTGAGAAGTAAGCTTTGCCCCTATGCTATCATACAGGGTATATATATATTACTAAATCTCCTTCTCTCATTAAATTTTTTATGGAAAAAACCATTGTTTCCATCCTCCAACTTGATATGCTGGATCCCAGCTTTTTGCTGTAGGAAATGCTCTTCTAACTTCACCTAATGCCACCATTTGTTTCTCAAAATACCCTCTTGAACTTGAAGTTCCTTATCTATAGGGGTAGATTGGAGGGCTTGGTTACATTTAAGCCAATCTTCTATTACTTGATTTACTTTCTTGCTTAGGTTCCTAAAATAATTAGAATTGAACTGCTTTAAAGCCTTATTTAAGTATTTAAGCTTGGCTACCAGCTTATATTGCTTAGATCCCTAGATTGATTGGTTCCAATTCTGAGCCACACACTGCACAAAATTAGGAGAAGAAGTCCAAAATTTGAAAAACTTGAATGGCTTAACCCCAGTTCTATCAAGATGATGCCATTTTAACTGCATCCTACAATGATTAGAGAGGTGGTCTTCAATAACCTCAACCTAAATATGATTAAAATTCTCAAACAATCATTTGTCTCCGAGAGCTCTATCTAGCTTACAACAAACTCTTGTTGAGCCTAACTGATTATTAGACCAAGTAAAAAAGAGGGCCAAAAGTTCGAAGTTCCGTTAGCCTACAGGAACACTAGCAGTCAGCAAAATCTTCCATATCTAATATATGAAGGTTGCCTCCAGATTTCTCCTGAGCTATAAGAACCACATTGAAATCCCCAATGACTAAACTTCATTTATTTACAGAATGGAAGTCCACTAGCTGTGTCCACAAATATTTCCCAACACCCCTATCATTATGAGCACACACTACTGAAAGATGAAAATGATTACCATCATGCAATTCAACATAACAGTGAATAACCTGATCAAAAGTACCAATGACTTGAAGCTTCAGGGCATGAGCTCTATAAAGGATCAAAATCCTACCATTATGATGGGAAGAATAGTTATTTATCACAGAATATTGATTATCAAACCTTTTCAATACAGTCTGCATATTCCTTTCTTTCACACAAGTCTCTAATAAGCAAGCTATATGAAAACTATTATATTGAACATATCTACTAACTAGCTTCTGTTTGAGGGGTTTATTTATACCCCTGAGATTCCAAACAACAAGATTCACTTAAATGGGAATAGGGATATAATACCATTATGATTACTATCCCCTCTAAGTTCAATGAAAATCTCTTTTCCCTTTCCTTTTTCTATTCTATTTAAGTACTACTGAGCATTTTATGTCCCTAGTTTGCATTGATACTACTACAAACTGACTTTGATCATGACTCCTTCCTTCTTCTAGATTTACCTTCTATTATTGAGGTGGAATTGGCTTCTTCACTTGCCAAACTTTTTTAGCAAGCTTTTCCTTCTCTGGCATAGCCTTAGGTAAGTGGGCATTCAGATCATGACCTACTCTATCACATTTTGGATATAATTTTAGCCTCCATTCATAGTGAACAAATTATCTTCTCACATTTTCATTTGGCAGGGCAATCTGTATATATGTTCAATGATAGGAAGACTAACATCCACCTCCACTGCTAATCTAAGAAAGGATACTCTAATCTTTGTGGCTATAACCATGTCTGCACATATAGAAACTCCAATGAAACTACCAATCATGCTAAGGGAATCAGCAGACCACTGAGTTATAGGAAGTCCAGGAAGTGTAACCCACAAAAGCATTTTCCTCCATTCAGCATTATCAAAGGATTCATTCGAGTTCCACTTCTTGATAAGTAAGGGTCTAACTCCATAGCACCAATAAGGCATTCTCAGGATTGATAGAAAATCAGCTTCATTATCAAATCTAAAGAGAAAGAATCCTTGATCGTGCAAGAATACTTGAGGAATGGTCGAAATGTTTGTCCAATTATCCCTCACATATTTGACCATTTGAGGGTGAGATGGCTAGAATCCTACAACCATTCCTACAAGTGTATAAGCCCATTTTTTCTCCTCGGTCTCAATTTCTAATTGCACTAATTATGCTTGGGCTTCACCGTTAATGATCACAGGAGGGGAATAAGATAGGTTAAGGACCCCTTCTTCTCTATGATTCTTGATAAAAATATCCTTCCAACTTTCAGAAGGTTTAATTGCATATTTAATTTGATTAGTTTGATTCAAATGTTCCATGCTAGGGTTAAAGGCAATCGGGTTTGAATCAATAGGTTTCCATCCTTCTTCTACTTCAGCAATGGATCCATATATTCCCCAATTAATTCACCCCTCTTCTCCTCGTTCGACAGAATAGAAAGAATTGCTTTAGATGAATCCATATTAACTCCCCAATCACTACTTCCATCATCAATATAAATGTTACTCACTAGATTATCTGTCACCGGTAATTGCCCATCCTTGACGGCTAAACTGCCAATCTACTTGACTTTCTATCTTTGAGTCTTTCCCATAGCACAGGACGGGATGAGGGAGCGCGCGTGTAGCATGTTCAACAACTAGAATCGAATCAATTTTAAAAATTCGGTCTCTAAAACCTATGCAAGAGGCACGAGGTTCGATCCCCTGCATCTCCATCGATGTTATCAGGGGTGGTGGTGCAGTTAGCTAGCGCGTAGGTCTCATAGCCAAAACATATTTATTTTGATCCAAATATTAAAAAATAAGTTGTATAAATTGTTTAAGTTATGAAAAGCTCAACAAAACCATAATATATTAATCCAAAAAGTTTTGTAAAATATAGATACCTAAAAGGGTTATTTCAATGCTTAAAAACATATTTAAAGCACATTGGTATAATGAATAGTGTTTATTTTACCAACAACTCAATTCAGATTTTAAAAGAGCCTAGTAGACTCAAAATAACATTAAGAATTCAAAGATAAGAGTATCAAAACTATACATTAGATAAAAGTCTCAAAAAAGAATGAAGATCAACAATGGTTTGAAAATCTCATAAAAGTCAAAACCATAAGAAAGGGTAAGAAAATGATAGTTAAAATTTTAAAAATACAAATGGGGTTTCTAATATTACAAGAAATGTAACAAAATGTATAAAATAAAATAATTTTATTTTCAAACCAAGATGATCTTGAACAAATTAGGGTTTTAGAAAGTGGGTTATTACAATTATTGATTGCCATCTTCATTTACTTCCATTTGTCTGTTACAAGTGAATGCATTACTGTTCATCCATATTATGTTCCATGGACTTACTTCATGTCAAAATAAGAAAATTGAAGCCTTCATTCCATATTGGCATAAATATACATATATCATGAAATATCATGCCAATGACAATGAATTATGCTAAAAAGATCATAATATGCATGAAAGTTATACAAAGTGCCAGGGTAGTAAAATAAATAATATGACAAATTATTCGCTTACCACATAGAAATGAGCAAGTGAAATCATGCCTTAAAAAGTAAAAGCATGAAAAAAATTGCAAATGCCATGTTAAAATTTATGAATATGAAAAAGGAACACCCTAAAGGAAGAACAATGATGATGAGAGAAGGATGAACCTACGGAGGTAATCAGTGGAGAGGGGGAAGGAGGAGATGAGGGAACAAACGATGGTGGAATATATAGAGGAAGAATTAGTTCATGTGGCAAATCTCTATGATTTCATATGATTGTGAGGGTAACAGAGAGGGTTGGTAGAATAAAAGTGAAGAACAAAAAGTAGGTTGAGGTATACATAGTGGTTTATAGCCACAACCACCATCTATACCTTAAAAAGTTGGAAAAAAAATCAAGTTGGTACCTAATAGATGACACTTATGGCTAGGAATCACCATCTAAAGTCTTCAAAAAAAAAGTAGCTACTATTAGACAATAGTTATAATATTAACACCACCATGTACATCTTAAAAATATTGGGTCTAGTGCCAGCCCCACTTTTCTTTTTAGAGTATTTATATATGACTTTTTTTATTAAAACAGCACTATATGTGTTGGCATCTATTTTTATTTTTGTAGCAGTGGTCATGTAAAGCCACGACTAATCAAATGCTTCATCATAAAGAGATAGAAACAAATTTAAGTATATGAATACATATTTATAATGTTTGATAGAAAATTAGGTTGAAACAAATGGATGGTCAATTAAATTTACATCATATTATGAGCATATTAGTTCAAAATCATTATTTTTAGTGGCACTAAAATGATTCAAAATGAAATATTTTGAGTGAATATCTACTCGCATATCATGTATTTATAATCATTGTACATACATTTCCTTATATTTTAAGAATGAATTATATAACCAATAGATATGGGTTGCTTTTATTTGAGATTGTTGGACTAGCACCAACATAGTTCATTTTTAATGTTGCATTTGCATACATGTTATGTGAGAAGAAAGATAATTATATGTGAGTACTTGAGAGGTTGAAGAACTTAATGGATTAGTTTAGATTTCCATCCACCATTATTATGAACAAAAAACTTGTTTTGATTTTAGTTGTATAATGTGGTTTCCCCATTTCAAAGCATTTATTATATAGGTTTCATAAAAATAAAAATGTGGAGAAAAGTGTATGAAAGTCTTTGGTAATGTATCAGTTGCACTTGGTTTTATGTTTGGATGGAAAAACTTGATAGATGTCACAAATAAAGAAATATACAAAGAACTAATTTTGTCACTAGAGAGAAAACATGTCTAGCTTATTTTTGTATCTAAAGGCAAACTAGCTACATCCATATAAACACAACAATATTTTTACTTTCTCTAGTCACATGTTTCATATCCATTAGGGTACAACAAATAGTTGTGAAATATTGTAACAACCTAATTTTAAGAATTGAAATTTTTTTTAAAGATTTAATCATGGAAGCTAAAATAATGAAAATAAATGGTGTTACTGCCATACTTGGTACAAATCCAATTTACTCTATCATTCTCATACAAAGTGCTAAGGTTAAAATCATTACTCCATTTAATTTAATAACATAATTACATGAAACAAAATAGAGAGGATAAATAGATAAGTATTGTACTAAATAAAAGAAACATCAGCGATTACAAAACTCAAAAGAGAGAAATAATTGAAGGACAAGGGGAACATCGCTAGTGGTTGATGGCACGGCAGGGAATAGGGAAGAAGAAATAGGGTGCGATAGGAAAACACTCTGACCATTCTAGTAGCAACCAATAGCTTGATGCTGGAGGCTCAAAACTCTGAGACTATGGTGCTGACTCTTTCCCTTAGAATCCTGCATCTCCGAATTCCTCTTACCCAAAATATAGGGGTGTGTATTTTTTAATATCCGCATCCAAATGGATTTTTTTTAGATATCTGATCTGACTGGATATTGGATACCCTACATCTGAAATCTGCATCTGAATACTCCAGATATCGGATATCCAAAATATCAAATCAGATTTCGGATATATTCGATTATTATAAAAAATACCCGATTATTAAATTTATATGTATGATCTATAATTTAAAAAATTTACAGAAACACTTGTTTAATTGTTCAACCTGCATACAAAAAAAATTAATACATGATTAATAATATCCACAATATACTATTACAGGAAACTCAAAAAATCCATATCCAAAAAATAACATTTAAATAACTTTATAAACATACTAGTAGCTCTAAACCTGCTTTTAAGTAGACTTATCCATGTCCAAAAGACAACCAGCTCAACTTATACAATCAGCTTGCATCTTCTAACTCCCAAGTAGCTAGCAATGAAATATACAAATCATACACATACTAGCATTCAAACAATAATCCTAGCTAGGCCTGCTGCATCATCATACAAAAATACATATGTGAGGCCCCTAATTTTTCAAAATAAATTCCCCCTACTTTCACTAGCCTTCCAAAAATACCAGGCCAAATAAAGCAAGAACTAATTACAAATGCCCCTTACTTAATTATACTACAATGGCCTTCCACAAATTACATATACCAGGCCAAGTACAACAAGAACTAATTACATATGCCCCTACTCGAATTAAATATCCACATATGACATTCACAAAAAGAGATTAGTTTTCCCTACTAATTAATTATATATATGCCTGATTGAAGTAATTTTTCTAAAAGATAGTAAGCTGCAAGTCAGATTCATACTCCTGTATAGCTGCACTCAAGTCATCTTTTGCTATAATACCAGTGCTTCAAATCTACCACCATAAAGCAAAACAAACATAACTTTATAGATCATGCATAGAAAATACTTGAAAACAACAATGAATAATAACTCAACTGATTCATGGCAACATTATATGTCATCAAACTCAGTGATATCTTATTCATCTATTTCCATGATAGAAGGCAGGAACTTAACATCTGGAAAAAAAAAAGTAGACTTGAATTAAAATGACATGATTATTAAAGATAACATAATAACATAATAGAAAAAATACTAAGAATAAATGATAAGAATAAAATAATACAATTACCTTCTTCATTCCTATTAAGATCCTCAAGACGTTCTTCAACATAAAGAGGCTCACCAGATGATCGCAACCAGTCTTGAGTGTAGATTAAAGCTTCCACCATCTAGGAGTTAAGGAACTCCAAAATGAATCTAATACACACCGGTGTTGAAAGAAGACTTAGATGCAACAATCGATATAGGCATAGTTAATACATCTTTGGCCATCAAAACAAGAACCTTAAAACACTTTCCATCATGCTTCCACCAAGAAAGAATGTCAAAATTTCTACCAGCAAGAGTAGCATATAATTTCTACTCTAAATACCTATCCAAATCAGTTTTTTCAGCATCCAAAGAAGACTTTATAGCTTGGATAGAATCTTTAACTTCTTTCTCAGTCATATCTCTTGCATTTTTCAGCATATGACACCCAAAATTAGTCTCACATTCAACCAAAACCAAAGATTGATGTGGAGTTGAAGAAAAATGAACCTTCAAAGCATAAACTCAAATAACTTCTTTAAAGTATCCTTAACTTTTTCAAGTAGCTCACATCCAACCTTAGCTCCAAAAAACTTATTAATTGCCCATTTAACATATTTTATTTTCCTCCTAGGGTTAAGGATAACAACAAAAAACAACAACATATTTGTATTTTTGGACTCTCTCTAGTATTTATCATATTTCCTTTTCACACTTAGAGCCATTGTACCCATGTCAAAATCATCACCATCACGTGTAATAAAAATCATATACAAAATCACAACAATCTCTTGCAAATACATATTCCCCGTAACATATAATGAACCATAAATTCTTAAAGTAGTGTCATAAAAATATTCTAAGAAAGGAAGTAAGACACGAATGTGGCCCAATCATCATCAGTAAGCACACCTTTTAGCTTCTCCATTTCATCATGATACTTTTTGTCTCTTTTTAACAAATCAAAAGCTTTCCTCAATTGCAAAGCAACATCTAACATTAAATAGGTAGAGTTCCACCTGGTTTCTACATCCAAGTAAAGAAGTTTTTTAGATTCAATTTTCTCTTAATCAACACATGTATTAAAATTTTTTATTCTCGTCAGAGAAGACCTCACATATCTAACAGCAAACCGAACTCTAAGAATATGATCACTAGAGTCATTCAAACCCTCCTTTACAACAATACTAAATATGTGGGTGGCACATCTTACATGTAAACAAGAACCATCCAAAACAGACCCACCCCCAACAATCGAGTCTTTCCCTTAAATAATCAACACATTTATTATTGGAACTCACATTATTAACAGTTATTGTTAAGACCTTATCAATATTCTAATCAAGCAAGAATCATTCTATAGACCACCCAATAACCTCACCAGAATGACCTATTATAGGACAAAAGTTAATAAATTTTTTATAGCTTCCAATTCTTGTCAATGAAGTGAGAAATTAGAACCATATAACCTATGTTTTGACATAAAAACCAAGCATCAATGGTGAGACAAACTTGAACTAAATTTTTCTTAAAGAATGAAATCAAATTCTTTTTCTCCTTCATAAACAATTCCAAAATATCCCTAGCAACAGTGGTTCGAGAAGGAAGTACAGCTCTTGGTTGTGTGACTTGCATATACCTTCTAAAGCCCTCCCTTTCCACATATCTAAAGGGTAGTTCATCAAAGACTATCATTTCAACCAATGATCTCCTATGATATGCACTATTAAATGACCAATTATAAAGACGATCCCCTATTAGAACTTTTTTGTTATCAAAAGTATCATTCCTAAGACCATATTGATATGCAAGAAGCTTTTAATTCTTTTCTACATTTGGCGGGTATCTTTTACAACATTTTAAGTGATTACTCAAGTTTAAAGTGCCTTTTAATGGAGAAACAAGAAATTGCATATTACAATATAAACACATTACTTTTTGGTCTCTCTTATCAATGCATGGAAACTTCTTAAAGTGTTCCCACACCCCTGATCTATAGTTCTTAATTTTAGGTTTTGCAGTATCACATGTTTCAACATCATTAGTAATGTTATGCGGAATAGGGGTTAGTGGAGCAGAAGGGATAGAAAACATATCTGATGAAAAACTTGGAGGAGGGCTCTTAGCTTCATCCCCAAGATCTATATTCTCTTCCATTATATAAACTTCGCACTACACAAGCATAAAAATGAAACACAAGTTAATAATTAGATTTTAGTAAGTTATTTTAGCAATAAAATTAAAACAGTAAAGCCACCAACAAGGATGCTGGAAAGAGACATTATTATTATTTTTTGGATAAATAATCACAAGAGTAGCAAAATAAAAAACAACATCATCTAAGCTTCTGGTCTCTAGACTCTCTACAACAGGACCTAGCATGGGCACTAGCAGGTACATGGCAAAACAAATCCTAACTTCCTCCAAGTTAGAGAGATCAACTAGCCCAAAAAAATGAGATAGAAGAACAAACAAGAAATAGTCAACATAGATAACAAAAAAAATCAGCATATAAGCCTAGAACATAGTAGAACACAAGCAAAAAAACAAAGCATCCCTAACCATCCCAAGATTCCTAACTGTAAATCGGCCAAAAAACCTAAATACCCACCCTTCAACTAAATCGATGATCCAGCAACAAAATCAACAAGAAAATCAACATAGAAATGGTTAAATCGGCCAAAAAACTAAATAAAAGAAAACTTAAAGAACTTTACCTCTTATATACTTACTATTTTAGCCTACCTTTGTTCGAAATACGAAGCCTAAGAATAAGGATCAAGTTAATAACACAGAAAAAATTAACCGTTGTAAAAAAATTCCAATGATAGATGATAAATGGCAAACAAAACAAAAAAAAATGAAAGGAAAGAAAGAAGAATAGCATAATAGGCTCACCTTGGATGATGAATAGTGATGAAATCAACAGTGAGTTAACAATGGAGCTCAAAATTAGAGTTCAGGAAATTAAGGGACTGAAGAAGAGGAGATCAAAGAGGAAGGAAATGGAAGAGGAGATCGAAGAGAAAGGAAATCAAGGAGGAAGGCTAAAGAACTAAACCGTGGAAGTAGAGTTAGGGTTTCATACTTGCATATCCTGCCTTTGTGACTTTGTGTGTGTGTGCCTGACTGCCTTCGTATTCGTAGTGTGTATGTGTAGTGTGTAGTGTGTGTGTGTGGGCCATGGTTTTTTTTCCCTCGTATAGATGCCTGCATGTGTGTGGGCCATGGCCACGGGCTTGTTTGAGTGCTTGTAGAGTGTGGTGTGGATGTTTATTTTAGATGTGAATTATTTTTTGGCTTGTGTACTATTGTGAAAAAAAAATGATCCAAACTTGAAGATTGAAAGAAAAAAATCATATTATAAATTGGATTAGGCCCAAATATAATGGGCTTATTATTAGAATTGGATATTTGTGGCGGATCGGATATCCGCTCCAATTTTAAAAAAGGGGATCGAATATCCAAAATTTTGGATTGTTTTTTTCGGATACGGATCGGTTTTTTAGATCTCAATTTTTTTTTGCACAGCCCTAGCAGCAACACATGACCACTCATATAGCATAGCTAATTCATGGAAAATAGTTTCACCCATCATCGTCTGGATAATAAGATAAAGTCCTTGCTCGAATCGGAAGACGATTGTAGCTTCACTAGAGGTTATACCTAGAGTAAATCTCAACAAATCTGTAAACTGCATGCGATACTCCCACACTGACAAACTTCCTTGAGTCAGTTGAATGTACTTCTTAAACTTATCCTTCTTGAGGCTCTCGATGTAGAAAAGTGTGTGAAGTGTTGTCTTGAAGTCTTCCTCAAATATCAGCAGTCGCCTTTGAACACGAAAACCTAACTACTACGCGCTTGCGGGTCCTCAAAGAAAGTACGTGGCTATACTCACCGTTTGCGTTTCTAGGCAATCAACTGCCACGAATGTCCTATCAAAATCTTGACTCCAAAGTTCTAGGATAACACGGTCTTCTTCTCCAGTGTAGGTTGGCGAATGATGACTTGAAACTCTCTAAAGCCAATCCTCTCATATACCCTTCTATGGGTGAAACGAGGCTATGTAGGATGAGACAGAGGTGGACGCTGAGCAAACTCCATGAAAGCCTCAAACGATCTTTTCAAATGGCCAACACATCCATTCAAGGCCATGATAAACTAGCTGGAAAAAAAAGGTAAACACATTAATAAAAGTCATATCTTACTAGCACATAACACATGAGAACAAATCAAGACCACTTAGTTTACCCACACTCAAGTACTCACAACACTAATTTGGGTTTAAAAACACTAAGAGGAAGAAACTAAATTTTCTACTTAAAAATATTTTGGATCGTGAGAACTAAATCTCTGACGGAAAACTAATTCTCAACAACCAAAAGTTCTAATACCAACTTGTAACACCCCAATTTTTAGGACTTAAAAATTTTTTTTTAAAGAGTTAATTACGGAAGCTAAAATAATAAAAATGAAGGGTGTTAGCACCACACATAGTACAAGTCTGATTTCCTCTATTATTCTCATACCAAGTACTAAGGCTAAAATCAATAATTCACTTATATTAATAACATGATTATATATATATATATATAAGAGAGGATAAAAAGATAAATATTATGATAAATAAAAGCAACATCAGTGATTACAAAACTTAAAAGTGAGAAATAACAAGAGGGCACAAGCGTCCAAGTACAACCAAAATCAAATACACCAAAAAGACACTGGATAGTCCTAGGATCTCAATCCAAACTATTAGATTTAGACTAAACTCAGAAGCTAACCTATAAAAACTACTACCCATTAAATAGGTAGGGGCCCACAAAAAGAACCTTAAGTTCAATTGTTCTGAGCAACTATTTATACTAAACCAATGTAAAAATCTAGCATGGAACACATACAAGGCATCACAACAATTGAAATATACGTGCTTTAATTGAAATAAAATAATCATTCATATTACCAAATACCACCAAGGACATACACTCTCATACTTGTTCATCTAAAACAAACTCAAACTTACCAATCGAACATCCAAGAGATGCTCTTGTAAGTATAATTATAATCAACCCAAAGCCCAAACAATAACGACATATCACATATCTCATTATCAACATTAATAAATCTCATAACACATGTAAGCTTACAAGCATAGACCAATAACAATCCATAGCATCACAAGTAGGCACGAAGGCTACTATCAAACCATAGGTAGGCACGAAGACTGCTACAGAACCACAGGTAGTCACAAAGGCTACTACCAAAACACATGTAAGTACGAAAGCTACTACCAAACCATAGGTAGGCACAAAAGTTACCACCGAACCACAAGTAGGCATGAAGACTACTACCAAACTATAAGTAGGTACGAAGGCTCCGACCAAACCATAGGTCCATAGGTAAGTACAAAGACTGCTACCTATTCATAGGTAGGCACAAAGGTTACTATCAATCCACAAGTAGCCACAAAGGACCAATCTAATAAGCCATCAATCATTTCCATTTTTATTACTCAAGGAGAGATCAATCAACCTAAAGACATTAAAGTACTCTAATTATACCGACACCTAAAGAAACACAATATGCAATCCCCCAAAATTTTAAAAACCTATAATATAATAAATAGCTTTTATTTGGAAAAAATTAGCTTTTAAAATTATTTAATTTAATTATTTTATTAATTTTTTAGTATATAAAGTTGTAAAGGGATATTTAATAAATTAAAATAAATATTTTATTATTTTGTCATACTCATTTTATTTAAATATTTTTTTAAACCAATATTTTACCAAAATTATCCTTTTTAAACCCATATATTTAATTATATCAAATTAAATTATTAAATAAATTTATTACCCAAAAATATTATACTCTATTAATTTATAAATTAAATAATTATAATTTCCCTATTTTTCCTTTTCCTTTTTTTTTTCTTTTCTTTCTCCTTTTCCTCTTTTTCCTCCTTTCCTTCTTTTTTTGTTTTTTTTTCTCCCTTCGGACTGCCCACACCAAGCCTGCATCCCCCTCCCCTGCGCGACTAGGCCACTGGCCCATCTCCCTTCCTCTTTCCCCGCGCACGTCGACCCAGCCCTAACCCCTCCTTTCTTTTCTTTTCTCACCCCAAACTAGGCCGGCCCGCTCACCCTCCTTTCCCATGCCCGGCTTGCTTCCTCCCTCTCCCTTTCTTTCTTTCTTCTTCTTCTTCTTCTACGCCCGACCTACACTTCGTCGACCACCCCAAGCTATGCCCGACCAACTCCTCCACGCCTTGCAACTACCACCCCAGCCTACAACACACCTGCCCCTACCTCCCTCTCTCTCCTCCGCCATTTTCCTACCCCTTCTCGACCTGACCAACCCCCTCTCACCTCACGCATGCCCCCTCCCCTTTCTTTCTCTTCTCCCCTTCCCTCTCCCTGCCACCCGAATGGCTGTCTGCCATCCTATAGGCTGCCCTATTCGGCCACCTACTCCCCTCTCCTCTCTCTTCTTTTTCTTATCCTCACTGACCTCTCCCCTGCCCATTTTGTGAGCCCTCCTTCCCTCTCTCGATTCCTTTCTCTCCATTTCTTCTTCTTTCATCCCTTCCACTTGTTTTGCACCGCCACCCAACTCTACTGCTTCCTTCACCGCACCAACCCCCTACACCACCCCTTTCCACCCTCTACCTCAGCCCTACACCGCCATAACACCCCCTAAGCCACCCTGCAGCCCCCTTCTTCCTCCCCTCTTCTTTTCCCTTCTTTTTCTCCCTTCCCGAAAACCTCCCTACAACCCCTCCTTCTACCGCCGTCCCGCCACCTCTGTCGCCTCCCAAGCCACCAACCCACTCCCTGCAACCTCCCCTACCACTCCCTCACCTCCTTTAGCTAAAACCAACCCTTTCTACCCCTCATTTTTCCCCTCCCTTTTCCTTCCTTCTCAGACACCTTCACCTCAACAACCACCTTCGCATCCTCGTCGTCGTTGCTGCTGCCGCCAATAACCCATCCCCAACCACCACCTACACCCCCTCTCCACCCCTAAACCCTTCCCTTGCCCTAAATTCTCCCCCGCCTGCCCTTTTTTCTAGCCCCAAAACCCAAACCTGAAATTAGCACCCCTTCTTCCTTTCATACCACCTTCGACCCCTTTTTCTTCCTTGCCTCACATGTAGCTCATGCTGCATGAGTAGTTGATTTTCTGCCTTCCTTTGGGTTATTTTAGTTAATAATTTTAAGGTATAATAATATATTAAGTTAAGTATTTTATTAATTAAGTTTCATAAAGTATTATGCTTTAGTTTTCTTATTTCTAATATGATAAGTACTCATATTATTTTTTTAGGTATTGGTTTTGCTAATCAAAGTTCGAATCTTTAACCGGGATACCGATAAGGTTTGATTTTTATGGGAATCAAGGTAATCGTTAAACCCCACTTAAACGCATGGATAAACATATTAGCACATTAGGGTTTTTAATATGTTATTATGCTTGATATACGTTGTTTAATATAATATAAGTAGTTTCTTGTGATGATTGATAAAAAGAAGAGCATGCTAGTTTATATGCCATGTATGGAAGAAATGCTCAAGGAAGGAGAACTGTCATTCAAGAATATGTTAAGTACTTATCCATGTTGATATATGCTATTGTAACCATTAATGCATGGTTAATATTATTTTGAGCCCTAGGGAATTTTAGTAATATGTCTTGGGCAAGAGTATGGCCTAATATGTGTAGTTGTTAATGAGTATTATGTTGAAATACAATAGTTGGTGGAGTTGAATAATGAGAATAGAGTATTAATATTTATATTTTATGTAGTGGTGATAATTTGATAAAGGTGGTGTAATAAAGGGTAAAATGGTAATTTTAGAAGAAATGGCAAAATGATAATTTTGGAAGTAAAGGGAAAAATGGTAATTTTGGAAGCAAAGGGCAAAGTGGTAATTATAATAATGGAAAAAGGGAATTTGGTGATTATAATAATGGATAAGGGTAAAATGGTATTTATGATAATGGAAAAGGGTAATTTGGTAAATTAACCAACAAAAGGGTAATTTAATAATTATAATAATGGATAAGGGTAATTCGGTAATTATGAAAATGGAGAAAGGTAATTTGGTAATTTAACCAACTAAAGGGAAAATTAGTAATGATGATAATGGAGAAGAGTAAATTGGTAATTTAACCAACTAAAAGGCAATTTGGTAATTATGAGATTGAAGAAGGGTAAATTGGCAATCTAACCAACTAAAGGACAATTTGGTAATTATGATAATAAAGAAGGGCAATTTGGTAATTATAACAATGGAGAAGGGCCATCTGGTAATCTAACCAACCAAATGAAAAATAGGATAAGTGTAACAATTATAAAAAGTGATTGGTAACCTAAACCGAGTAAGGGTATAGCTAGGAACAACTATGTGTATGTTAAGTGCCTTGTGTGCCATGTGTTATGCCATGTCATGTACTTTATGCTTAATGGCTAATTACTTGTAGCGCAGCTTGGAGTTGAGGTGTGCTTATGTGAATACCTTATCACATGTGTACCATGATGATATGTGTTGTGCTTACGATGTTATATGATGTGACCCTCTAAGACATGCATGCTAGGATGTTTAATAATATGATATGGGGTGAAAGGATAAAAAGGAAAAAATGGGAAGTGAGTTGACTAAGGGGGACATGAGATTGACCTAATTATCTCATGATCCATGAGGGAAAAATAAAATGAGGTTATGATCAAAATGAGCGAGTGATGTGAATCTTGCATGGGAAATTTCTAGGGTATGTATGAGGATGATCCTTACATAAGAAAGGTGCTAGGGTTTTGAGGGGCCAACTAGGGTTTCACAATCACATGTATAATTGGTGAGTAGAGTGATAGGATTTGGGTTGAATCTAAATGAGATGAGGTATCAGACGATAAAAGAAAGGTTGGGCCCATAGGTCCAATTAGGGTTTCAAGGGAAAATCCTAGAGATTGGTAGTGAGAAAATTTGGAGGTCATAAGGTGATAGGCATTAACCCACACCCTTAGGAGTTAGGTTTTCATTATGAGTAAATGGAAAGAGGAATGGATATCGGGGTGTGATACGAAGCGCAGGATTCTCAAGATATGGGATGGGCCCTCTCAAAAGGATAGAAGTAGACATGCATGTCAAGGGTGAAATACTTTCGAATAAAATATGAATAAGATACTAATCACTTAAAGAGGAAGATTGATGAGCCAGACCTAGACCAGTCCACCGGCGAATAATAGTGGCTAGGAGTCGGGGTGCCCTGCATGACCGGTCCAACTGCTATAATACTGGAGGATTCCGTACTCAACAAACCAAATGTAATAACGATAAGACATGAAAAAGACACTAAGTACTTATAGTGAAACACCATGTGAGTCGGGGCCAGACCGGTCCACAGTTGAATAATAATGGCCAGGAGCATTTTGCCCTGCATGACCGATCCACTGGCTATAATAGTGGGGTTCCCGCACTCATATGCATATATAAAATCTGAGAGATGATTGAATAATAATGGACTAATGGATTAAGGCCCTAAAAGTATCGATTGTTCATTAAGACCTATTAATATTTGATTGGCTTGTTAGTTATGTGAATGTATGGATGTGAATATTATGTATGCACCTGTCATTATGAACATATATAGTGTTGTATCATGTGTTGCATTGTGGGCCTACTTTTAAGTTTGTTTTAAAGGATTACTCAATATTATAGTACTAAAGGGTTCCATTCGTGGGGCCCCTACCTATTTAATGGGTGGTGTCCCTTGCAAGTCATTTCAGGTGTTATTCAAGTAGGCAATGGGAAAAAGCGTAAGGAAGTTATCTGGACTTGTAGGGTTTCATTCTTTCTCCCTTAACCCCTAATTTGAATGTAATCTATATTCTTGTAACCACCATCGGTGGATTCTATTCTTGTAAATGGTTTATTACGCTACTCTGATTTAATTATAGTTTGAGTTCTCATAAATTATATTTTACACTTTTAGCCTTAGCACTTGGTACTGGAACGGTAGGAATAAACCGGTCTGGTACTAAGTGTGGCGGTAATATCCTCAGAATTCACAGCTTGATATTTTGCTTCTGCTATTCCTTTTAATAAAACAAAATTTTTCAGTAGTGAATTTTTGGGGCGTTATACAATATTCTACCGACTATCAACCCAAGGACGCAAATGTACCCTAGTTACACTGATACATTAAGGTAACATAATACCCTGTTGACAAGGATGCCTAATCCATAAGTATGCATATCCCCTATCAATCCTCATAACTAAATAGAGTAAGATATAGGGCTTGGCTAGGGCACTATGACACACCAACAAAAATCCATAATCAATTATTATCTAAACCATATCTTTAGGATAGAGACCTCAAAAGAATCATCATTATCGATACTAAGGTCTTTCACTTTAAGTATTAGTATTTTAGTAAGGTGATCATGAAATCATATATAAATCACATAGATCCTATTTCCATACTTAACCATTTTATTCATTTCCAATTATTATGATACAATCATAAACATGATCATTATCAAGGTCAATCATAAAAATATATTAAGGTCGTCCTAGGCTCAATTATTCACATTTGGGCACATTAAGTCGAAAATAAACAAAATTCCCATGAGATAAAAATTACCACATTAACATCCTCTTTGATTACTAAAACCATTTCATTTATCAAATTGTCATGAAAAGTCTAAAAATAATAATTAAATTATCTATCATGAAATTAAACTATCAGATAAGCCAAATGACTATTTTGCCTTTATTAAAGATTCAGCACATAAAGCCCTAACATGTGTTTCAAATACACCCATGATCGCATAATCTTATGCTCAATAGCATATAATACACATTAGATATGATTGTCATGATAAATATCAAAACACACCTAAATAGACCAAATTGCCCCTATAGTACACATCCATAATTATTATTCAATAACTATATATATAAGCATGATTCATCTATCATTTTCCACGCACATGTCCTACATAATCATAAAGGATCATTGTTGCCACAATTTCTTACTCAAATTATTTTACATATGATAACATGCTTTTTTTTTTTTACCAATTTTCATGATAATAATAATAAACACATAATTATAAGATAACTAATTATGGTTAACATATTTTGTACACAAAACCCTAATGTGCTATCATGCGGTATTTATCATTTTAGTAAAGTATAAAATCTAGAATATAGCACATACTTAACATGGTTATACATCAAAATTTTAATGTGATATCATGCTATGTCTGAAATTTTAGGAGAGCATAAAATTTACCTAAATTACAGAAAATATGCAAATTGGCAGTATCCCACTAAAAATTACAATGCCTTATGCATCAAACTTTTGTACCTAAAAATAATAATACAATCACCAAATTAATATTTAACAAATGGAATAATGATTATAATAGTAAAATATTTAATTTTCAAAAAGATTAAAATACCTTTGGTATCAAAAATTCTTAAAACCTAAAAACTACAATAAGAGAAGAACAATTAAGAGTAGAATAGAGTAGAATAGAGTAGAATAGAGCAAATAGAAATAAGAGAAGGTTTTTGGGGGTGCTACACATCAATCCATTAAGAAGGAGAAGAGAAGAAGGATAAAAGGAGGTCAACAATGGCGAAGGTTTTGGTGGTGCTGGCAATGCACAAAAATGGAGGTCAAGGGGATCGTCATTGGTGGTTGATGGAACACAACTGGTGCAGGGATGGAGTTATGTCTGCAAGGCCAAAGAGGTCAAAAGTGAGAGGGAGCAAGGGAGGGTTGAATGAACAAATAGAAATATGGATGGAGGGTTGTGTTTGGTTTAGCTAATGCTAGAAGGTGAAACCAATTAGGTTCAAGGACGAGTAGGATGGATGAAGTGTTGTTTGGTTTTAAAGGAGAGGAAGGGTGCATGAGCAGGGTTATGGTGCTGTGATGGTGAAGTCAAACAAAGCCGAGAGAAGAGGGCAAGTTGGTCTAGCTTAAATTAAGGAAAATAGAGAGAGAACATTAATGTTTGTTAGGGGAAGAAATGCATGAAAACAAAGAGGTATAGAGGAGTGCATGTGTGTGTGTGTATATATGCATGCCTATGATTTGTTTAGTGAGAGAGGTGGGTTTGCAGTGGGGTAAGTTGATATAGGAGGTTGAGGGGGATGGTTCGACAAATGAGGGGTATAGGTAGCTAAGAAGTGGAGGGATTCAAGAAGGGCATCTGGGGGAGGGATTTTCTACACGCAAGGGGTAAATTGGGAGGGGTAAAATAGTATGTTAGGATAGAAATATTATTTTAGTTTTAGGTTTATTTTGGTTAACTTAGGATACCAGGAAGGAAAATTAATTCAAAAAAATTAATTTAGTTCAAGATAAGTTTAGTAGAAAGAAAAAAGGTAACATAATTAAAAAAAATATTTAAGAAATTATTTGGGTTATGGGTTAAAGATTATTAATAAAATAATTAGTCTAAGGCATAATGGATAGTTTTGAATAAAAAGACTAAATATCTAAAAGAAAAGGTTAGGAAATTTTGGGGTATTACAAATATAGTTTGCAATTTTAAATTATTTTTTTTACTTCTAAAACTATATAATACACTGATTTGTTAACAGAGTTGAAATTGTTCATAGATCTTTAAAGAAATTTTGCATGACATCAAGAGGTAGTATCAACACCATTAATAAAATTACAAAATGATGACAATAGAGCATCACAAGAGAGGTCTTGTCTAACTATCCCTTATTTTGCTACGGGTGTGCTTTGTGTCACTTTGAGAGGTTATGTGGCCTTATTTGCAATGAAGTTTATCAACAAAGAGTGCTTTAGAAGCAATGTTGTCGATATTCATAAAGAATTATGTGGTTACTATATGTGACATACACATGGGATACCATATATGCACGAGATAAATACATACATTCATAACTTCATTGAAATCCCTTTTTTAGCTATTCACCCATTCTAGAAGAAACTTGACATATATGGGTCCATTAATCTACCGGTAGTATAGGAGCCAACAAAGGTTGCATCTTATTTACTCCATGTTTCCATGGAAGCCATTATGAGTGAACCACCTATGATATAGAATCAGCTGGTGAGAAATTTATTTAATATTGATGTTCCCTAGAGTTCAACTCCTTAAAATCCATCAGAAAGACATTGTAAAGTTTATTCACATGACTCCACCAAAAGGGATCCTTTCTAGTTGGTATTACATTGAATAACAACATTTAAGTCTTTTAGGATCAACACAAGGTCTGGTCAAGTCATCTCAAAGTTGAGGTTTAGGTTCAAGTTGGGCTCAAGGACAACAATTATCCTTTATTTTTAATATTTCGCTGAGCCAATTACAATTTCCATACATTAGTCAACTGAATCAACATACAGTTGTGTATGTTAGTAGCTAGTATAATATACCAGGAGATAGGATTTGTGTTTTAAGATCATTAACATTTATTATACTAGCATATAAGGATTAGTTGGTTTAGATTTGTATAGACTTATATCACGAGATATTTTCTAGGTGAAATTTATAAATAAAAAAAAGGTATTTATATATCAAACGAATGATCAACTTGTCAAAAATATTGCTCATTAGGAAGGGCTAATTCATATAGCACATTGGATGATAATGCCAAATATTATTCATATTGTTGTCACCCAAAACACATTACTATTTGAATATTCAATTCCACCATTAGTGGCACAACATGATGTTCAGAGCCCTGAAAATGACATTACTATATGTTTATTTTGGAAACACATGCTTCATTATATATTGTTACATATGATTTTACATCATTTTTTTCATCCACACTAACTCTTTATTACAGCCTAATTCTTATAATAAATCATATTGTAGCTATATCTCTTAAACAATTTTCCAATGCCACAATAGGGCAGGTGCCATAATACTTT
Source organism: Tamarix austromongolica (assembly GCA_039764185.1). NCBI lineage: Eukaryota > Viridiplantae > Streptophyta > Magnoliopsida > Caryophyllales > Tamaricaceae > Tamarix > Tamarix austromongolica. Next base: position 11,986,840 of record CM077818.1, read on the forward strand.
TGGTTTCAACATGGAATACATTATATTTATTAAGATTTCCACAACTTTATTCTTTATCAAGTGATGTCAGACAAAAATAGAGGAACTAATTATAGTATCTTCGGACACAAAATAGGATAGTGGCTAATTTAATCTTTCTTAATTATTTAGTTAATATTTATTTAACTATTAAAACATTTAAATGTTTTCAAATTTCTATTTTAATGATTTAAATGTTATGAAAAAAAATTGATTTGCTCATTTATAATTTTAGCCTTGATGAACTACCAAATCTAAGTGTTAGCTCAGCGTGGGTCATGGTTATTGCTAACATTGAGAAGCATGAGCCATGTGTCATTGCATCCCTTAAGCATCATGATATCAATTTGTTTATACCCTTGAGGACTGTGATCCTTTTCCATTATTACTCTTGAACAGCATCAACCTTGGTCACAACTACCCATGAAGTATGTGAGCCTTAGCGGCTACCTTAGCCCCTTCATTCATGAAAGTTGTACATATGTAAAGGTGTTATCATCATCATCATCATCATCATCACATATGAGGCTACTTGTCTCTTTACAATGATCATTAGTTAGTAATTTGGCACACATAAATTTTATTTGATTTTAAATTTTCATTAAAAAAACCTTTTTGATCCCAAATAATAGCTTTATAACCCCATCTATATATATATATATATATATATATATATATATATATATATATATATATATATATATGCCATAAATTTTATTTGATTTTAAATTTTCATTAAAAAACCTTTTTGATCCCAAATAATAGCTTTATAACCCCATATATATATATATATATATATATATATGCATAAACATATATATATATACATTAATTTTGCATTATTAATAGGCATAAAACACTAACATTAAGAGTTTTGGCCAAATCATGCTTATATAAATGGTTAATTTGTTGCACAATGGGCTCAATTTTCAACTTTGCATGGTGTGAATGAAGGGTTAAAGTCTCTCATATTGCTAGATTGTATGTTAGTAAAAGAGAGTGGACAATGCTTCAAATCATATAGGACATGAGAAACAATTTAGTGTACACATCTTTATAGTTATGCTCCTTAAATTGTGTTTGGTAAATTAATACATTTTCCTTCTAGGTGGTTGAAAAAAAAATTTAAAGCATGATCACCATTTTAATACGAACAAAAAAGCACGTGTCTTGCAAGATCAAGATATTTTTTGGCTATAATTTTAGCTTCACCATTAGGTTATGAAGCCAAATCTTTCTCCATCATTGAAGAAAAATATCAATGAGTATATAGACATACTAAGCCATATAACCATAGTATCCTTTGATTCCACTACCAGTGATCCAAAAATACATGGATGTAGAAGGTGTTAACCCTCAACCCCATTGGTTAAACATGTATGAATAGTAAACTTTATATCTCTTAAGGAAAGGTATCCTATTTTTCTTCACATATAACGTGATAGATTCCTTGTCAATTACTTGTGTATATCTGAACAAATGTCTAACTTGATCTAGCATATACGATTCTACTAGACTCAAAGAATGTATAAATTAATGTCATAGGATAATTGCAGTTAAGATATGGTACTTTCTATGGATCTCATACGACTTGTGAAATAAGAATTATACTAAACAAAGATATTACTATCATAAATATATAAAAAATATGATCATATAAGAATTCTTTTGACATAGACATACAATCAATCACACTTTGGTAGTACTCAAGCCTCATCTGTCTTGTCAAAAGATTGATTGTAAAACCACCTTTGAGAATGGAATGTGTTAGGATTCTAATCACTCCAAACAATTATGAAATTAGGAAAATGTTTGTATTTATAAGTTTTCTATACTATTCATTGTCTAGAATTATAATTAATTAATAAATCCATGTATGTATTATGCAGTTGATAATTATAAAATTATTTATAATAAAGTTGTACATTTGACCATCTGAGTGGCATCAGCTCTAGATGTTATATCGAGATGTATATATAAGAAATAAAGTAATGCCACTCTCTGCACATAGTATTTAACAATGTTTCGATCATGAAGAAACATAATGTAGTATAGGTTAACTTGATCCGATGACTTATTGGCAAATATGGACAAACAGAGCAACTACAAAAGGTAAGTGACTATGTTCCCCTTAGTTCCTAACCATTATGATTCATATATTTCTTAAAGATATTTGAATGACAAGACTCCTCTCTTTTTCACTACCTTTTCATCCTCCACTTCCATACCAAACAAAGCATCCAATATATAAGCCACTACAAGCACAGTCATAAGAGGTAGTTAAAATTGTTTATAGGTGGCAGTTTTCAACTACCATATATAGTGTATACGATGGTTTGAAAGCCATTGTATATGAGCCCAATATTAAATTACCTTAAAATGATGGGAGAAACAACACAAAGATTTAATTAGAAAAAGTACCTTAAAAAATAGGTAATACATGGTGGTTCTTAACTAAAATTGCCTTAAAAACCCTCCTAGGGCAATTTTAGGTGGAAAGTGAGAAGACTTATTATGATAATTTTACTGAAAGAACCACCGTATAAAGGCCTCCTAAATTCCCTCCCAAATTTTTTTAGTGAATATTTATCCTAAGGTTATTTAAATACAACTATTGTGTATCTATGGTTTTTTATTATCAAAATTACACCTGCCATATTCCCTAGCTCCCTACATTTAATTCCTACACATTTCTAAATCACTTGTACACAAACATTAATACTTGTGTACACTTATAACATCAATCTACATCGAATTGAAAACTAAAATGTACCAAGATGAGCATATATATATGCACACAAACACACAAACACACACACACACACACACACAAACACACTTACAAAATAACATTAACACTTATAATTCCACAAAATAAAAAATTTGAAATCGACAAGAACTTAAAAATATACTCAAGACTATATAAATTAACAAACCTAGATATCAAACTCTAAGGTATAGGCTAATCATTCTTTTCTAACTTTGTTGATCTCTACATTTGAATAAACTCATTCACGAGACGAGAAGGCCTACAACAAGAAATGATTAAGCTTTGCTTAGTATTTGAACTATATTAAAGAAAATCAATTTTAATTTTATAATAAAAAGTAATTCTTGCCTCATATTTTCCGTTTCATCCTCAACCAACCTCAGCTAATGGTGTCCCTCATAAATTCCAGTACAAAATATTTACAACTAAGACCATCATTTTCTTTAGGACACTACAGTAAATAGATTTTATCTTTTTAGTTTCATACTAAACATAAGAGATCAATATGATTAAAAACCAAAAGTGTACATACCTTACATATACACTAGTTGTGTTGGAGTTTAGTTATCTCCTTCTTTCAACTCAAATATCTTTTGAATTCTCCAATTGATATAAGTAGCCATATAAATTAATAAATAAATAAAAATTAAATAAAATATCATTAATAGCATAAATATTTACCTATTAACAATAGCTTTTAGATCATCTTGTTGGTTTCCTCCTTAGTAATTGAACCAATATGCTACTCTTGACAATGTCTACAATACAACCAAATTCTATTGCTCTGTAAAGGAAAATGGAGCAAAAATGCAAGAGTATGGTACCACTTCCATCACATTAAGCACATATTGAACACATTCTATATTTTGGACATTGGATAATGCTTGGGAACATAGAAATTGAGATACATCTTTATTCTCACCATTTAAGAATGAGTCCTTTAAGAGCCTATATAACTTTATTTATATTTTGTATGTGTGTGTGTGCATAAATAATGTTTTAAAATAACATTGTTGAATATAGCTATAAACTTAAATGTATCAAAGTACTTGATATATGTTAGTACAAGTTAAACTTGTAATATTCCTCTTTGTAATAGGTCTGAGAAGTCTTTAGATCCTATCCACATATCGACTTCAAATCCTTTAAACATTAAATTAGTTGGGATAATAACATTGATGTTATTGTCTCCTATATTTATAGATTGAACTAAATATAACCTAGAATTAGGATCTAAGTATTTACGCTTGATTGGAGCCTTTGAAAATCTAGCATATCATTCATCATACTCATTCTATTTTTACTCCTTCTTACTTTTTTTTTTCCTATGATTCTACTATTTTAGGTATAAATAAGGGAAAATATAATCAATTAATAAAAGAAATAAATTAATAGGTAAAACATGATAATGTTAGAATTACCTGCTTCTTGACAATAAATAGACCAAAATGTCATCCTATGAAATTTCCTACAAGTACATAAAGTTTGGGTCTTTCATACTTCGAATCATGAGTAAGTGATGGATAAACCACCTGACCATGATTCCAACGCATACTTAGGAAAGATTGTGTCAGAAAGGACCCAAACTTTATCAGCCTCCGATACTTTAGTATGAAGGACTACATTGTATTCTATATGTGCTTTAATGGTGGGCATAATAGGCCCATTCTCTTTAGTGATCAAGTCACAAGGATAACAACCCTATAATAGTCAAAATTTTCATCCATAAGAGAAACGATCTAGTTTAATTTAATTGATAAAATTATTAAAATTTAGAGTGTATTACCTCTTCAGCATGGGAAAAAGATCTAGGAGAGCCACTAGATGTAATACTCTAAATGTTAACATAACCCTAATCCCAAGTAAAAATCTTATAACCTTATTCTAATCCTAAGTAATTGATATTTTTATCTTACCCTAATTTATTAATCCTAAAATAAATCCTAATCCTGATTCTAGATCATTAATATTTTAAAATAATCCTAACCCCAGATTATTGGTAAATTATTTTTACATTAATTTCCTAATATGAAATTTAAGCTTATTTCTAATCTAAACCCAAAATTCTTTTTTTCTTTCTTTTTTATTCTTTTTTCTTTCACCTTTTTTTTCCTTATCCCTTGTGACTATCGATCCTTTCTTCCCATTCCCCTTATGGTCATGCAAACCCCCTTTAAATGGCTGCTTCTTTCCATTTCCAACTCTGCCTTGCACATATCCCTGCACCCTAGTTGTACTAGCTAACACACCCAGTCTCATTCTTCCCCATTCTACTTTGCATGGAAGAACTAAAGCCATGCCAAACCATAACCAACCTTGACCTTTTACCACTCCAACTTCACACCCTCAACCCCCTCATACATCTAGAAATACTCCTCTTCACCTCTTATTTCATGTTACAACTCATAAACTCTCCCCAACTTCTTCTTCCATTCACAACATCATCCCCGTCAAGCTTTAACATTTTCTTCCAATGAAGCTTTGTGTAGTTTATAAAACTCACTCATCATAGCCTTGGCTACATAAAAATTCCATGATCAATAACCCTATCTATGTGAACTTATCATGTAACCCCACTATTTTTGTGTTACGCCATCACGCAACAACCATTACCACACCCACCCACACTTTAGTTGCATTAAACTTTCACGATGCACCTCCACTTCTTACATAACATTCCCACTCATACCACCCTCATTTACAACCTCAAAATCAAGCATCCATCACCCCCTTGCATCACTCCTTCATATCAAAACCACCCCAAACACACTACAAACCCATACTAAACCACCACCTCTCGCATCAACAACACATGCCAAGCCACCACCCCCATCATTAAAAACTCACGTCAACACCACCCTATATGTATCACTTCTTGATGCAAAAATCCTGGTAGATTTATCACATGTTGATGATGTACCCCTCAGAGTTGTATCAATTTCTGCCACAACTAGTTTAACCCTTGCGCACCTTGGTTTACTTCGATTTTACTCCAATTTTTTCCTTCTTTACCTTATATTTTACTTATTTGTCTTATTTATTTCTAATAATTTATTAAAATTAATTCTTAGGTGATTTTTTTATGATCTTAGACGAGTCATCTTAAGGTTATACATAATTAGAAACCAGAGACATTTTTAGTAAGGATACACGCCGGTTTTATATGCAATGTTTATAACCATATGAAATATCATGTTTGGAATCTCTATATAGATAATGTCATTATGATAATTTTTTTGTATGACATGTTATGGTACGATGATGTTGTATTGAATCTATGGAAAGTAAGAATATGTGAAGTGTCATCTCATTTTTATACCTAAGTGTGTTGGTATAAACCATGATATGTTAATTTTGTTTGATGTAAAGTGGTTTATGAATTTGATCAATTAATTTCATAATTATATATATTAGAATTTGGAAATCATTCATATTGGAACTCGTAGGTTTTTTTGTGAAAATGGGCATTTTGGCTATCTTAAGGGTAATTTTGTCAATATGGGTTAACTATGGAATATTTGGTATTTTAATGTGTTAAATTGGTTAAAATTATTATAATATATTATTTAGGATATTTTGAGTAATTATTAATGTCCTACATCAAATAAAATGAAGAAATAGCTTAAATTGAGAATAATAACCCTAGAGGCCAGTCATCATTGCATGTGTAAAATGTTGGAGTTAGACCTTGATTTTTGGATATGTTGTTAATATTGTAATTTTAGGAATTTTTAACATATTTGGTGTTTATATAGGTATTATGGAATAACTTATACCTAGCTTGTGAATTTAGGATTCCATAAGGAATTGAGAAAAGTAACCCTAGAGGTAGGTTATCATCACAGGTGTAAAACATTGGAATTAGATATATATTTTTTAATATGATTTTAATAATAATATTTTTTTAAAATTTATTAAATTTGGTAGTCATATGAGTTTTATGGGAAAATCTATGACTAAATTATGAAATTAGAGTTTCATAGTGATTTATAAATAATAACCCTAGAGACATGTTATTATTGCACATGTAATACGTTGGACTTAAACCTTCATTTATAGATATTTTTTCAATAATCATATTTTAGGAATTTTTATTAAATTTTGTGGTTAAATAAATATTATGGGAAAAGTTATGCTCACCTTGTGATTAGGGTTTCATAGAGGTGGGGTCATTATTGCATGTGTAACATATTGGAGTTAAACCTTAATTTTTAGGTATGTTTTCAATAATTATATTTTAAAAATTTGTAATATTTTTTTTAAATTAGTATTATTGGAGGCCATATGCTCACCTTGTGGAACTAAGGTTTTCTTAAAAGAAATATAGGGTTTTTCCATAGAGGATGCTCAGATATTCATGTGGTTGTGTTTTATGTGTTTTGAATGATTATGTTAAGTTTTGATATGTATTTTTCATATCCACATATGTGTCTGCATGATTATCTTTAGATAAATAACAATAAATAAGATATTAATGCCTTTAATTAAAAGATCACATGAGTTAAGACAGGTTATACCTGTGTGTCTCACTGAACGAGAATAATTGTCAGAAGCATTTTTCCTTGAGGTTGTACCTCTTTGAGTGTCTAGGAGGATTTTTCCCTAGGGACGTACTTATCTGTTCCAGCAGACGAGAATACTGGCCAAGAGCATTTCAACTTGGAGGTCTACTTGTCTATTCCATTAAACAAGAATAGTAGCCAAGAACATTTTTCCCTAGGGTTGTACTTGTCCATTCCAGTAGATGAGAACAATGGCTAGAAATATTTTTTCCCTAAGTTTGTATATTTTGCATACCATTCTAGTAGTTACAAATAGTAGAGTCACTAAACTCAATATGAATAAGAATATGGATCTATATTATATCTAATAATGGGACCTGGAATAAGTTCTCATCTTGTATTATCTTATGTCACTCTATATGCATATTTATTTATTCATGTGGCATTATGACATTGCATAAATTTATTATGATGGTATTGTTACTTTACTCAGTACACAGCATGTTGATCATCATTTTTATGGAAATCGCTCATTCCTACAAGCAATCTGGTTACTACTCTTGATGTACTTGCCTTTGGTGAGTGAATAATCGGATTGGTATAAGTATGATTATCAATATATTTCTACTTCTATATGGACTCCTTGTTCTCTATTTTCATTATACATATTCTTTCTAATTCATATCATGTATAAGGGTGGAATCAAGTGATTCCCGCACCTGATTCCTAGGTATAAGGTTACTTTTGTCTTGCACCCAACATAAACTATGTATAATAAGTGCATATTCTATGTTGCATGTGGTGAAACACCTTCATTTTATTTTTTATATTCTATAATTAACTCTTTAAAAAAAATTAAGTCCTAAAAATGAGGGTATTACACTAGATGTCAAGGGTACAAAGGCATACTGTGAATAAGGCCTTTCTTCCATCCTCTTCATCATTGCTTGTTTGGTTAGCCTTAATTTATCCCCTTATTCCTTTAGAGCCTTAAAATCTTCCTTTAGAAGGTAAGAACTAGTGGCTCATCCACGACCACCATGATCCCTAGTCCCCTCTGATTGAGTTAAAAGGTTATTTGGGTCTTTAGCATCAAAAGCATATAATACAGGATCATTTCTTTTACCCTTATATAAGAGAAATGGTTATGATTAGATAAAAAATGATATTCAAATATCCATAATTTAGAATAGTCAAAATCTTATGGTTTTCTCAATCATTTGTGTAGTTGGTTCATTGACTGCCTTCCCCTTACCATTTATTCTAGCCTCAATCCAGAGGTACATAGGGGTATGTTCCCTCTCCACTTCTTCCTCTCTCTTTTTCTCCTATTTCATCAAATAAAAACAATTTATGTGTATGATTATTTTGAATGATATTAATGTATAATTTCAACACAATAATTGTATGATAATTATTAATTTCTTACTAATACTTCTCTAGTAGCCTTATCAACTTTGATTCCTATATTATGAGAGTATAAGTTTGTATTCAAATTTGTTTTATCATTTTGGCTCATCTCATGTAGCATTAAAAGCATCATCTAAATATAAATTGAAGTGTATGATAATAAAGCATTTTTAAAGCATAATATTTTGAGTTGACACATACCAAAAAGTTTGGTGAATTCCTCCAACTAATAAACTCTTTCTATTGATTTAGGGCAAGGATGTCAGCAAAGCCTTCTAGCGAGGTGGCTATGAAAGCGCCTTCATCATTTATCATATAATTCTTATTAACATCTTGATGAAGGGTAATTCTAGGACTTCTGATCTATCCATGACTTAACATCTTAACAAATCAAAAGCTTCCTACAATTTTCACCCACATTTAATCTAATCTAAAAAAAATCTCAAACATTAATATATAATTAGTAAGATAATAATGATATATTCTATATTTAATAAATTTCAAACCATATCATCGTATTAGTCCACACCCTATCCTTTAGCTCTCTAGTAACAGCATGCCAATGATGATAAGTGATAGGAATGTGTTGATGGATTAAGGTACAGTAGTAGCTAACACACTTGACCCCATTATCTCTAATTGGCTCCCCTTTAGCATTGAATTTAACATCCAAACTTATGTTTTGGTTTATGTTTCTAGAATTATCCATCATCCCTATTCTTCCTCTATTTCCTTTATTCTCCTATGTATCATCTTGACATACCTTACCTGAAACAATAAAGTAAACAAATATATGTCATTCTCAATATTATATAATATGGAATAATATGCAAAAATGTACATAACATTTAAAATTAAAGTTGGATATATAAGCTCACATACAAAAATAACACTAACTACTCATTGGTGTCTCTTGTATCTATGAATTTTACCCTTGTTATGCATAAACTCTTATTCAAGTATAAAAAACCCTTTCTCGTGATCTTTCTATGCATAAAAATCATTAGTAATGTCATAAATGTTAGAGAGAAAAATAGGTTGGTAGTTAAAACATTATCCCCTGGTATGTTATCATCTTATTTCTTAGATGATAAGACTATGGATCACCATTTATCAATTGGATCAGTCACATAGAGTACATGTTTTCCTTGTGAAGCCAATATAAAAGGATTATACTTATGACCGAGTCAAGAAAAATCAACCCTTGTAAACCCCACTTCCTTTGTAGAAACACCTGTTTGAGTATTAATCTATTTACATCCGAATAAAGGATCCTTAAAATTAGTGTAGTACAATAGCCATATGAACCTTAAAATTAGTGTAGTACAATAGCCATATTATGCTCAATCTCCCCATAGTAAGTCATTGATACAAAAGATTTTTAGTTGTGGCACTTGACATGTATAAAGCTCTTGAGGCTATACTCACATTGTTGTTATGCATGTTGTTCTTATCATCTTTCTCTTTCGTGTAAAAATACAATCATTGGTCATAAATGAGTTGTAGGACAATTATTTCCTATGAGGAGGATGTGAAAACCAATAAAAATTAATATTAGATGAAAATGAGTATGATGACGACCACTCCAAAAATGAGATAGTGAATTGGTCCAATACCCATTTCTCACTCCTAGATGGGTTCAAAGCCCTCCAAATATCCATGTGCTCTCTCACATATGGATCGATAACATCTTTATTATGAAGGATATAGAGGTGAAATTGTTAAAATACATTAGAACCATCAGTGATGAGCATACAAAAGCCTTTACCCCTTTTCCTTTTATCGGTATATCTAAATGTTGTGGTATAAGAACATCAAAGGTATTGGCATCGAGTAAGAACTCATAATAAATTTAGTCACTTCTCCACTAGATAAATTTTGACAATAGTATATTTCCCCAAATTAATAGTTGATAGTAAAGGCTTAAAATAATTTATAAGACTCTCTATATCAAAAGCCTATACCTTTTTTTTGGAAAAATTACCCTTGGAGAACTTCATAATTAAGTGTGTTTGGCTTGAAATAATCTAAGGATAGGTGACCTCCTAGAAATTTTCTCAGGAACCATGTGAATGACGAAAAAACACACTAAAAAAAACTTATGTTGATATGTAGAGCTATTCATCAATTCCCAAGGTGCTTTAGGTCACTACCCTCAATTGGTGTATGTTGGTGTGGCCATTTGTGGGGTCTAAGTGTTATAGATGTATCATTTGGGGGTGTTTGAATTCCTCACTTATCCTTCTAAGACTTTCATAAACCTCTCAAATGGATGTATTTAAGGTGAATGACCTAGCCTTCATAAGCCAACATCTTTAACCAAACGGACAATTAAATGAAAATGATCACATAGAAAGATGGAGGAAAATACATCTCAAGTTGGCACAATATAATTACAATCTCTTTCTATAATGAGTCCAATATCACGGGATCAATAATAGTACTACAGATTCCCTTTAAGAAGAAACAAAATCTAATGATGATACTATGGATATAATTAATTAAAATAGAGCGTATAACCACAATAACAAATCTTGAGAATATGATGATCATATGATTTTGCACTAACTTCAAATCTTATATTGAAATGAGACTCTTGACATTTGATGTATATCATTCTAAAAACTTCACCCATTAAAATACTTGCATAAAGAGATCTTCTATTTTTTTTTAAAAAAAAAAAGAGAATAATACATAAGAAGTAAAGAAGTTCTATTCCTCACTTATGCAATTCTGTTCTTACACCCATGTTAAGTAAGTATAAAATATCATTGATGTAATTTGTTTATATTTTTTTGGTATATTTATAAGCATGCCAATAAAAATATTGGATACATTTTTATTGATATGCGACACATCAAGACAGTGTCACGTGTATAAGCTTTTATATTATAGAAGGTCAGAGAATTGAAATCATTTTCCACCCACCTAAAAGAACTTGATTATTTTTCCTTCTTACAAAATGTTAGGTTTATGTCTTTCACCTTCTCCAATACTTTTTGTACCATAATAGGATTCAAAATTATTAATTCTATAACTTAACCATTAAAAGATTTCATTTGCCTATGATAAGGGTTGTAAATGAACTATGTCAAGCTTAACACTCCCAGGCTTGGGTTTAGCTCATTTTATGAACAAGCATAAAAAAAGGCAAAGGCTCGACTTTGTTGACTACATAGATCAATCAAAATTTTTTTATGATAACAAACTCAATTATGAATTTAACTTATATTATTAAATGTACATGTGTATCATAGCAAAAAATAAAGTATTCAACAGTTAACTAAGTCAAGGAGTGCTCAAGAGATCAAGTTTACAAATCATATCCCAAGCACAAAAAAGAATACTCTAGCCTCAAGAACTTCAATTTCCTATGTGGAATACACAAACAATGAAGGGATAAGCAAGTGTGCTAAAAAAAATGAAACTCAAGCTTCAATGAGTATGTTATAATCTTAGGTTTTCCATACATATGAATTACATATTGAGCACATAGGTTTGTCAATGATTTGATATTTATAATCCTATTAAAAAATAAATTTTAAAGATCTTAAAGCACATTCATGAATTAAAAATATTTCCAAGTATTTATGCAAAAGATTATCTTAAATTGATTTTACTTTAAGCCTTTTTGCATGTGATCTTATTTGTAAAATTCACCATAAAATATATCGAAATTATTTTTAGGTTAATAAACATATTTGAAAATATTGAGATGTCTACTTTACAGTAGAAACAATAATACTCAATTTCAAGCTCCATAGCCCCAGTTATGGTATTTTTTGTAAAGGTGTGCAGTGCTGAAAGTTGTTTCACTAATCGAGTAGTTTCTCAAAACCAATCGTTTGGTTTGAAAACCAATCATCTGGTTTACTATCTAGAAAAATGTGTTTAAGCCTCTGCTTAAACCTATTGATTGGTTTGTCAAAACTAGTTAACTAGTCTATCAAAACCAGTCAACTAGTCTAAAAATCGATTGATTGGTCTAGGCATTTATAAAATATCTACCCATTAGAATTCGATTGTTGGAGTACTTTTTGCACCCAACGGCTAGTGCTAATTTTTTTCATATTTTATCACTATAAATAAGATTTATTAGACTTTAATAAACATCAAAGCACAACTCTTCTAAAATCATCATTTTCACATCTTATAAAGAATTAAAGATATATTTTGTTTTACACTTTTAAATCTAAATCAAACTTTTCTAGTGCTAAATTTGTTCTTCAAATTTAGCTAGATTGTTCTTACACTTGTAATAATTATTCATCTATATTGTTTACTTCCCTCATATTTGATTATACACTTTTATTTATATATTTTATGCGGAATCAATTGTAAAAAACAACAACACTCTTCAAAACTCATTATCAAGAAGTTGTGTATGTCTAGAATTCCTAGAGAGGTTATGGGCATAAACCTAAAGAGTTTAACTTGTAAAAGGTGTCAATCATCCCTTAGATAGGTCATTTAGATCTTAGACTCATAAACCTAGAAGAGTGATCATCATCAACACACAATATAACAAGATTTTTAAATCCAAAAGGAAAGACCTTTTGGTAGTAGATGTAGATGTGCATTAGGCTCTTGAACCACTATAAATCATTGTGCAAAATGAAACATGTCAAGCTTAACACACCCGGGCTTGGGTTTAGCTCATTTAATAAACGAGCATATAATAAGACTCGGGCTCCATAAAACCCCCAAAATCACAGTTAAAATTTTTTATTTAAATCAAACAAATACAAGTACAGGGGTGCTACTGCCGTAATTAGTACAAGCCTGGCCCCCAGCCAATCTCGTACCAACCACAAGGCAAAGATAAAGGTTTCGCAAGACATTAGACATACTTAAAATAGAGATTCATAGAAAACCAAAATGTTCATAACACGGGAATCAGAATGCACATTAAAACGTAGGTACAACCTAATAGAGTACATAATCAAAGTTCAAAAAAGGAGTAAAAGGTACAATGCAATAAAACAAAGCCGAAAGAAAATGAAACATAAGTAAACTGAGGTAAAAGAGAGTCCGTGTAACACTCCCAAAATTCACTACTGAAAAATTTCGTTTTATTTGAAAGAGTTAGCGGGAGCAAATTATAAAATCATGAATTCTGGGGATATTACCGCCACACTTAGTACCAGACCGGTTTATTCCTACCATTCCAGTACTAAGTACTAAGGCTAAAAGTATAAAACATAATTTACAATCCATCTTTAAATCAGAGTAGCGTATTAAATCATTTACAAGAATAAAATCCACCAGTGATGGTTACATTAACAACATTAACATTAAAACCAGGAATTTAAAAGAGAAGGAGAAAAATGCTAATGGTTCCAGATAATTCCTTACTCTCTTTCCCGTTGCCCACTTGAGTAGCACCTAAAAAGACCTGCAAGGGACACTACCTATTGAATACGCAGGGGTCCCATGAATGGAACCCTTCAGTACTGTGGTACTGAGGAACCCTTTAATACCACACTTAAAAACAGGTCTGCAATGCAACACATAATGCAAGCTATATACATATGTAATGAGAGATGCATACATAACAATCACATATATAACAAGGCCGCCACATGTCAATGAGTTATAAAGTACGATCGATACTTTTGGGCCTTAAGTCATTAGTCCATCATTATTCAATCATCTATCTAGTTATATCCAAGTGAGTGCGGGAACCCCACTATTATAACTGGTGGACCGAAATACATACAGGGCACAACGCTCCAGACCACTATTATTGCCGGTGGATCGGTTTCCAGGGCAGAACGCTCCTGGCCACTATTATTCGCCGGTGGACCGGTCTGTCCCTGATTCACAAGGTGTTCCACTATAAGTGATTAATATCTTTCCATAATTTATTCACATCCAATGCTTGTTTTGTTAAGCTCGGGACCCCCACTATTTTAGCCGGTGGAGTGGAATACATATAATCATCATCCAGGGCAAGACGCTCCTGGGCCACTATTATATCCGGTGGACCGGTACTCATAATCACTTGCCAGGACAACACGCTCCTGGGCCACTATTATAATCGGTGGATCGGTACTCAATATCATAAGTCAACTGGGCCCGGCTCATTAATCTTTCACTTTCGTAATTAGTGTTTTTCCTTTCTTTATTCAACACAAAAATTCTATTTATTTGCCTCGGACGGGAGATCAAGAACCTGGGACACAAAGGTACACCGGTCGTACCGGTACATATAAGCTACTCAGTACCCTTCAACCACGAACCCAGGGACGCAAAGGTACCTTGGTCGTACTGGTGCATAAAGCTACTCAGTACCCTACCGACAAGGATACCTAATCCATAAGTACGCATACCCCCTAACTAGGTCCGTAGAGCTAGATAGAGTAAGATATAGGGCCTGGCTGGGACACAAAGGCACACCAGCAAATACCAGAATAATCGTGGACTAAACCACGTCTTTAGGGTAGCGACCCCTAAAGAGTCACCATTCCCGATCTCGAGGTCTTTCACTTTAAGTATTAGTGTCTTAATTAAGGTGATCACAAAAGGCATAATAATCAGATACTTATTCACTTTCAATCGTTCTGATATCATTAGTTATTTCTTATTCAGACGATTATCCAAGATATCACAGAGAAACCATTAAGGCCATCATAATCTCATTTAATTTCGAATTAGGATATGTTCTCGTGATACTTACCAATCATTAAATACTCTTTCCTTACTAATCAGCATTATTTGAATCATATTATGAAATTCCACAATCACAACAACATGTTAGGTGCAAATTACTTATTTACCCCTTACTTATACAATTGCTAAGTCATTCCTTCCTTACTTGACAAATTACCCTATTACTTTTCAGGTTGCGTAATTACCAAATTACCCCTTACTAGGTAACTTGAGTAATTACCATTTTACCCCCTTTCATCCAATTTTACCATATTACCCTTTTGCTTGCAAATTACCATAATACCCTTTTACATCCAAAATTACTATTTTACTTCCTTACTTCCAAATTTACCATTCTTACCTCTTACTTATGAAATAACTACATTGCCCTTGACTCCAAAATTACCACTTTACTCTTTTCTCCAAAAATTACCATAATACCCCTTTACTTATAAAATTATCATTTCGCCATTTAATCATAAAATTACCATATTGCCCTTTTGCTTGCAAATTACCATAATACCCTTTTACATCCAAAATTACTATTTTACCCCCTTACTTCCAAAATTACCATTCTTCCCACTTACTTATAAAATTACCATATTGCCCTTGACTCCAAAATTACCATAATACCCCTCTCTCTCACAACTTACAATTTTATCCTTTTACTTATAAAATTATCATTTCAGCCCTTTATTTTGAAATTACCAAAATACCCTTTTGCTTACAAAATCATCGTTTTGCCCCTTTCTTTTAAAATTACCAAAATACCCCTTTACTACAAAATTTCCAAAATGCCCCTTTCACTTATAAAATTACCACTTAACCCCTTTATTACACCACTTTTATAAATTTACCACCACTACATAAAATACTAATATTAGCACTTCATTCTTATTATCTAACTCCACCAACTTGTCATTATTCAACATAATACTCATTAACAACTACATATATTAGATCACATACTTACATAGGCATATTACTAACATACCCTTAGGCTCACAATAATATTATTCATGCATTAATAACATAATACATCATAGACAAGCATTTAACATTTCCATCAATAATCACACTCCTCCCTTAAGTATCATCTCTACACATGGCACAAAAGCTATCATAATTTTCTTTCCTTTTCTTTTTATCAAGCAACCATATATATCATACTAGGCAACACAAAACATGTATAAAATCATACTAAAATCCCTAATGTGCTAGCATACATTTTTCCATGCATTTAAGTGAGGTTTAACGATTACCTTAATCCCGTAAAAATTGAACCTTACCGCTATCCCGGTTAAAGATTCAAAGCTTAATTAGCAACTCAACACCTAAAAATAATATCAATAAGTATTATATTAGAAGTAGGAAATTAAAAAGGATAAAACTTTATAAAAATTTATTTAATAATAAAACACTAATTAACTATTAATATACTTTAAAATTTAGACAAATAAATTCCAAATCAATGTGGAGCTCACGCTGCATGAACAGCGTGAGCCACATGCAGATTAAGGGGGAGAAAAGGTTCGAAGGTAATGAGGTAGAAGGGAGGGGGGAGATGGCTCGGTTTAGGGTCTTTAGGCTAGGAAAGGAGGTAGATGGGGAAGGATTGGAGGCAAGGGAAGGGTGCAGAATTGAAGAGGGGGTGTAGGTGGAGGCTGGGGATGGGTTCACGGCAGCATAGGGCGGCGAAGGCGGCGGCGGCAAGGAGGCGAAGATGGTTGTTGGGCTGGGCGTGGCTGAGAAGGAAGGAAAAGAGAGGGGGAAAAAGGAGGGCTACAGGGGCTGTTTTCGGGAAAGTAAGGTATGGGGGTGGTAGAGGAGGTTGCAGGGTGTGGATTGGTGGTTTGGGTGGCGGCATAGGTGGCCAGACGGCGGAGAACGGGTCGGTTGCAGGTGGCTTGCTGATAAGGGAGAAAAGTGAGGAGAAAAAGAAGAGGTCGAGAAGGGAGGAACGACATGGGCTCGAGGGTGGCTTGGGTGGTCTTGTGGTGGTGTAGGGCTGAGGTATAGGGTGGCAGAAGGCGGCGCAGGGGTTGGTGCGATGGTTGAAGCGGCGGGTGGCAGCGGCGTGGAAAAACAGGGAAAAATGGGAGGAGAAAAAGGAGAGAAGAGGGAGGTTGGGGAAAGGGAGATACTCGAAATATGGGGCAGAAAGGAGGCTGGAGAAGTGAAGAAAAAGAAGAGGGAGAAGAGAGGGGGCAGGTGGCCGGTCGGCGATAGGTCGAAGGGTGGCAGGGAGGTGTCGGTTGGCAAGGAAAAGGGAGGGAAGAAGAAGGAAAGGAAGATGGGCATGCGAGCTGTGGTCCAGGAGTTGGTTTGGTTCGAAATAGGAAAGAAAATGGCGGGAAAGAGAGAGCAGGTGCGGTGGCAGGTGGGGGCAGCTGCAGGGCGGCTCGGTGGTGGCAGGCATGGAGTTGAAGCAGCACTGGTCAGGCATGAGCAAGGAGAAGAAAGGAAGGAAGGGGCGGAGCAGACTGGTCGGCGTAGGGGAGGAAGATCGGCCGGTTCGGTCTGGGAAAAAAGGAAAATAAAGGACGTTTGGGCTGGGCTGGACGTGCGTGGGAGAAGGAGAAGAGGGGAGGGAAAAAACGGGCCTTTGGCCCAGGAGCACAGGGAGGGGGAACAGGCCAGTGTGGGCGACCCAAGGGAGGAGAAAAAAGGAAGAGAAAAGAAAGAAGAAAAAGGAGAAAAAGGAGAAGGAAAGGAAAGGAAAAAGAAAACGAAAATGAGAAAATAGGGGAGAATAATTTAATTTAATTTAGAAAATAATAAAATGTAATACTTTTAATAAATAATTTAATTTAATTTAATTTAATATATTGGTTCGAAATTGATACTTTTAGTAATTATTAGTTTAAAAAATTATTTAATTAAAAACAATGTGATAAAATAACAAAATATTTATTTTTAATTTATTAAATACTCCTATCCAAATTTGTACACTAAAAAAATCCATAAAATAGTTAAATTAAATAATTTTAAAAGCTAATTTATTTCAAATAAAAGTCATTTATTAAATTATAGGTTTTATAAAATTTAGGGGGATTACAGTCCGGCCAACATCGCTCCCGATCTCCCATGCCAAGTCCAATGGTCAACTCTCAGCTCCACCCAATGCCTCATAAGTATCATAGGCACTGAAGATGGCATATCCTACCTACACAAACTCAACAAGGCCCTTTACTCTTGGAAATGAGCAACACCCATGAAACGGGTGGTCAATATGCTACGTACTAAGTAAGGTAACCATGCAGCTAAGGCCATACACAAAAAGGTATATAATACAAGCAGGATCATACAGATAAATATACAAGCAATGCAGATAGGAGAGGTCGTGTTACAGTTCAATTAAACGTATTCATTAGATCTCTGGTCAATATACTCATTTCACACCATGCTTATTATCAATCCATACGAGTACGGGAACTCTACTATTTATAGCCGGTGGACTAGAAAAACACCTAGGGCAGAATTCACCTGGCTACTATTATTCGCCAGTAGAACGGTCTCCGGGGCACAAGGCAGCTGACCACTATTATTCGTCGGTGGACCAGTCTGGCCCCAACTCTCATGGTGTTTCACTGTAAGTAGATAGTATCTTTTCATGGTTTAACATAATTAGGTTTGATTTTGTTGAGTTCGAGATCCCCCACTATTATAACCGATGGACCATAAACATACAGGACAGAGCGCTCCTGACCACTATTATTCGCTGATGGAACAACCTCTAGGGCACCCAGGCACCTGGCCACTATTATTTGTGGGTAGGCTGGTCTAGGCCCAGCTCAACAATCTTTCTCTTTAAGTGGTTAATATCTTATTCGTGTATTATTCAATAAATATTACCACCCTAGACATGCATGTCCCTTAGATTATCTGCTCACACAACCCGACTACCCATATTCCCTCGAAAAGGCCCGTCCCATTTTTGGGACTTCTACGCCTCCTAACACACCTAGAAATCCTTTCCCTCTTCTCCATACTTACCACGAATACCCAACTCCTAAGTTTATAGGTCGAGGCTCACTTCCCCATACCTCTAAGTCAACTCACTATCGCCCTCTAGGGTTTTCCCTAAAAAACCCTAATTTGGCCTATATGCCCCATCCTTCCTCTATCCCACACAACTAAAGCTCCTTTACCCCTAAAACATCACCTCACTTAGATTCAACCCCAAGCATTCCACTTTACTTTCCATTTTGCACATGTGACCACGAAACCCTAGTTGGCCACCCTAAACACTAGTACCTCTCTTTACTTATATGTCATCCCTGCATTACTCACCTACCATTATTTCTTCCACATGACACCCACACTCACCCTCCATGTGATATCCTTCCACTCTTACCCCATATTCTAATCCTTTCCATTAATTTTTCACTTCCACAATCTCCTCTATTTAGGGTTTTCCTTCCAAATCCTAGCCAAATTTCCTATGCACCCTTATACCAACCTAAGTACTATTTTCTACCCAAGAACTCCAATCACCTCAACAACTCTTTCCTCACCTTACTTATACCCCAGGGAAACTTTTTCCACATAAGGATCATCCCCATGCAAACACCATCCATCCCATGAAAACCCTAGACTTCCCCATGCAAACACCATCCATCCCATGAAAACCCTAGACTTCCCCATGCAAGATTCACTCCATTATCTTATTTTGTCCACATTTCCATTTTATTTGTCCCCTTATAGTTCATGAGATAATTAGATCATTCTCACCTCCCTTTAGTCAACTCATTCCCCTTTTTCCCTTTTCATCCTCTCACCCCATGCCATATCATTAAAACATCCTAACATGCATGTCCTAGAGGATCACATCACATAACACCACAAGCACAACATACATGTCATTTTACACATGACATAAAGGAGTCACATAACGTACCTTAACTTCGTGTTGTGCTACAAGTAAGAAGTCATAATAACATAAGATACAAAAATATAACATAACACATGGCATACAAAGCACATAACACACATAATCGGCCTTAACTACATCCTTACCTAATACGATACTAAGCTTGGAGCACGCTCCTATGCCTCCTTAGGGTTTTGACTTGATTCACCTATAAGAAAGAAATACTAAGGGTTAACTTCCCTCTAACCAATATTATCATTATTTCCTACTTTACCCTTATCATAACCTAGTATTAGGGTTAATAATAATAATAGTTTTATAAGTAAAAATAAGGGTATTATTCTTAAAGTAGCTAATCATACTATTACTAGTCAAAATAGATCTTGGTAGTTATATTGGTCCATATTAAGGTATTATTAGCAATATTTATATTACTAAAGATAATAACTTCAATAATAATGATGATGATGATGATGATGATGATGATGACGATGATGATGACAATAGTGATAATAATAATAATAATAACCCGAATCATAATAATAATAATAATAATAATAATAATAATAATAATATTAGTAATACCAAAATAATGATAATAACGGTAATAATGATCATGATGATAGTAGTAGTAATAGTAATATTAGTGATAAAGGTAATAATAATAATAATAATAATAATGAAAATAATAATAATAATAATAATAATAATAATAGTAAGAGTTTGAATAATCATAAAAATAATAATAACATTAGTAATAATAGTGCCAAAGTTAATAATAATAATAATGATAATGAAAAAAATAATAATAATAATAATAATAGTAGTACTAGTAGTAAGAGTTTGAATAATCATAAAAATAATAATAATATTAGTAATAATAGTGCCAAAGTTAATAATAATAATAATATTCAAATCTTAATAATAATAATAATAATAAGAGTTATAATAATCATAATAATAATAATAATAGCAATAATAGTGTCTAAGTTAATAATAATAATAATAATAAGAGTGATAATGATAATAATGATATTAACACTAATAAAATTAAATAATAATTACATTAAATATTTTCAAAGGTCAAGGAGGTTAGGGCACAACCTAGAGCGGTGGCGGCAACGGCGGTGGCGGTGGAGGAAGAAGTGGAGTTGGAGAGGTGGTTTTTTAGGCTAGGAGAGGTAGAGTGAGAGGGTGGTTGTGGTAGTGGTGGATTATCTGGGTTAAGAGAGTTAGAATGGTGTGGCGCAGTGAGAGTGGCGGTGCAAGTGGTGGTTGCTGTGGTGGCTAAAGGTGGTGGAGAAGGAGGAAGGGTGAAGGAAAGGGAGGGAGGAAGAAAGGAAGGTAAGGGAGGTAGGGGAGACTTTGCTAAGCTTTTTGGGTGGTAGGAGAGTTGGTGGTTATGGCAGGGATGGTGGTGCACGGCGGCGAGAGGGGCAGTGATGGGGGAGGATTAGTAGATTGGGTAGACTACTTGGCACAGCTGGGTCTGCTCGTGTAGGGGGGAATTATAGGTGGTGAGTGGTGAGTGGTGTGGTTGGGTGGAGGGTGATGCAAGGAGGAGTTTGGCAGGTGTTTCTAGTGGCGGCACTAAGCAACGGCAGCAGTGGCAGCGTCTGAAGTGGCAGTGGCACAAGGAAGGTTGATTTTTTCTATGTAGGGAAAGAAGACCGATTGAGGTCAGGTAGGGGTATTTATAGGCCATTGGTGAGAGGATAAGACAAAGGGGAAAGAGGACAAGGAGGCAAGTATGGCAGGCTTTCCAACCGGCGATGACAGGCTGGTACAAGCCTGAGATTTGCGGGTTTGGTTAGGTCGGGGAGGAGAAAAAGGAAATAAAGAAAGGAACACATGAGAGGGGTACAAGGCAAGTGGGGGTCAAAAAATGAAAGGAAAATGATAGTGAGAGAGGGGGTGGTGTAGGCCGATGGTACGGTGGTTGGTTGGTCGCGTACAAAGGGTTGTAGGTCTCGATCTACAAGCGTGGGAAAGGAGTGAGAGGAAGAAGATGAAGCAGAGGGTTGGCCAGTCTGGGGAAAAAAGAAAAGAAAGAAAAAGGAGGGGATCGGAAGGGTTGGGCGAGGGAGAAAAAAAAATATGCGGTTGGGCCACGCGGAGAAAGAAGAGGGGGGAAAGATTGGGTTGCGAGGGACGCAGGCCCAAACCAGGAAGAAGGAAGAAGAAAAAGAAAAGGAGGAAGGAGGAAAATAGAAAAGAAAAAGGAAGAAGGAAGGAAAAGGGGAAAAAGAAAAAATGGGTTGGTTGGGGTATCTAGAATATTTTAGTATTTTTAAATATTTTAAAATAATAAAAATTATTAAAATAATAATTAAATTTCCTTTTTATAATAATTTTGGATATTTTGGATAATTTTTCCTAAATTCTATTTTAATTAGCCAAATACCCTAATTTTTCCTTAATTAAATTCTTTATTATTTTCCTCTTAATTTTACCTTAAATATTCCCCTTTATGTTAATAAAATAATTTATTTAATTAATTTTCCTAGTAAATTTCTATTTTAACATAATTTCCTAAATGAGGGTTTTGGGGTATTTCAAACTTAACTCATTTAACTAAATAAAAAGCTAAGGTGAGTTCACAACCTTAAGCTATAAATGATCTTAGTCCAAAAACAAATTGGCTTAGGCTCAACAAATTTAACTAAACAAATAAGTCAAATTAAAAGTTTTGCAAGCCAAGCTGCACAAGCTCATAGGATGGCTTAACTAATCTACAACCCTACGTATGATAATGATGATTCATAGGCAAGAATCTAAAATGTCCTAGATAGACGGTCTTCCTACTCTTTGGTAGTTGACAAGTGTTATCTTCACAAATAATATATCCATAGTACCTATGCACACTATAATCTAAAAGATTGCCATAAGATAGAAAATAATTTATTATGTAAAAAAGCATCATTCTTAATTTAAATGACTATTATAAGAGTGCATCAAATACTTCAACTCCATTATCCCACGTGTACTTTGAATCTTTAAATATAGGGGCTAAATAAATATCAATATCATTATCAGGCTGATAAGGACCTAATATAAACAAATTTAGAATCAATTATTTTTGTTTTTATACATAATGATGGGAGAGATTATAGATCACCAAAATAACCAGCCACAAACTATAATTGATGTTCCTATGAATAAAGATCATTTCGTTTAAGCAAAGTGTAATACATAGATTTCTTCCTTCACTAGCAAAATTGGGGAGCATAGCATCAATTATCTTCCGCTAAAGAGAATAGGCTAGATGTATAAATTTATCCTCATAAATCCCCTCTTTCATATGCTCTATAAGGTTATGTGCATTTTTGGAATTACTAAACATATGTTGAAATCTTGGTATGATTAAAAAGTACCATAGAAATATATTAGGAACTTTAGTCTTCTTATAATATGACATTTGACATTTAAGACATTAGCTAATGATGCATATTCTTTCTAATACAAAATGCAATAATTAATACATGCATAAATTTTTTCATAATTCAATCTCATAAATAAAAGTATCTTCTTAGTGTTATAATTCTTAAAAGGAAGTACATTGTCTTTTGAAAGCATCACATTTAGAAGTTCAATAAAAGAAGATAAAATTTGATCACTCCATCCATTTGTCAACTTGAGGTTGTGTAGTCGCAACATAACTAATAATATTATAAACTTAACACAACCATTATCTAAAATCATTTCTAAATCACTCACCAACTTCTCAAACTTTTGTGGGAAATACCAATAAAAAAAATCTTGAACATTATCTATCAAGTATTTTATGTAATCAAAGTCAACAATAGTATCAACATTATCATCGTCAATAATATTATATTGTTCATTAATAACCCTCTATGCCATATCCACTTTGTGTAACTCCAATCAATTTCACAAACAACCAGATGATCCCTTATTTTGTTGACTCCTCTCCTTATTGTTTGCTACAATCCACACACGAACACAATATCCTCAAAGGATTTTTGGAATACTCAACAACAAAACTAAGAAAGTCCCCAAAACCATCTATATACTCTCTAGACAATGCACTAGCATGCATATGCATGTGGTCCATGATTATGTACAAACCCCCTACATTTAAAATGGAATCAAGAAAACTAACTCAAATAGTCAAGGCAAGATTCAACCATCATCGCAATAAAAATAGACTTTACTTAGTTAAATAATTAGATAATGTTAGAGATTTTGTTAGCAATGGTTTTTAAACTACCATCTATTTCCCTTCGTTGCTCTATTTTTAACAATGTTTAAGACACTATCTTTTATAAAGTTTCTTCTTCCATTAGACATAGTCAAAGAAAAAATTATCATCATACAGTTTATACATTAAAAACCCAAAAACAACCTTTACCCAATAGTTATACTAGATAAGTGTGAATAGTATGTAACAAGCAAAGTTTAGTAAGAAAAATCAATGTATCAATATACTCAAAGTCGTATGAAAATCCATGAGAACAACTACAATGTAGCATATCAAAAACTACAAGGACAATGATAGAGGTAATGGACAAACGAGAGGATCTCGATCATCAATGGCTGCAACAATGACAATGGATGAGGAGAATGATGGCAACATGGGTGGAGTTGTATTTATTGTTGGCTTCTCTCAATATAAATTAGAGATAAATGCTAAAACTGAATGTTATTTGTCTAAGTTAAATAAAATAACTCAAAATAAACAAAAAAAAAGGCTAAATGGGCATTTGTGTTGGTTAGATTAATAATATCGTCGTATAAACATGTTTTTTTAAATAAAAACGAAGTAAAAGACTATACACGACAATTAGGGTATAAAATCATTGTGTTTACCTATCCACTTTTTATAAAGGGATTATACAACTGTTCTTACCCACAACTATCGTGTATAGTCCTTTTGTTGCGATAAAAAATTCCACCCCCATGTTTGTTTGTTAGGAAACCTAATTCATTACATATTAATTTTAAATCGCCCTAATATTGGTTGTCGTGTATTTCGACTCATATAGTAGTGATATAACAATTGTTCATGAGAGTCAACTATAATATTCATCCACAATAGATCACCATCAACTTTCAGTCCTAGTATATGATGTACATCTAAAAGGGTGATTATCATCACACCCTATGGCATTTTAAAGCTAGTAGTGTTTATATATCATCTCTCAATAAAGGTAGATATAAGAGATTAGTCCACATGTGAAAATATATAGTCAGGAGATGTTCTGATCTACTATGACAAATGTAACACTCCAAAATACACTAATGAAAAACTTTATTTTAAACTGAAACATATAATCAAAATAAATGGGTTTTGTAGTCATAATTGACATAAGTCTGGCTTATCATCCCATCCTTATATCAATTACAAGGCAAAACAATTTAAAATGTTCAACATGATAAAATAAAACTAGAGAAGTTTCATAAACGTAAATACGAGTTTGGAGAATACAATATCTAAAATATAGACAAAAGAGATACCATAGATCTAAGAGTCCAAATAGGTATCCAAGTAAAACTATCATTCGGATAACATGAATCTACTCCCAAAAGCCTTAATACACAAAGTCACTATGCCCCATACAAAGAATCAAAAACTGTAAACTCATCAACTAGATCCTCATTGACCTACACATAAACATGCAAGCCATCTTCTCAAAGGAATGAGAAGCACCCATGAAAAGGATGATCAGTACGCTATGTATTGAGTAAGGTAACAATACAGTCGAAATAGTAAAACACATAATTATATGCATTCATAGCGTAAAGTAGTATGCTTCCTTGGTGCAAAAATCAATACAAGTTAATTACTAGTCTGGATTCGTATGATTAGAATATAGCATGATCCATTATTTTCTTTACATTGAGTTCAAGGACACTAATATTCTTAAACCGATAGAATAATTTGAAGCACATCTCAGGGACAACACACCTGAGCCATTATTATCGTTTGATGGAACAAACCCAACACCTCTTAGGAAAAAACTTCCTAAGCTTCTATTCTTAAACCGACATAACAATCTAAAACACCTCTCAAGGACTATTACATGTAAGCCATAGCTTTTTCCATAAGGACCATAAAATTACTAAATTTAATATAAATCCCTAAAATTTCAATATTAAAAATATATCCAAAATGTGTAGTCTAAATTCAATGTTTTACGCATATTATAATAAGATTACTATTTAAGATTACTATTCTCGATTTACGCTTTTTTCTCATTTCGGGGAACTTATGATAGTTATAAACACTCCAATAACTCACATGATATTATTATCTCATATTGACACCCCAAACAATTTACAATACTGAAATTCCCATATTAGTCCATATTAACCAAGATACCCTTATAGATAGCCAAAAGCCCTTATTTTACGAAAATCTTATATCCTCAATATCATTATTTTCAAATCCTCCATTTATCATCATACATATTAAATATACTTATTTACCATTTATCATACTTTATTAGACCCATACTATTCTTTCAAAAAGTATACTCATCTACAAAACACAACCTAGCATAGCAATATCATATCAGTACATCTTTCATTACTCATACTCTCTTTCTATCACATAATCCATATGATCACATCATATCATTAACAGCATACATTTAGCCATATAATAACAACATCATGATAATACACATATCCATGCGAGAATTTAACATAAAAATCTTAAAACATCAACTAGTATCCTTACAAAAAAGCCTATGGCCTCTAAGCTCGCTTATCCTATCTCTCCTCTTTAGAAACTGTCGCAATATCACCTAATAAAAATTAACAAATTTAAAATTAAATGATATAATTAAGGAGGGGTTAAGATAATGGAATGGAAAAAGGATGGGTAAAAACCAAACTGAGGTTTGAAGGAAATGTCATTAAAATTTGCAATAAAAAGGGAGGTTTGGTGGTGGATGCTGAAGGGTGGGGATGGGCTTTAGTGATGGTTGTTGAAGGAGGGTGTAAGCTTCAATTATGGTTGTCAAAGGGGGTGTAAGCTTCAGTAGAAATGGTTAGAAGGGGTGTGAGCTTTGATAGAAATGGCTAAAGGGTAGGGGTGTTGTGGTGATTTTTTTGTCAAAGGTGGAGGGTGGGTTTCAGTGGGTTTAACCGAAGGTGAGGGATAGGTTTTGATGAGTTTCACCGGTGCTTGGGAGTAGGTTGTAGAGATTTTGGCTGGTGGATGGGGTTAGGGATGTCAAAGTTGGTCAGTGGATGTGTTGCTACCTCAATTGAGCTTGTCGGTGGTTGGTTCTTATTGTTGTTTTTACAACAGCAAGGAGAGGGAAAGAAGGGAGGAAGGTTGTGTTAGGGTGCAAGTTTTTCTACACAAAAAGAGGGAGAAGAAGGGTGGTTTGGTGTATTAAATATGGTATATATATATAAACATGCACACGTGAGGGGGAGGGCGATCTTTATTAACGCAACCCATCACATAGAAAAGAGGGAGTTAATGGGTAATGGTGAGGGTAGTGTGTGCAGGTCATGGAAGAGGATCATGGTAGAGGATGTTTGCATTTAAGGGGAAAGAAGGAGGGAAAAGAAAAAGAGGCTGGGAGGAAAATGTAAGGACAGAGAAGAAAAAGAAAAAGGAGAAAAAGATAAAAGGTGTGGGTTTAGATTGAGATCTACTTTAAGATAATTTAGGTTAGGGTATTAGGAAAATTAAATTAAATGATTATCCGAGATTAGGTTGAGGTTAAGAAATATATTAATAACCCAAAATAAAAATTATGATTAAGCTAAAATTTAGGATTAGAGAGTTAGGGTAAGATAGAAATATTAATTTCTTGATATTAGAATTAGGTTATAATATTAATTACTCAAAATTAGGGTTAGCTAAAATTTGGGGTATTATAACAAATGAGATTAAAACACTACTCATCAATGGTTTGGATCTAATTACTCATTTTCTCATATCTAGCATAAAATTTTAAAACATATAAATAACAAAACAAACAAACAAACATAATGAATACATGATAGTTATGAAATAAGAAATAAAATTACAAATTTTTCAAATTTACCTTTTTGAACCATAAATCTAACGCAACATGACCAACAAAGCTCACGATCAAGTTAAGGATCCTCGAATCTCCCATACATGGAACAACTAAGTACCATATATCTCTCATCCATATGCCTCGTTCATCTTCACTAACATGAAATTCCTCAACATTATTACCACCATCATCCCCTTCATTATTTGTAGATAGTGGATAATGTACATGGGTCAATGAGAATGGTTGAGTCATGTGGGTTGAGGATAATGGAAAATGAAATGGTGATCATCCTTCTACAATAGTTTTCCTAAAGCCACTCTAAATTGGTGTATGACTTATAGATGATATCCCACATGAATCGATGATGATGGAATGCCTACCTTGGTCGTAAATGAAGGATGACTTGTGTAGTCTAGAATACCAACACTTGCTATAAATGATGGACGATTTGATGATTTGAGTGGTTCACAAATATTGGTAGGGTCAATATCTCACAATGAGGAGTTTATTCTAGATCTTGTTCTTCAACACCATGTTCTAATCCTTGTTGTGTAGTTTTTTGCTTAGCCATAGCCCTCTCAATTAAGTTTTTGTTAAATTTATTAGATGTAAAAACTAAGTTGGTTCTAGGGATTGTTGCGTACTATGTACGTGTCACGCGGAATCAGTAACTCTATGACCCTTGTTCGTCTCTCGTACCTTATCATGTACGTAGCTCAGTTGAAATTTAATATTAAAAAAACACTATAAAAGGACATAAATGTCATTTAGTTAGTCATGGTAATAATAAGAAATAAACATGTAGAAAACCTGCATTTGACAATATGAAAGTATAAAATATTCAATAAATTGGTTCATATTAATAGGAAAGGAAAAAATACAACACGCAAGGATAAATAACTTAAATTCCTACTATCCGATAACATGACTGCCGAGTATTAATTTTTAACAAGAAGCTAGCTAGATCTAGCTTTTCAACTACACACATCACAACATTCAAGAAGAAAATACAAATCTTACATTTGGCTTACATTGGATTGATAGGAAAACACAAATAAGACAAGTTTTTATTATAACACCCTATCCCCAAACTAATTGCGAGTGGTTATGTGGTGTGCTTTCTAGTATTGATAAATAGCCCCATAGGTCAATACAGTTCATTCCTAATGTGTTTTATCTTCATTCACATGCTTCATAAGAAACTTCCCTAGAGGTCACCCATATTTGGACTACTCCAACTTAAACATGCTTAATTGTGGAGTTCTTTAACAATGGATTTCTCAAAAAGAAGATATACTTTGTTAATATATGCAATCATGTTAATCCTTTTAAGCCTTCATCCTTTACCACATAATCTATGGTATTACATTTATGGTATCCTCATGAGTGTCATAGGAGTTGTGATTTGCATCAAATCTTTTAAGGTTGAGTATGCAGTGTTGTCAGTCCCTTTATGATTGAGCATGAGATATTGCCGCTCCCCTTGGGGTTGAGCAAGAGTTAATGCATTTCCCCTTAGGGTCAAGCATACATTACAACTCTTCAATAATAATAATAATAATAATAATAAATGACAAAATTACAATGACTGGTCAATCTAATGAACCCAAAAATTAACAAAAGTCTAACATCAATTGATAAAATATTGAATTTTAAAAGTTTTATGTTCAAACCTAATATTTTACCTTTTCATTTTGTAGGTGATTATGCTTTGCTCGAATTCATTTTGCCTTTTTTTTTCCTTCATTCGCACACCTACAACTTTGTTTTTTGTTTTTTTAGATCTAATACACTTGATGCTTTGATTTGTAATGGTAATAGTTGAGTTGTGTGAGATATTAAAAGAAAATAGTGTAGCTAGGGTGCTATAGTTGCATGAGGTGTGGAAATGAAAGAATGGATGTGCGGCTATTTGAATGACAAAGTGAGGAGGACATGTGGACTAGTAAGGTTTGTAACGAAATGAAAGTTAAATACGGAAGTTCATGTGTAAATTTTTATGTGGAGCCAAAAAAATGTTTTCCATATAGCAACCTAGAAGATTTATGTCAACATCAAGTAAACTCAAAACTGTTCTTGGATAGATTGAGCCAAAAAAAATTTATAGATTTTGACATTGGACCTAACCAATCTAGCTAAAATCAATTTTAAAATATTGATTTACTTTATATCTTTTTTCAAAAAAAAATATAATTCTCTCATTTTAAAAAAGTAACCAGTAAATAATAGAAACTTTTATGGATTTGAACTATTTAGAAACTTCCTTTCTTCACCCAATTAACTACTATATACCAAAGAGTGGGTAAGGGGCATACAGTTTAATTTGGTTTTGTTTTGGTCCTAAATCAAATTAAGTCATAATTTTAAGATGTGACTTAATTTGTGATTTATGTTTGAATTAAAATTAAGTACACAATATATTTTTATAAATATATAACAAATCTAAACAAAGTTTAGATCTAATCTACAATGTAACTCTGAGATTATTATTATTATTAGTATTTTGTAAAAAAAACATAAAATATTAGATTTACACCATTACACATAAAATTACCTTCCATTAATTTTAAAGTTTGACATCATATAACCTTGAGTTTTTAGACGAAAGGTCATATAGTGCGTAAAAGTGTATATTAGGTCTAAACTAAGAGTGTGTTGATGTATTATATCTTTATTTTGAAGAATATAAATATATATAAAAAAAAGGTTTACCATTTTTTTTAAAACATCACTACAAACTAATTTATATATATATATATATATAAATTAGTTTACAATGACATTTGTTCATGTGTTGCCAAAATTATAATAAATCTATTGTTTCCTCCATCCCACAAAGATGATAAAATATTCATTTTTCTTGGATCTCAATTTATAATTCGCTTATCTCAAAAAAAAATATAAAAGTACTGTATTTATTTACTGGTACACCTTTATTTAATGAAATTTTACTATTGAACAAATAAAAGTATGATTATTAAGGTATGGTATAAGGCAGAAAATATCTACTAAACTTCAATTTTAATAATATTAATATTTTTTTCCTGCTTTGTACAAAAAATAGTGGACTAGTTATGCAAGACAGAAGAAATATTATTTGATCATTGTTTCATGAATGAGAATTATAAATTATGGTTTATGCTTCTAATGGCTAAGAGTATGTTTACTAGATTAAGAAATATATGAATTACCGGACTTACAAAATGTTACTAATTGGATTGTATCTTCTCCATCTAACATTGTTTTATTCTAACCAGGTTGTTAACAAATGAAAATTGAATCAAACCCTCCATTATTTAATATTATCTCATTTATTATAAAAGCTGAGTCGATTCAATTTATTTTCTATCAAGCTTTAAATATTGATACTTAAGCTTTCTTTATTTATAAATAGATCGAATTAGTTCCCGAGTTAATTCTATTAATAAAGATAAATTAAGTTATTTTAATTTATTACATTTTAAGTTTAATTATCAACTCAATTTATATATGTAAGTATTTTTTTTTATTAAACTTAATATTGTAATAAGACGTTGCATATTCTTATCTTCATCATGATTAACTAGTATAATAAATTTGAAACTAATTAATGTAAATGAGTACATAATCACTTTTCATATAAAACGTGGTACTTATAAAAAATCATTTACAAACATCTAAATAAGCCTTAATCAAAAGAACATTCATATAATCATCAAATCAAACTTTTAAATGATCCTATAAATAAATATTTTCATAAACAAATAAGCTAAACCTACTTAGACTTAAAGATTCTAATAATTAAATTTATTTTATACAATAAATAAGCCAAACTGAATTTTTTTTTTAATTAAAATGAATCGGCTTACAAGCCACTAGACTCGTTAACCACCCTAATTCTAGTTAGGTAACCAGATAGAGCGAGCAGCGCACGACCCATGTGCAGATCGAGCCAGTAAGATTCTCAGACGATGTGCGAAGACCCATGAGCTGCGCTTGAATTGTACAGAGCTGAAAATTTATCGGTACTAAAAAATATCGGGGTAAAATAAAAGATCCATGTTAAAATATGAACTGAATTGTAACTTTCTCAAATCTAAACATCGACGCATAAGGTCTGAATTCAAAGCTACGGAATAGGGACTAAACAAACCTGCGAGAAAAGATTAAGGCTAAAGTACATCACACAACATAGGAAACAAACGAGCAATGAAACGCAATACATCATATACATCAAATTATAAAATTTGTCTATCCGGTACGATCCTTCGATTCTCTTGTCGCTGTTGCCAAAACTTCTGCATCTTTATGATGCTAGGCCAGTCATCAATGTAGCTCTCTGCAAGCGGAAAACACAGGCAGGCCTCTTTCCTGCCTCCCTTAGCATTTGAGCTCAATGATGCGCGTTAACCCCAAACCAAGAAACTAATTCGATTTAGCTTTTCTCTTTTTGCTGGATCTGGACCCGCCGTCTTCCTTCCTTCTCTTTTTGTCACTCTTGCTGCCGCTTGCCTTTCCATGTTTGTCCTTGCTTTTGCTCGACTTGATGCTGATGACTCCGCCGGAGGGTATCTTCCCACCGCCGTTTTGAAGAGCACTCTCAAAGTAGGCCTCTTTGTCGTTAATAGCGAAATGTTGGAGGGCCTCTGGGTTCAGCAATCCTTCTGACTTGGCGTTCATGTCATCCTGAATAGTCTCAAAATGATTTAGAAGACATTTTGATGGGGAGAAATCAAAGTTGGAAAAGAAAATTGAAAGCAATAATAACATAGTACCTGGACTTGTCTTGCCGCCTCATTGAGATCCTCATCCACAGATATATTATGAGGTTCCAACGATATCTGCAGCAAAAGAATTTCATAGTACAATGGAAGGCCGTTGACAATCACAAGACAAAGCAGGACGAATGGAGATATGAAGCAAATAGCATGAGGCGGATCATCCACAAAACGGATCATGTGTTCAATTCTAATTATGGAGGTCCCTAACAACCACCGCCTGCTTCTGCCCTTACACCCAACCCCACCCCACACAAAGAAAAAACAAAGGAAAGAACAAACAAAAATAATGATGATGAGAACAGCTTTCATGGGCAGCGGCTGGGAATCAAAGACAGCCAATACTGCAGCCCGAAATTCAATAACCGAGAACTCAATAATAAAATGAACGTGTGCAATAGAAATCAGCATGCTTCTAGATTGAAATCAAATTTTTCAAACACCCTCCCCACTTACTTCTTTCAGACGAGGTAGATTTGCATCAAGCTCCTTTGAAGCAATACCATACAGGTATTTATGGAACTTCTTCATAACTTTAATGAATAATGATAGTATCTGCGGCTGCTCAAGATCCATCCGTCTCTGTAAGAAATGAAAAAGTTATCCAATAACTATTAAATTTGCACTCAACGCCTAACACCAAGTATCCCTAATGGAGCTTCCAAGGAGATGTCAGGATGTATCATGATCTCATCATCAATTCTTCTTTTGACAGTCCATATGCCTAACAATACGTACGAATTGAATTTTCTAGCAACTTCTGGCAAAATGAAACTTAGGATAGAACAATCCAATATCTCCATAAAACCAATCAAAAAGAAACCGGCAAAACACCAAGTATCAGAGTCCTCAATGCTAGACGGAATTCATATGCATAACACCAACTAAATGAGCATAAAGAAAGGCAAGTTAGAAGCAGTACCTGGATGTCTGAGACATCCAACCGCTGCAAGCCAATGCACATCAAAACTGAAGCTTGTGCGTATGTCAGTGTAACTGGAAGCTTCTCTAGGAAGTAAATTTGGGAAAGCACTGGGACAAGGTGCCAAATCTGCAGCGCAATAGATGATGTCAGAAAAGAAGCAGCGGGCTTTTGTATAGAACACCTTTTCCAGCTAACTGTTTGAAAAAGCATACCCCTGCCTATGTAGATTACTAAAGGTTATATTGCTGCAATCCTCACTGTCAATATTGGGCAACGAGAAAAGAAAATTGAGTACAACATTTACTAAGCTGTACTGATGAGTAAAGCAATGGCCATATGAAGATATGGCCGATCTATCACTGCCACCTTGGTACAGAACTGATGCTAGACACAAAGGCCAGATAACTTTAATATAATTGAAGAAGTTGATCTCCAGACAACCAGGACGAGATAACTTTTCAATCCCACAGCTAGAGGAATACAACAAAAGAGAGCAGGATGGGAAAACATCTCAACCAAAATGCCTTCTCACACTACTAGATCAAATTTTTAAATGTAAACAAATTGCCTTCCCACACTATTACAAATTTTTAAATGAACCATTGAGTGCTCCCATTTGAAAAAATCAGTTTCATCTTTCACCCTCTCAATTAGTGAAAATTTGGCCCTTGAGAAAGCTTAAAGGGTTTATCAACTATAAAATAAATAATTCACTCAAGTTGAATTGCAATGACTCACCAGATGACGATCAGCAAGATTGTCTGCATATGCTTGCAATCGCTTCATATCAAGTGGCGTTACAAATTCATCAAGGGACTTCAAAAACACATTCAAGTCGGAAGCAGCTTCTGAGTTCCCAAATGTGATTTTGGGATCCAAGACACTGTGTCATTACTGGTATGGTTAGATTAAATTAGCAGTTGGTGTGTCAATAGACTTATTGAATATTCAGCACCAACCTCATAGCAAGCTTATAGTCCATGGATCGAAAGCTCCCAGAGCCCAACAGCCATGTAAACCTTCTCCTGAAATCTGGCAAGCATCAAAGAAACATGAACTTTGGTGCTAGAATTCTCTCTATGAAAAAACCTGATCTGCATTCATAAATTTGAAGACTCACCTCGATAAAATGGACCAAAGAAGCCCCATTCATCTGGTGTATCAACTTCAATGTCCTCATTGTCCAATGGTTTCAAAACCATACAGGTATGTTCCCCCGTAACAGTGTTCTGGTCCACCATAAATATTCACATAAATACCAATATCACACAAGCAAACCAAGGAGATGCAGGGCGGAAGCATCTCTCCTTCAAACCCTGGGACCTCAGAGGTAGCTAATCCAGAGCAATTCTTGAAAAATTACGTACTGGAATGAGTCACTAAATACTAAATAAAAGTGAAAGGTTGAGATACTAACAGGAATCTGCCCAATGTAGAAAGGAGCAAAGCTCAGCTTCCTCCAAAAGCGGAACAGATCCAAGGTGAGTCCAAAGGATACAGCAAGATAATGGAGTCTCTCTGGTCGTCTTTCACGCAAATGGACTAACAGGGGTGGAAGGTTGGTCTTGGGTTTAATGTTCTCTTCCAGCAATGAGACCTACGTAGCATTTGAACACGTATAAACTACAAAGTTAAAGGTGTAAACCAGACAATACTGTCAGCATCTAAATGAAATTAACTTTTAAAATGGAAAAACAAAATCCAGCATAAGCAGCCAGCAGATGCAAAAAATTAATGATAGGAAAGGAAAAAGGAAGATTGACAGGATTAATTTTATGTTGGAATAAAAATCGCCATAAAACTCATATAGGGAATCATAGTACAGCCATTGCCCTTTCCCCAGAGAGAATGGGAGCTTGAAAACAACAAAGAAACTACAGAGATCAACTAGTTCTGCTGCACATAAGAGTTTCAGACCCCAGCAGATAAAATTTCAAATGGCTGAATCAGTTGTCCAAGCTAACCTTCTCTGCAGCTTCCATAATGCCGACAGGTGAATTGGCAACTATCTCTTCATCATCTATCTCAGATAATGCAGCCAACTGTCCTTGATAATACCTGCCCGGAAGAAAGAGAGCCGATACAGAAATGAAAACTCGCCACTTATAAAGGAAAATGGAGTAGATTAATAATTTAATTTAAATTACTGGATAAGCAATCAGGGATTTTTAGATAAAGTATCAAATTAGCCATATATATAATATAGATGACCATGATATAAATGTCTAACCATGACTTACAAAAAGACGGCTGTCCCACATTGATTAGAGGAGGGGTATTTTGCCACTTTTTATTTTCTCTACTCACTAGCAATTCAAGGTGTTTGGGCTAGACTTTTGTAGGTTGTGGATGGCTGGCCCAAACCCCATGTGCCAGGTCAGATTTGGTTAAACTTCATAATCTTCGTTTTGGACCCAACCTGATTTGAGATTCAGTTACCCCTTCTTCCATGAACCACTTGACTGTCTCTGTTCCACTTCTCTGCATAACCAACCATTCCTCTCCCGCTTTAGATAATGCAGAATCATTCCACTTCCTGAGACGATTTTTTGACTCTTCTATTTATTTCATCGGGATATTAGTCTTGGGGTATGAGAAAAAATGACAGCATTCTCCCACACTCACCTCCTTCATTCTTCCTTCAATCCGGGCAATTACATACAAACTTTTAATCCTTCAACTACAAGTGCATGTGTTTGGAGGTTCGTTGGTTAACCTTGGTGAACATACCACAATTACGATTGCACCAGAGTCGTGCCAAAACTCGCCCTGAAGGGGATTGGCTCATTCACAACACAAAATTTTCCTTTCTATTATTCTTTGTTGTCATTATTCCAGCATAGGACAACCAAGCATCCACACATTGTCAGTTTATGAATAAATGACTAGTATCAATTTTCACGTCTTAGATACAAATGAAAATGTATAAGATCAAAACAGCCAGAGATAAGATGTAAAAAATAATATTCCCCGTATCCAAAAGACTTACTGTAAGGATAAAGTTTGATTTATTTCCTTTTAAAGTATAATATATTATGATAAAAAAATATTTATTATATTTGTATTAAAAAAATACTTTAATACTATTATTTTTTATATACTTTTATTAAAGATATTAATGGTCAAATTCTCTACTCACTAGTAGTTCAAGGTATTTGGGCTAGGCTTTTGTAGGTTGTGGATGGCCGACCCAAACCCCAGGCACCACCGCTTGCCCAATCAGGTCAGATTTGTGTAACTTCAGTTACCCCTTCTTCCACAAACCACTATACTGTCTCTGTTCCACTTCCCTGCATAACCGACCATTCCTCTCCCACTTTAGATAATGCAGAATCGTTCCACTTCCTGAGACGATTTTTTAACTCTTCTATTTATTTCATTGAGAGATTAGTCTTGGGGTATGAGAAAAAATGAGAGCATTCCCACACTCACCTCCTTCAATCCAGACAATTATATACAAACTTTAAACCCTTCAACTACTAGCGCATGTGTTTGGAGGATCATTGGTTAACCTTGGTGAACAGACCACAATTATGATTGCACCGGATTTGTGCTGGAACTCACTCTGAAGGGAGCGGCTCATTCACAACACAAAATTTTCCTTTCTATTATTCTTTGTTGTCATTATTCCAACAAAGACAACCAAGCATCCACACATTCTCAGTTCAGGAATGAATGACTAGTATCAATTTTCACGTCTTAGATACGAATGACAATGTATAAGATCAAAAGAGCCAAAGATAAGATGTCAAAAAAAAAATACTCCCCATATCCAAAAGGATAAAGTTTGACCATTAATTTCTTTCCTTTTAAAGTATAATATATTATGATATAAAAATATAATTATTATATTTTTATTAAAAAATACTTTTATGATTGTATTTTTTTATATATTTTTATTAATATATATTAAAAGATATTAACGGTCAAATTTTATCTTTAAATACACAGTGAAAATCTATTGAATACAGAGAGATCAATAAAATGTACCAAGTCATAAGGATTAAAAAAAATAAAAATAAAATCCTTTGAAAAAAGTGATGCGGGAGCATCCACCTTCATTTTAATTTTTATTATCAAAAATTATTATAAATTGGTGATTGTCCTAACCACACATCAAGAACCTTTACCCAAGGTCAACCCAAGCATTTGATAATATTTCAGTTATCAATTTTCCTAAGCTTGAAGATCTCAAAGCTCTTCTTATTTAAAGAGAATAAATGGACTGAATTATTAAGGCATGAAAGTCATGCAAGCCTAATTTAAAACCACCATCTTTACTCTTGAATGACTTAATTATAAGATCAAATATGGCTTCAGACGAAGCACCAAGCCGAATTGCAGCAGCAGCTGCTGCCAAACAGGGCTTGCCAAGTCAGCATGTAAGCCACTTTTTGGGCTGAATTGGACAGATCTGATTTGTGGAAGTGTGTTGCAGCAATTTTTGGACAGCTTATGAGACATGTTTGGGCACAAAAACTTAGGCCAAATAGGACAGCCGTAGAAAGTACAAGTAGCAAGCTCTAATCAGGTCATGATTATATTTTAAGCCTGCAACAGGGAAAGCTATTGTACCTTTTAGACCTACAGAAGTCTGCAGAAAAAATGCAACTTTTGCTATTTGTTTTTAATGATGTTTGAGCCTTAGCTTAGCTTATTTACCTGTGAAACACTCCCAAATCAGGTGTAGAGTATTCAGAGGCAACATAGACCAAAATCAGGCCAGAGAAAACCATCAGACCTGATTCAGCAATCAAGTTTTATTCAATCATTACCGTACTTAAACCTGCCCTTACAGAAGCTACTTAGGCTTAGGATTACTTTTACAAAGTCAAATGAGCTAGTTTTTTTAGCTCTTTAACTTGTAAGAACCTCAAGATCAGATGTAAGGAGCATGGGGGCTGATTTGGACAGATTTTACAGCCCACAGAAATCAATGGCTGATTTATTTTTGGTTATAATTAAACTAGCTAAGTTAGTAACTACTAGTTGGATCTTAACCAAATCGGTCCATTTAAATTTTTAGTTAGTTAGACTATAACTAAATGAAACCTAAGACACTCCTAAAAGTGTTGCGATCATTCCTGAATAAAAATCAGATTTGGCTGTCATGTTTTCTCTCTTTGATGAGATTGAGACCTCAAAGTTCAAGTAAAAAACTTTGTTGAATTATCCTCAAATCTTACCCTATTTATTCTGGGATGATGATTATAAGTGTATGATCTTAGGAGGTGCATATTGTTCATATTCTCTCTTCCTCTCTCCTATTTTCCTTTTCATTTCAGTGGAAATGATCCTAACCGCCTTAATCTAGCATAACCCAATTTGTTTCTCACATGCATCAAAAAGTTTAACTACCATTAAAGCTAACTGAAAATAGTTTGACACCCAGAGTGAAGGAAATACTTGCTCGGGAGAGAATAGAACAAAGATCAATGCACAAAAAATAAAGGCAGATCATTTTCAACTAACATAATTGAAATGCCCCGAAAAAGGGGTGTTACAATAATAATGCCATGAAAGTCCTCATGATGGGCACTCAGTCATAGGATAAAGTTTTTTCAGAGTTTATTCCATCCTAGTTATTCCTTTGTGGATATGGGCATGAAGTTGATAAGCACATAGACAATTGAATGTCAGCTTATTCATCATTTTTCCTTTGGCAGGAATGGAGACATGGAGGTCGAGGACAAGGATCATATTCTTTTCATGAGTTGCCATGCTGGCGCTACTATTATTCATCACCTAATTAAATATGTCAAATTTGTATCTCAGCGCATCGAAAGACTAGAAGAGATTTTATTTTTTGAGTAACAGTCAATCGTCTAGCTAGCAAAGCTGGATTTCAGGCCTTAGAATAAGATGCCTTTAGTTTCAAAAGTAAGATGACGGAAACATTTGTTGAGGAAGAAAGTTCCTTAGCACCCACTCCCCTGGGAACATTATTTGTGTGTTGAGAGTGTCACTCTGTTAAGAGATTTCACAACTGATCACATGTCAATAATTTGCAGCACTTTTTCTTCTATGACTACGTATGTCCATTTCTTCTATTCAGTAACTCACATCCTTCACCCACCCAGATTGGAAAGCCAGACCACTATCCAGTTCATTACCCCACCCAAAGCAATGTAAAAATAAAAAAATGTAGATGATTATTTACAGGAAAGAAAACCTGAAAAGACCTCATTTCCTGATACAAGTTATGTCTACATAGTATACAGAAACCCTGTCCTCTTTTAATTATGGCAGCTTGCCTTTGACGAAGGGTAAGAGAAGAACATAATGTCTCTGCAATACAGTAATTGCTTTTGAGTTGAATTTCAATCTTTCTGAAGGCAGGAGATGGCCCCGAAGGAATTCTTGTCAGCAGACATAAACTCGAATGAGTTTATCATGAAATTTGTTATTTACTTGGACCCATCCTGTATGCTTTGAAAGATAGATCCAGAGGACTCCCTTTCACTCTACAACGAATGGATAGGAGTATTCTCTGTCGATACTCTTTTTCTTTTTGTTTCCACAAGAATGCATCATCTAAATATGCACACATCCTCTCCTACGGCTAATGCAACTATATTTCACCCTTTAAGAGGGCCGACACCCCCCCCCCCAAAAAGAACATAGATACTGCACTGTCTGCAGCACATAGATTCCAACAAATGTCTGTTCACAATTTGTAACAAACACACCAAGAGACTAAAAGGGTCCATGCATGCTTATCAGACAGAAAGAAGCCAATTACCTCGTCAATCGTTTCACTGCCAATGAACCATATCCAACCTGCAGCAAAATCAAAAAGGTCGGTCACTATAAAGAAAACAAGCCATTCAAAGTTGATTGAACATCCTTGTTTCTTTGATGACAAAAGCAAGTGTTTGCAAAAAGGTTGAACAAATACTTACTCGCATGGCACTTGGGTGAGTAGCAATCCTTACAATGCGAGCCCCAGAAAGACTTGGAAAATTTGTTTCTCTGAACTGCTCACAAAATTTCCAAGGGATTTGGTCCCCATGTGGGCTGCGACCATCACTCAAACTTCTGATTGCAGATTTACGAGAGATCTTCCCTTCAAGGGAGACCTGTCCAGTACATCATTGAAAAATGAGACCAGTGCTAGAAAGAATCATCAGATTAAGCAACAGGCAAAGCTTCCTGTATATAGCATGCAAGTATTTTTTCTAGTAACTCTTAACAGTCGGAGCTTCTAAAAGAGTTGTGTCCCTTCCTTTTTCCCTTTCAAATCCTTTCTTTTCACATCCACCAGTATGTGAAGGCATATTCACTGACAAAGGAATTGCATTACTCAGCCAGTCCTGAACCTTCCCAGTTGGATAGTGAGCTAAGCAATCTTCAAATAAAAATCTAAAGCTTTATGCGCACAAACTTCAATGACAAATTATACTCTCTCCATCCCACATAGTTCGAAACTTAATGCTTTTTAAGCAAATGCAAAATATTAGCAAGATTTCTATCTACAAGTCAATTTCTTTATATACCCTTTTTTACAAATGACTTTCACACATATTCAAGTTCCAATGAAGAAACTCATTAGTGAGCGGACAAATAAGGAATACTACTATTTAAATAATGATTCAGTATTGTAATTAACGTTATTTTGACTATTTTCTCAGTCTTGAACAATTTCAAATGCTTAGAAACAATGTGGGACAGAAGATGCACTAAAGACAGGATGCGTCAAAAGCATATTAGCGACAGATTAACTGGTATATTTGCATCTACTTCATCTAAAATAAGGATGGAGATTCACCTGAATGACACACAGAATATCAGGAAGATGGTTCTGGGACTCATCAACAGGGCCTGCATAGATGGTCTGATTAGAAAATCCATGTGGGATGAACATAACACATATATGAAGTCTTCAAACAAACGATTATACCAAGCAACACAAACAAGTGGTGTGCTGGAGCGTCAGCCATCAATTGCAAGTCATTTGGAGAATTCTTGTAGTGAGATGCAACATAGAGAGCCATCATTCTCTGCATGTTTTAACATACATGAGTGCCAAGCATGAAATGAGGTTTCCACGACTAAGTGAATGTCAAACATTATACATCACCTGCAAGAATACTTCACTGTCTCTGTGGTATGAGAACAAAGTATCACGATTGACATAATACAGATCACACTCATCCAGGGAAGGCAAGCTGGTAGAACAAGAAAATATATCAACATGATTACATCATTAATATTGAAGAATTCTTTAACAAACTTGACAGCAGTCCAACCTGCTGATATTTGGAATGCAATTAGCAACATCCAGACACAGTATACCATTCAGCCATGATTCAATAGGGTCTCCACATGCATATCTTATAGATTCACTCAATTCTATTTTTTTGAAAAGCCGGCCTGCACAAAAAATAAAACATGGAAAACTTCATAAGCAGACATAAACTATTGATGCAATGCTGATTTTGCAGGTCTACCAAACAAAACCCAAAGGTTATATCACAAAACGCCCAGTCAACCCTCAATTTCAATGTCGAACAATTGTGATACACTCAATTTTATTGATCAAAATACATAGTTTGGCAGAAGCAGACAGGGTTTGCCTCTGATACCAAACTCAATCTGACGGGTTTATGAAAAAAAAACTCACTTTAAATCATCGCTCGATATTATCAACCAAAATATACCAAATAATGAAGCACCTAGGATTATTCATAGGCTTACAACCTGAAAAGAAATGATAAACCAGAGTCCTGTCCTGTCCTGGTAAATAGTAAGAAATTATATCTTAAAAGACATTATCCAATATGTCAGAAATATAATTATTGCAAAAAGATACTACCAAATTTAAATCAATAGTAAAGTCCAGAAACTACAAGTTCTACTAAGACGGGGCCTACAAAAGGAGACGTATCATTAGGGCCTGAGCCTTCTCTCTAGTACGTCAGTCGCTAACTGGGACTACAGCTACAGAAGAGGCACAGAGATTACATCAACCTAACTGAATTCTACTGAACAGCAGTTGCATTTGGAATTTAGCATATGTTCATCTAATCTAGTAAGCTGAGAAACAACAAAATGCAGCACAAATGAGCAGAGATTAAAGCCTAAAGATTGACAAGGGGTCGTAGTCTTGTAGACTCATAACATTCAAATAACACAATTATTAATCTCAACCACTAAAAACCT
Organism: Tamarix austromongolica; assembly: GCA_039764185.1. Lineage (NCBI taxonomy): Eukaryota > Viridiplantae > Streptophyta > Magnoliopsida > Caryophyllales > Tamaricaceae > Tamarix > Tamarix austromongolica. Next base: position 12,029,914 of record CM077818.1, read on the forward strand.
GAGATGCACTTAACTGAATTCTCAAATGAATTCAACCATCCAAGATATAATGATTTTCAGAGGAAATCAAATGAAAGAAGGATGTAACAGAGTTGGCTGGCACAAAAGCACACACCATCCGTCTGATGTTGCATGGAAATATGAGCGGGACAAAGAGAAACATGGAAGAGCCATCTTCTAAAAAAATAGGAAACAGAATGTTAGGGAAAAGCTGAATAAATAAATAAATATATATATGATTATATCAGTGATAAAAACAACACAAAGTTTGATTACATCTGTTTCTAAAGATATGCAAAATCTTTTTGAGAAAAAGATGTAAAAAATATGGTAGAAGGGAAAAGATTAGTGAATGTAAAAGTAGATATAATGGTAATTGCAGTACCAGTACTATTAATAAACTAAATATATCAGCTATTATATATAAATAAATAATTGTGACTGACAAATTATATAATAAGCTAAGTATATCAATGTTTCCCTGAAAAATAAATGAATATAAATAATGAAACGCATATGACCTCATAAAACCATTAAGTTTATCAAAATCCTCATTACTAGCAAGGTATCTGAGGATTATCACAAGTTCATCTTAAGTAGGAGAAAGTTGGATTTTCACTGTTAAAGGAGTAAAAGACAGTCCTGTCTAAAATAAGAAGAAAGAAAGAAAGAAAGAAAGAGCTTTTTAAGACTTAAAAGATGAGAAAAAAGGTATGATGGCAACTAGCTATAGATAAATGACCAGAAAAAGTCTCCAAAGATTTAAGCCCCCAAAACACAAAACTTATCTGAAGATCATCTGTCATCATATTAGGATTATGTTCAAAAAGCAGGGTATCAAAGTCTTTATTGGCAGAATGCGAGCCTTCTTCTATATTGTCAAGGGCCAACGAGGTATGGTATGGATTCAATGTCAAACAGCATAGGACAGAAATAACAATGATTCTCCCTTCCAGAGCTAATGTTTCCGTTTTTTTCCACAAGTAAAACATGTTTATTGATATTTTGGAATAGAAATTCCAAAAACATGCCTGCGGCAGCATAACTGTCATTAGATTCTAGTTCATGGGCAGTATTTTTCAGAATATTTTTGGTTGAGCATGGGGAGAAGGATGTCCTTCACATGCAAAGGAGTGCCCTGCAGGAACCTAATTGAATGAATCCAACAGTAAAAAAATTCCAAAAGCTGCTAGTTCAGAACCTATTGTAGAGTTTTATGTTTGTGTGTTCCATTATTGCCTTTCATATACATGTCAAAGAATGAAGATATAAAATACTTTTCGCATTATGCTTAGTTGATAAAAGCATAGAGTACCAGAAAGGGAGCCTTCAACATTCTTCTTAGACATTTGGCTTTGTTCTTCTAGTTGCTGCAGAAGCTTCAAGGATAAAGACCGGCCAGTGCCTTCATAACTTCACCAAAAAACGAAAAAGGAAGAAAGGGATTAAGGAAAGAGCAAATTCATTGGTGCTGAAACTCAAATAGACAGGCTTCCAAGTTCTAAGACAACTAAAAAAGGGGGGGTCAGACGTGAAGAACAGTTAGTACCCATTTACAGTAGAAGAAATAAAGACCAAGTATGGACCCAAAAGAGATTTGACAACTGGCAATGGGATAGCTGCAGCTTCATCAATAACCAGAAGCTCAACCTGGGATAATTTTTGGTACTCATGTGGCTGTATATACTGCAATCATAGAGATGGATAATAGCAATTAATATAAACAGGTAGTACTTTGGAAGACAACAAAAAGAAAAATTATAATAAAGTACTAGCCTGGATTGTTTGTCTGTGCTGTTTATAGATATTGATCCGCACTGTAGCTTTTTTAAACTCAGGACTAGAACTCATTACCACATCATAGTCAAGATGTTCCTGTGACAAAAAATATAAGCAACCTCACATTGTGCATAACTGAGATGCAGATGAAATGATGCAACATTTTCAATAAAAATAATCCAAAGCACTTTCCAATAACCAACCCAGCCTCCAATCTCAAGTCATTACCACCATAATCCATACAGCAAATAAAATTGTCAAACTCTCTCAATCTCTAATATGAGCTCTTGCAAACCTAAATCCCACGAGAGCCTATTCCCATTCCTTCTCCAATAACGCCAAACAGTGTCATTGACACAAATGAATGCAACTCCAAGTCAGTCATAATTCTACCAAATCAAGATAAATCACTAATTCATTTACAACAAGCTCAAACTATCGTGAGATCTCAATTGACAAGGAATTACTGCACGTGGAGTGAATACTGAAGGAAAATTTTGAACAATCTTTCATGGTCCCCTAATCACTTAAATGCAAAGTATTTAGCCTTTCTTCTACTTCCTCCTTTCCTTCCTTTCCAGCTTGTGAAAAATCATCAACCAAAACCAGGACTCCTTAATTTTATGGATACTTGGAAAAATAAATTAGTAGTTCTAAGCAAATGTTTGCTATAACTTTGCCCATATTGCTTAATAGGAAAGATACAAAACTTCGAAAGACCATGAGGAGATTAAACCAGAACTTGGAGCTCCGGCAGCTTCACTCAGGTTTTCTTAGATGCAAAATGTTAAATGGTATAATAATAAATAAATAAAGCAAGCAAGATCATCCGTGTTCTCAAATAGGGGTATCAAACAAAATACTTCAACAGTATAGCCGCTCTAATATCCTCAAAGTGTCCATCATTTCCCATGTTCAGTCATGAGGATCATCCAGCGAAGGTCAATGTGAACATCGGCAAGAAGTATAGAAGTATAGGGAATCAGCCTATAAGATACTGCAATACATGACTGCAAGCAAGGTAAGAGATTAAGACTCTGCAAGCTCTTCGATTGGAATAAAATCAAATGAGCATCAAAAACTTTAGAACTCTTCTATAGGTACAATGTGCTGAAGTTTTATCTTGACCGGCTCCTAATTCATCATAATTTCAGGCTAGAGACAATTTTGGTTGGTGAAAGGGCAACTTCATAAATGAATCAAGCAATCAAGAGATACAATTAAATAGAAAAAGACAATCTGACAGCACAGAGAATTGAGCAATTAAAAGAGAGCATACTATAGCAAAAATAGCTGAGCATGTATAAAAAATTGATGCATTGTTATGGACTTACGCCAAAATAAGCAATAAGGCTACAGATTATATAATAATTCAGTGCTGTGAAACCAAGATGATGCAGGAAAAGTTCCAGACATGCCTCATGAATTAAACTAAATGACTTTTTTTCCTTGTTATGGTCCATTTTGTCACACGGTGGCAACTTTGGGCCCCATGGGACGGACCTAAACAGAGCCAAGTGCGTCAGGGATGCTCAATTTGAAAAGAAAGGTACTAGATGAATCTAGTGCACTCTAGAATTTTCAAGCAGTTACTTGAAGGTTCTAGAAAACCATAGAATAATATGAAATAATATAGAATAAAAGGAAAGGAGAGTATTATAGTGTGTTCTTGTACATGGGAGAGGATAAGGGAAGGGGAGATATTTGAGGAAGGTTCTAGACTAGAAAATTGTAGAGCATGTGAGGAATGTTCTAACATTTAATAGGAGTCTAGAGAGTTCCATTTTGCAGAAGGGGAGTAGGGACCTCAACTATATAAGGACCCATTTGCTCCCAACATCCAAGTGTCCAAGTGCAAAGCTCTCTTCACACTTCACACTTTACCATGCAGTTTCTCTCTCTAGAAATAAAAAGTTCCTGTCTCCATGTCTTCTTGTGTTTCATACTACTCATATGCTTAAATTGTCATAGGCTCACTTAACTTAGCCACATTGTGCATGGTTCTATCCAAGAAGGGTCAAGCCATGAAAGTTTGATATCAGAGTAATAGAAGTGAAAAGATATCCACCTACTCTACGTCACTTGTATAATGTACTAGGAATGGAGATTAACCTTTTTTGGTGCAATGCCCATACGAACATTCAGTTCCCAAGATGCATTCTCAAGTGACATTGAAGAAAATGGGGTTTGAGATCAAGAAAAACACCTAAACTAATTTGGATCTCATCTAGGGTCTAAATAAATGGATAATTGTAATCAAACAATAAGTTCTTGGTCAGAACTCAAAAGATATACGAAATGACGCTTATTTTGAATAAAACCACATATGCCACTTCAAATATGTATCATATGAAGTAGTGTTTGAAAAGGCCAAGGGTGACAGGTCTTAGAGCTTAAGCACTAAGCAAAGTAAGACATTGATATTACCAATCTAATACCACTTTTGATATTTCCAAAATATATAATCTATTCACTTCAAAATCATGTTCATTGGCCTTCCCACGACCCTTTTTCCTCTCCCCCTTCCTTCCCAATATGAGATAGATTTAGTTATTGTATTTATGAAAATAAAGCCCTAAAATAGCTAATAACAGTTTATTTCTTTCCACTAAATACATTTCTTGCCTTTCCCATATAAAATTACGTCAACTGGTCTTCGACTTTTTTCCACACTCCCTTTCCTTCCGAATTGATTGCAGATTTTTTTGAATGAAACTAAAACTTAAAAGTAGCTAATTTTTAGAAAGACAAGTGCCTTAGAGCCTTGCACGCCTTACCAATGTCGCCTCGCCTAAGATAAATAAATAAATAAAACCACCAAACCCTCGCGCCTTACGCCTTAGGTGCGCTTAAGCACTGTGAAGAAGGCATCACCAAAATCTTGACATATTCAAATCACTAAAGTTTTGTAATGAACACATAATACTCCTATTCAAGTACAGTGAAGAGATATAATAGCGCTCCTCAAAATGCAAAAAAAAAAAGAAAAAGAAAAGAAAAAGAAAAAAAAAGACAAGGAGTTAATCATGTGTTCATACTTCATAAAGTAAATGCAGAAAAAATATACCTTGTATTCAAGTGAATCAAGTCCCTTGCGGACAAACTCAAACAAAGTCTTTAAGTTGTCAGGACTTGGCGCAGTTATGTAGACATTTGAATACCTGCAGGCATTTAGTAAGAACATTTGATAGATAGTCGAATAACTCACAGATTGATGCCCAAAGTCTTAAAGACTCAGCATGACCTTGTATAAACTTCCAGCCTCCCAAGAAACATAAGGAGGAATAACTGAATAAGAACTAAATATGATTGAAGTACTACCCAGCGGCAACAGCTCCAGCTACAGCCAGACCAAGAGCAGCTGATTTCCCACGACCACGTGCAGCAAGTAAAGCAACAGTACTACGAAGATTCTTATCCAAGATGGCATCAAGGAATGTAATAACTGTCTTTCCCTGTTCAAAACATGGATAAGCTTGTCATTAGAACTCTTCCAGAGGTAAAACTAACCAACAGCATATTAGGTATAAACAAGACTTCTATATCTTCACACCTGATCTAGTGTACAACACTTCTTAATCAGAGGGCCAACAGGAAAATCTTCATTGAGCTGCTCTTTCAGATTCTTTAGATCCCGTTCTGCTTCAGAAAGACCTTCAGAGTCCTTAACACAGACCCAAACCACCAGATGAAGTCAGGATAACTATACAAAGTAAAAAATTATGTATTCCCCACAACCCGACAACATCTAGCATCAGTTAATAATAATAATTCCAAAATGATCAATTCATGAAGGTTACCTCATTAACAGGAACTGGGGTAATTGATTTTATATGAGATGAAATTGGTAATATATTGAGTTCATCATCCATGATCACACATGACCTCAGTGATGCAAGTGACAATAAAAATCGTTCATTGAAGCGTCCAGCAGTTTCAGAATGTGATTCTGTGCGGAATCTTTGATGAACATCCTGATAGAATTTCATGTTTGTAAGGGAAAATGCTGCCATTATAAAAGTAGAAAATCTGCCACGAGAACTAGCTTCAAACATAAACATGAGCCAACATGATCTTACAGCAAGAAATGGCACTAATAACGCATACCATGACCATGGTGTAAAGGCTTGTCAAAGAGGAAAGAGAACGAAGAAGTAACAAGATCAATCCACCACCCTCTACTGTTTCAATCGTTCTTGCCAATAGATTTGGAGTCAAGGCCTCAAAATCCTTCAATCAGCAAAGGAGGAGGGATTCTTAGGCAATGCAGAAAAATATATTGAGAAGAAACCATGGAAGACATGTGATGATGAAACGAGTCCATGTGTAAATCAGCAGGAAAGGGTCAATGACTCAATGTACCTGTAGAATGCACATGCCAAACGTATTTCCAAGAATTCTTTCTGAATCTTTGTATAAGCAATATGTTATGCCTCCAGTTTCAACAAAAAGTGAAAAGGGATCAGCCTTTTCAGGATCCAGTAGTCCCCTCTGCATCAACTTTTTCACCTGCTTTGCACGTTTTTTCTTGTGACTGCACATAAAAAAATGCTTAAGTCATGAATATACCTGAGGAATTTTTCTAACCCTTCCAGCATGAATATTTACATCTTTCCTGCCTATCTTCCAAATTCTTGAAGACATAACTTGTGGGTGCAAAATAAATATTGAAATGCACCAAAGACCCATGAGTAATATTATGTTGCTAATTTACAAATCAAGCTCTATCTAGATATAAATACAGATGGGAAACAAGGTACCAAGTTACTTGTATAGAGGCTATGGCCACAAACTTTTTTAATAAAACCAGCAAAAATGTGTTTGTTTACTATGGCCTTTCAAACATTAAGAAATGGATAAGAAAACATTAACTAAGATGAAAAGAAAAGAGCTCAGCTGTTAGCTTGCCAAAGGGAAAATAAAAGTGGGCATTGATATACACTTGAAGAGGCTATTTATTTAACATATCAAACAGTTACTTGTATAGAGGCTCTGGCCACAATCAGTTCTTTTTAATTGAAGCAGAAAAGAAATACTACCGCCTTTCAAGCATCAAGAAATGGTTAAGAGAGCCATTGCTAAAGATAAAAAGAAGATTACTTAGTTGTCAGCCCACCAAGAAGTACATGAAGGTGTATACTGATATGAACTAGCAGCAGCTATTTATTTAACATCTTGATCAAGAGAAATTATAACAAACAGTTTATGATCTCATGCAATGCACAAATTTGTAATTCAGAATATATATATATATATATATATATATATATATATTGACAATGGGGTATAGTTTTTTAAGAATAATATTAAGGAAAAAAGGATACATAAAATAAGAAAGCAAAATTCAATGATGAATCAAATTATGAGGTTACTTCTAGTAAACATATTTTAAAAATATTTTATTTAATTTTAGAAAATAAATTTATAAAAACAAAAATACTATGAAGTAAATGAGAAAGAAAATTATGATCATTTTATATGTGCAATTAACTTTCAAAATGGTATGCAAACAGGACAAAAATAAAAATCTATATTGAATAAGTCCAAATTTTTGTATAATTGCATAAGAAAATATTAATACATAATTAATTAATCAACCAATTCTATATCTATTCTACTACTCATTATAAACAATTAATTGATAGTTAATTGGGCTTGTACATAATTAGGAATGTGGAGAATATGGATATAAATAGTTATCAATGAAGATGGTAATCAATTAGAAAAGCTATAAATTATGAGAATTTAGACAAATATTTTCAAGAAAAGGTAAATTCTCACACAATTCTATTTTCTTTTGTTATATATAATAAGATTTCAATGTCCATCCATGATCTGGTCATCCTTATTCAGTAGCAACTCCGATGTGCTGGATGTAACACCCCAGTAACCCAGATCATTGGGAGATAACAAGTATGAATGGCATATAAGGACATCAGCCCAACTACTTAGCAACTCAAGATCACCCTTTTGGACTGATTCACCTCAAGGACCCAAATTCAGATATCTATAATTTTGTTTGGGTCAGATCCTTACTCTAAATATTCCTCTCATTCCCTCATTATCAGCAACATCTTTCAAATAAGATAATACCTATTATATGACTATAAATGTTATATCTTCAAATAAGACTTAAGTGCAAACTCTGAATTATAACCACTAAACATCATGCTTTTCAGATAATACCTATAATACAACTCTCTAATTGTATTCCAAACCATATCTTTGAATAAGACATGTACAGACTTGGTACAATAAAATTCTGTATGACCCCTAATCATCATGCTTCCCTCAAAATCAATGTAAACAGAATACAAAATAGCCCAAGTTTTCTATGTTGATGATCATCTCACATCTTTGTGCTACCTGGTTCTATCTCTAGTCCTGGAGACCCCACAGTTAGGAGAAATATTTATGAAAGGAACACATCAAGTCAAGCCTTTCTCCCCTCAGGTATCCAGATTCCTTATTGTCAAAATGACCAACAGCTGTCATATTCTATCTGGACAATATATTATAGACAATCACAGATTCTTGCCCTTCCTCTTTCTTACTCCCACATCCCTTAGATTTTGTATATTCCACTTCCCTCACATCTTTTAACTAGAGATCTAAATGTTTAGTAGATATATAGCTAGTAAATCTCATGAATGACTCAGAACATATTGGAAGAAAGACATAAAATTGTACTTTATTCAATTCAACTCCACACTTAAGCACCAAAAGGGATTCTATTGAGAAGTAAATAAGGGCCATAGACTTTCTGGTTTGCAGTATAAAGTTTGTACCATCGTCCGACTTTCTTCCAGTTACAAACCATGCAGACTATTTCAAGGTTAGTTGAATACCCTAGCATACTAATATGAATCCAGTCCACAGCCTTCCAAAACCCATCACTAAGGCCCAAGCAATCAGCCCAAGAGGAGAATCAACCTACAGTGATGTGCACTGTAAACTTATTTCACTAGATTATATCTACTTAGCTTATTTAGTAGAATGATCTTACTTCATTTATTAGCATAACAAAATGAGTCGCCATCCAGCTAAGGTATTCATCATATAAAATGATTTGTAATCAGGTTAATGGAAGCAGAAAAATTAATCAAAAGTTTAAACCTACTCAATAATCTCTCATCACCCTCCCTTATTTCTCTAATTTGGAGCCCATTAACATTAACGCTCGAAGTAGAAACTATCCCATTACCATAAAAACAACCTGCACCATTGGTGCTTTCATTGAGATAGAACACAACCTACCATGGCTGCCATACTCAACTACTCATCTTCTTACCTTTATGGGTCTAATCGGATATGAGGAATGTTAAAATTTACAGTTTCGGATCTAGTAGCACTGATATTCGGGTTTGAGCGAAATCTTGCATTTGTAACCCGTCTCTAGGGTCAAAGGGGCGGGCGAGTGGTTGTGGTGTTTGTGGTGGTGGTGGTCAATGGTGCAAAAGACTGGCAACAGCCTTAAAGAGAGAGGGAACCTAGGTAAGGGCTAGAGAAACGAATCCTTTAGATACACTCCCCAACATGTTCTTTATTAATGCGTAGGATAGGTGTTTATACCTTATTACAACCTACAAGCCTAAGCCTCATAAACTACTAGAAAGGAAATATGATATAAGGATATTCTAATGATATCTTCCTAATAATCCACCTTCCTAATTGATTAATAACTTAAGTTGCACTCAAAGCACTTAACAAAAGCTAGAATTAATATAAATAATATCTAGGCCTAATAGGAAACAACTGAAAGGAATACAAGCTATTAATACTAGCCAAGGAGGGTCGGTCCTAAATGCTATAAGCCTATCAATATTCCCCCCTTGGACATCAAGTTCCCCTCAAGTTTGAAAGAGAAGTGGATAGCTAGTATAGAAGCAGTGCTAGCATTCCCAAGTAAAAAAATCAAGCTAGTCGTGCCCTGGATGTGAACCTTACCTGTTGCTTTGGTCATCCTCCAATCACATATCCTACAGGGCATGGGAGGTAGTTGTTGCTTGCACAACTCATCTTAAACGGGCACACAATGGGTTGATAACCATCCTTCGTTGAGAGGCCGAGAGCTACTACTGTGCCATCCTTGGGAACCACGTAGAGATCATCAGTAGTGCAAGAACCATCCAAATCAACTCGCATTTGCTAGCAAAGGCTAGGAGAAGACACCCAATGCAAATGATTGACACAAACCATGAGACCGGGCTGTGGAATCATCAATCCGAAGGCTAAAACTTCCGTTGGGGTGAAGTAGCTGATAGAGCATTATGAGTGCACACAAACTGTTATTGGTCAATTAGCAACATGGCCCAAGACGGAGAGGACTGAACGTCAGTCGAACTTAGGCAACAAGGCTGAAGATACAGTAGGATTAGCTGCTAAAGCCCCAATATGCTCAAAGGGATCAAGCTCAAAATCGCTTGTCCTAGTATTCCCAAATGGAACCAACTTGGACTCACTAACAGATGCAACTAACTTAGCATCCTCAGGGATTGTCTTTGACCCTTAATGACAGGTAAGATGATGATCCAGAAGAACAAATCCCATCTTGGGCTCTTGCATAAATTGTTGTCCATTTGACTTAGAGACCACCTCAATGTCAACCTCCTCGGTCTCTTTTGAAGAAATGACAATCACAATCACTTGATTTGGACGTCTTTGGGCTTGAATGAGGTTGTTGATCACGCTTCTTAGGGCAATGTTGGCACAACTAGAAAACCTCATGATGTAGGTCACAACTAATACACTCGTCGATGCTCGCTAGAATGTCAAGGGATCCCTTCGAATAGCTTTCCTTAGACTTTGATCCTTGCACCAAGGCGTATGCAATGTCAATGCTCAGATGATTGCGGAGCCAAGGTCCCATCATGCAATGGTGGTCCCGTAGCTGAGTGCCTGATGTTATGTGTGGGAGGGTGTCTTGTGGTTGTGGAGAGGACCACCTCCAAAGCAGAAAGACCTTTACCCTATAACCGGTGACGACTACGACATTGCACGCTGGCAATCAATATGGCCAGAATAGGAGAAAAAATTGGAGGCAGTCAACGCTCTAGATCAAATACTCCAATTTAGTGGGTTGATTGGTGAGAGGGAGGGTCTGGTAGGGTAGGAGAAGGCAAGCGAAGGCTACCGACGCCCATGGGGGCAGCTCCCTAGAGGTTGGTCATGAAAACCGGGGGATCGACAACAAGAAGGGTTGCATCTAGGAGTGGCAGCAGAGGCTGGGGGTAGGTTGTGGTGAAATTAGGGACAGGACTTTCTAAAAATTGAGGACTATGGTTAGGGTTTTGTAACTTAACTTGAGACCTAGAGAGGGAGGAGGAAAGGCGATGGGGGGCAACAGAGCTCTGACAACCACTGACAGACAATCGTATAGATCCTCGCTAGAGTCAACACCCTTCCCGAGTGAGAAGAGGGAGGTTAAGGGGGGTTGTGGGATGGCGCACTAAAGGTGTGGGTCGTAAGCAATAAAACCACGGTCGCGATTGCGGTTGTAGTTGCAGTATTGGTGTGTTGCGAATGAGTTTTTTTATGTTGCGGTTGTCTAATTTTTTAATTCTTTAGCCCATATTGGTAAATATTGGCTAATATCAGCAAATATCGACAAAAATCAGCTGATATACAAAATTTTGCCGATATCGCAACGATAAATATGTGATTTTCTAAAATTGCCACATTCTAGAAATTTTGCATCACGATTAACCCAAAAAATGTGAAATTGGGGCAAATATGCAATTGTGATGCTGATATTTCATTGTACGGTGGGTTGAGGGAGAGGGGTAGTTGTCGATCCATGGGATCTATTGATGTGGGTTGTTGTGTGGCTATTGTATAGAGTCTAATCGTGGATTATTGGTTCTAGTATCCGACTTTGACGATTCTTCGTTGAAATTTTGCCATGATAGAATGAATATCCTCGCCCAAACATTGGAGCACATTTAGGAACGCAACACCTCGCTCTGAGACCAAACTATTAGGATTTGCAATTTTTGATCTAGCGGTACCAACTACCAAGTTGGATATCTTAGTTTTCTTATATTTTTTCATTTTTTGCGTGAAATCTTACGTGCGTACCCCATCTTCAGAGTCAAGGGGGTGGGAGAGTGGTTGTGGTGTTTATGTTGTTTGTGGTGATGGTGCTCGGTGATGCAAAAGGCTATTGGAAGACTTGGAGAGAGAGGGAGCTCAGGTGAAAGACATTAAAGGTTGGATAAATTAACCCTTTAGATTAATTCCCCAACGTGTTCCTCATTAATGAGTAGGATAGGTATTCATACTTATTACAACCTATGGGCCTAAGCCTCGTAAACTAATAATAAGGAAATAAGATATACGGATATTCTAATAATATCTTCCTAATAATCCACCTTCCTAATTGATTAAGCACCCACCTTCCTAATAACATCTTCAGAGATAATAATCCACCTTCCTAATTAATTAATACCCTAACTCGCACCCAAAGCACTTAACAAAAGCTGGAATTAATCTAAATAATATCTAGGTCTAATAGCAAAACAACTGAAAGGAAAATAAGCTGTCAAAACTGGCCAAGGAGGTCCGGCCTTAAATGCTGCCTGCCTTTCAAGGAACAACACATAGTGAATGGCTAATCCAGAAATCCCTGGACTGATTCTATAATTGCGATGGGATAATAATAGACAATGTTTCGCCGAGAAATTACTGCAATCCAAAGACATAATTGTGCGTTGGAGAAGAATATACTCTACATCCATATTTTGTTGTAACCCATGCATGCCAGTTTGATAAACTAACAAGCTAAATAAAAAATTCAAAAATTTCTATACTTTCACAATTCTTTCTTGTTACTGTAGCATCTCGATGTATAAATGCGACACAGCAACCTAGGAATTAAGGAACTATCTCAGTGTATTCCTTTACAGACAATGAGAAGGGAGAAAATCCATGAAAGAGCCTTGAAGGAAGCCAAAATGCAGCTGGTCACACTAAACGGAATTCATTCAAATAGTCTGAATATAGCTCTGAAAGTTGGGGAATCCAAATATTCAAACACGTTGAAACAGCATCAGCCCACAGGCCACATTGCCACAAGCAAAGCCCAACTAAGCCGTTTATGATAACGTTGGTACCAGAAAAGCCATATCCGCATATTCCCCTCACTATCAACGTTCTATGTTTCTAAACATTTGAGACGCGCCATAAAATTGTATGCAATCGATAGCCGTATCAAACCATGAATACAAGAAAGATGGGAGCCGGGATTCCTACCTGCTGAGCTCAAGTTTATCTCTATAACACCAAAGAACAGTAGGCCTAGCTTTAACCATTGCCTTGCTCAGCATATAGTGAAGATTAACAATCTGTACGCCAAAAGAACAAAAATTTATAAAATTACCAGACAATTGAACACGTAGAATTTTTGGAAGTTTCAACAGAGAGTCATTAGTCACCTGGTCACGAGACTTATCACCAATTATTACAAACATAGAACGGTGCCTGGTTTTGACACCGTTCTCAATCAAGGTTCTGATTCTTTCGTCAACCTTCTTCCTCATCTTTCTCTTATTGATTGCTTTCACTCAAGGAGACACGACGATGGAGGCAGAGCGAAACTCAGAGAGAAGGACAACTAAGAAGGGTTTAAGGTTCAAGGTTTTTCAGGTTTCGGGGTCGGGGGTTGGGGACTGGGGCAGCTAATGTTAGGTCAAAGCCGTTTTGTCCATAATACGATCTGGCCGATCCAAACTAAAACTAATTTAGTAGTTATTGTTATTATTTTATTATTATAACAATAAAAATAATCTGATATTAATAAATTTAATTATAGTTATCATAATTATAACTATTACAATTATCAAAATTTTAATTATAATAATAATAATAATTGTTGATGTTGTTATTAATTTATTATTTATACTAAAACCGTATTCTCTAAACCTTTTTTTACGGCTTATCAGATCATATTATTAATATTATTATAATATCATATTGGATAAAATAATATCATAGCTAATTAGATTAGATCGGGACTAATAATATCATATGAGATTAACATAATAAATAATAATAATAATTAAAATTTGTATTTTAATGATATAAAATTAAAAATTAGTAGATGATTAATAGAAATAATAATTAATATTATTATAATTTTTAATATAATTAATATAATTATTAATGGTAATATAATGATTATAATTATTGATAAAACTATTATAATTATTTATTATGACATTTATTGATATAACTATTATAATTATAACTATTTATATTATTATAATTATTATTATTATCATTATTCATCACATTCTTATAATTATTAATATTAAAAATAATAATATTATTATTATTATAATTATTAATATTAATATATTTATTATTATTATGAATATAACTATCATAATTATTACTCTTATTAATATAAATATTGTCATAATAATAATAATAATAATTTATTATTAGCATAATTATTATAATATTCGTGTTTATAATTATAATAATGATAAGTATTATTATGAAAAATAATAATAATAATCATATTATTATAATTGTTGATATAATTATTATACTGATTATTATTATTGGCATAATTATTATGATATTTATTAATATACTAATAACAATGATAATTATTTATATTATTATTATTAATAGTAATGTTATGAATATTATGATACTTATCAATTAAATTATTATTAGTGTTGTTATTAATATTTCACAATCAGTATTAATATTATGATTATTAATTATAGTAATAATAATATAATTTTTAATTTTCATTATTACTCTGATAATTGTTAATATTATTTTATTATCAATATTATTATTATTATTAGTCTTATAATTATTAATATTACTCCTATAATTACAAAAAAAAATAGTAATATTATTATCAAATCATAAGCTCGAGATATAAAATAAACACCCTACAAGACACACTACTTACAGTTCATACGATAAGTAAAAAGTGAATGAAACCTTGATATCAAAGACATTAGGATTTTCATATTCCAATAAGTAGTTGGCAGAAGCACGGTCCAAAAGTCTCTTTCTTTTAGATGGCATGCATGAATCCATATGACCCATAGGACTTGTTTCATTTTAGTAAGCCATTAAAGCAATCGACCCTGAGCTACTAGATTCTTAAATTTTAATTACATAAGACCTAGTCCACCCTCTTGCTTAGGTAGGCAGACTTTATCCCATGCAACTAGAGCTTTTTTGAACATACAAACACCTACCCAAAGGTACGAGCAGCATATGGTATTAATCTCTCGAATAACTCTTTGTGGAATCATGAGAAATAGACTCTGGTATGGTTAGAGTCCAAAGAGAAGATATAATACTAGTTGCACTCTTCTAATAATACTTAAGAGCTTCGATTGCCGGGATTTAATCTTGGTTGTGAATTTTTCTATCAACTCCTTACGGTCATTGTGAGAATAATTTTTAGAAGGGAGAAATTCCCAAGTACTTAACTGAGAGATATCCGTCAAGAAAATGAAACATATCATGAATTTGGCATCTTTCATGTAGGGGAATAGAGACACTATACTAGATATTGCTCTTTGAATGGTGGAACATGTTGTACATAGATGCAACTGATGAGGCATTTCCATGGTAGAAAAATAATAAGTCATTCATGAACACAAGGTTGACAATCTTCACTTTTCTTTTCTTTTTTTTTGCATTTGGGATGAGGCTTAAACTAATGATCAAACCACAAATCTCCCATTGATCAATTTAGGTAATCCGTGATAAAAACAAATAGACAGGGGGAGAGTGAATCACCTTGATGGATGCCTCTATTTGCTTCAAACGGAGGTTGAAGAGATCCGTTAAAGAACAAAGAGTACTTGATTGTACCTACACATATTATAATCAATTGGATGATAGAATATGGGAAATTCAAAGCTAATATAATGTATTGCAAGTATGCCCAATTCACAGTATCATAGGCTTTTCATATAGCAAGCTTGATCATGCACCTAGGAGACATATTCTTTATGTTATAGCCTTTCACTAGCTCGGTGACAAGAAAGATGTTATCACTATACTTTTCATTTCACAAAGGTTTCTTGAGCTTCTCCTACCAAATGAGGCATAATATATTGCAATCTACTTATAATAACTTTAGCAATAAGCTTATATATAATGTTAGAACATGCAATTGGACAATAATCACTTGCTATGAAAGAACTAGTGATCTTTTGAATAAGGCTAAGAGTGGCAACATTCAAATCTCTTAGTATTTTCCCATGAGTGAAAACTTCAACAATTGATTTCCGTAAATCTCCCCTTGTAATGTTCCAATAATGCTTGTACAAGAAAGTATCATACCCATCAGGTTTAGGTGCATTGTCACTCTTCATATCAAAAAGTGATTATTTGACTTTTGATATCCCTACGGGTACTAGTAAGAGTTATTGCTGTGCATAATGGAGTTGAGGTCCTTTTTGCATAATATCTTCTAGAAAGCATCCATTTTGAGAAGAAATAAAAACCATATCTAACAAGTCCATATAGAAGTCTTGAAAAATCTAGGAAACGGTATCTCGATTAGTGTGTATAATGGTCACATTATCTTCTAATTGTGTGATATGGTTGGTATGATTCCTTCATTTAAATTGCGCATGAAAGTATTTGGTGTTGTTTTTTCCTAGTTTAATCCAGGTAATTATAGCTTTTTTTTTTGCTTGAAAAATCTCTCTTCACACAAACTTGGGAATTTATACTAACATAAAGCATCATTCTCTTCTTGAACGAGGTTAGTATTCAAAGGAGAATCACTCAAGATTTGTTGGATTTTTTGCACCAATTGTCATGCTTGCCTAACTCTAGTAGTGATTCCTCTAAATTTACGAGCATTTATTTTTTTTAAGGGGTTTAAACAACATTCAGTTGCCACATATTTGTAACAATATTAAGGAAATCATCATCCTTTGTCCACATATTGTTAAAACGAAAGGGTTTTGCACCTCCACGAGAGAAATTATTAATGGTAACTAGCATGGCTTCGTGATCTAAGATTAGAGCAGGCACAAAATGGGTCATTGAGCCAACAAACTGATCCATCCAAGCAACATTGTCCATTCCCTTATCTAACTTACACCATATTCTATGTTCAACTTCTCTTTTATTAGACCAAGTTAAGTGGATGCCTATGAAATTGATATCCTGCATATGTAGGGAATTAAGGCACTCCTTAAAGTCTTCAACATTTTTCTCATTCAAAGCTTCCCCCTATATATCTTCTATTTCATGCAACACAACCTTGAAATCACCCATTAGGAAGTGAGGTTTATCTAATAGGCATCGATTGAGGAGCCAATTCCATATAGACCCTTTATTTCACTACCTTCATTATATGCATAGATGAACTCGCCTAGGGAAGTCTATATAGTGGGGAGATACTTGACTTCGCATAATATACCTTGAGCACATTCTTGAATTTTATCAACTTTCCATGTAAGAGGAGACCATCTAACCCACACGTGAGCACTAGGATGAGAGGCATAGTTATGCATCCATTGCCATCTATCAAACTTACCAACCATTTGTGACACCTTATTCTCTTTCACTCTTGTTTCAATCAAACCAACAATAGTGATTTTATTACTTAAAAACCAAATATACACCTTATGGTGCTTATGGGAACCATTAAATCCCCTTATGTTCCAACATCCTATTTTCATGTTAAATGGATGTGAATTTTTGGTTTGGAAAAATGTCCTCAAAGACTTTCTTGCCACAAATTACTCTAAACCATGGTTCTTATCTAGATTTAGCAACTGAAGATGACGCGTTCTCACTAACAAGTGAAGATGATGCCTCGTCATTCAGAAAACTTCACTATTTTTTTTCCTTTGTGTCATTTTAGTGTGAAGGATAATAAAGGAAGCTTGTGAAAGAGATGGATGTGGCTCTATAGGTTTAAGATTATGGGAGTGCACTACGCCAAATTCACCAGCATTAGACTTAATCACTAGTTGTTTAACTCCCACCTTAAACCATTTTTTGTTTACTCTATTTTACTTGGGTTATTGGTGGGATTTCTCATGCACTTTGCACTGCCCAGCTACATGACCAAATTGGGAACAAATGATACAAAATTAGGGTCTCCATTCACATGTAACCCTTTGTTTATAAATGCTACCATATGGATTCTGTATGGATACAGATTATTCTAAGGGGCGGTGCACATCAATTTCCACTAAGATTCTCGCAAAGGAAGTGTGATTAAGATTAGTAGTGACAACATCAACTCCTAAAGGGCTACCCAAGCAACTTGTTATGTGACCAATGGAGTTGATAGACTAGTAAGCAAGTGGAAGACCTAGAAGATTAACCCAAGTATGAATGAACTATAATTCATCCTTACTAAATTGGAAATCAAGCCTTCACTTCTTCAACAATAAAGGATGGTTCGATAAAGTCCAATAAGGAGTTTATAGGATTCACATACACTTGTCATATGATTTAAATAGGAATAGGAATAATCCTTCCTCGTGCATATGGACAGTGGGCAAGGCTACATGGTTATATGTGTGACCAACTATAGGATTGCATCTAAAAATAGGATGGGTGTTTACCACGTACATAACCCACAGGAGAATGTTCCCATCTTTTAGAATATTTAACAATCTCAATTTGTTGGAGAACGGTGATTAGACACCCCCCATGAATCTATGGTCTATTTTGATTAAGATAAATTATATGATATGGGTGTCAATTCATCATAACTTTATCCCTCCATGATTCAATTAGCGTCTTTAATGGATTGGTATTAAGTTTAGCAATGAGAATCTCCTCTGTATTGATCTTATACCTAGTCAAAGCCTCTCTAGTTAAAGAATTAGGGTATTGATCTGGATTCAAAAAGTGTGAATTGTTCGTCAATTAACCACATGGGCTCACATTAATTGATTCATTCCAATCTGGTTTCACAAGGTTTGAATTGTTCTCTACATTAATTGATTCATTCAAATCTAGGTTTAAGATGTTTGATTTGGTCTTTGTATCACCTATTTGTTCAAATATGGATTCAAAAGTTGTGATATGTTCTCAGATGTAACATTAGGGTTTACAACAATTGATTCTTAAGTATCTTCATGGACATCTTGTTGTTCGAGTGCAATTGGTGGTCAATGCTTGGCCTTTGGTGCCATTGGTTTGGCTCGTGAGATGAATTTCTAGTGGGCTGTCTAAGGCATGGAGATGTCAATTCTCTTGTCATACTAATTCAAATGTTGATTCAATACTACTACTAACAATTATTACTATTACTATTATCATAAAAACTATTATAATTATTATAATTGGATAAAATCAACATCAATCATATCAAATCAAATCAAATCCATTCAAGTGATATCAGCAAAAATAAGCTTTAGAGAATAGACACTAACTAATTGTACCCCCATTCAATTCAATGATATTCATCCTTATAAAATATAATATAAATAATTATACATAAAAATATAAATAATATAAGGAATAAATTCCATACACATTTCAATAGTTAATGGAAAATATAAATTATTTATTTACACTGATAGGAAAATATAAAATGGAAATATTTTAAAACTTATAATTATAAAAGGAAAATACAAAAGAGAAAGAGAGAGTGTGTGTAATACATAAATATATTAATTTTATATTAATATTAAGGATTTTATATCAAGTGCCCATGGACACTTTTTATGATACCTAAATGTAGAAATAAAACCAATATTTAATGTCACCAACCAACTTATGTGTTTATATTTATAGACTCTCACAATCTACAATGGGTATACGGATCGGAGTTAGGGTAGGTTAACTGTTATTCTCCTGCAAGGAAGACAGGATAGAACTTTTTGATAGTAAAAGGGAAACCGATGTAGTGTCAGCCTAAAGACACTCTAGCGCTTAAGTCACTAATGTAGAACATATGTACTTTAAGAGAAATGAGGAAGGAGGAGGGAGAGAGATTAGAGTCGCTTAGCCATTAGGCCATAAAGGCATGACCACTATTGGTGATTGTAATACCCCGTATTTTTTAAATCCAATTTTATTAAGTTTAATGATTTTATTAGTGTAATTTGATGTAAATATTTAATTATTTTAATTTCGATTCATTTTATGGATATGTCGATGATTTCAACTTCATAATTGAATTTAATTAATCGTTGTTGTTGCGAATCATTCTAGATAAATCTGTTCACGACCATGATTTTATTGTATTTACATAATTTTGATTTTTGGTTAAAATTATGTATTTCTCTTCTTTCTTGTATTTTAATTTTTAATATTTTAGATTTGTTTTTTATTATAACTTCGTTGTGTGATTACGACTTTATTTTGGGAGTTATATTTCATTAACAAAATATATTATTTAAATTATAAAATTTTTGTTTAAAATAGTTAAATTTATTTTAATGATTTTATCCGTAGAATATATTTCCAACTTTGAATTTATTCATTTCCGAGGTCGTTAAGATATTCGAAAAGTTTTAAATTAAAAAGATCTTCGGAGCTTATTTATAGATTTCTTTTCAAAATTAATTTTTTTTTTCCGTTTTATCCTTTTTCGTCTGCGGAAGACCGGTTTTTAAAATTATTTAAACTAGTATCGATTTATTATAATTTGACTTAAATATATTCTTATATGTTTTTAAATATTTTTCGATGTCTTATAATGTATTTTCGTTAACAATATAAATTTTAATATTCTTTGGTAAATTCTTTCAAAATTTTTTATGTGGCTCTTATATTGATTTTATATGTTTGGATCCTTATGAAATGAGTTTCATTAAACAAATTTTAGATAAAATCTTCCAATTATAATTTTAGATATTTAATATTTGATTATATAGAATTTTTTTTAAAAAAAAAGGTCCCGACCGACCTGACCCCTCCTCTTCTTTTTCTTTTCTCTCTTCTTATCTCCCTTCTCTTCTCTTTCTCTTTCCCGGCTGCCCTGTTCTCTGCACCCCAAACCCCAGCTCTCATCTCATCCTTCTCCCTCCTTCTTCGTCGACCGTCGGCAGCCACTGCAGCCATGACTGCCACTGACGACGCCACAGCAAGCAGCAGCTGAAGCAATGCAAAAGCAATAGTCGGAGCAGGTGGTGCCGCCATCCGGCCACGGCAAGCTTCGTTGGCTGCCGGCGAGTGGTCTTCGACCTCCGACGCATCTTCCCTGGCTTTCACTTGTCCAGATTTGCTAATCTTGTTTGGTATAAATATCTAAAAACCCTAATCTTTGACTTGATTAATTGAGTATGAATTTGCTTATGATAAGCTAAATTGATTGTTTAATTATGTATATATGTGTTGTAAGATTGATTTTGATAGGTTAATTGTATGGTTTATTTTGGATTCTGGAAAATCGGAATTTTGGTTGGGTTATGCCCGAATTGTTTAGATTCGTCTGATTTAGCTATTTTGGGTAAATTGATTTTACAATATGCTATAAAATGTATCTAATTGCATATCGGAACCATCAATTTGAGAAATTTATATGGAATTAATCAGGATTGACTTTCCAAGTCAAAATTCGTGTGTGATGAAATTGGATTGCATAATTAAGTTGTTTTACTAAATTGATTTTACAATATCCTTTGAAATGTATTTAATTTCATATCAGAAGTGTTGATTAGGAAAAATTGTGTGAAATTAATCGGAATTGGATTTTTAGGTAAAAACTCTTGCGGGTCTAAAATGGATTGTGTAGTCGAGTTGTTTTATTCAATTGATTATATAATTTACATAAGAATAAATTTAATTACAATCCCGAACCGTCAATTTATATATTTTAGGAAGAATTGGTCAGGTTTGCATTCCGGGCTCAAAAATCCTAATTATGCTAAATTAGGTATTTCTTTTATCGGTTTTGATCAATTGATTATATGATATGTTATAAAATATGTCTAATTGCATTTATAAACATTAAATTTAATTTAATTAATAGAATTCAACCAAATTAAATTTTGGGCCTAAAACTCTAGATTTCAACTGAAATTATGAAATTGGTCAATTGTATAGTTGTTTTTCTAAAATTAAATTTATGGAAATAGTTGAAATGATCTTAATTACATTCTAATACCTTCAACTAGAATTAATTGATTTGAATTATTTGAGTTTGTGTCTTGGGCTTTGAAACCCTAATTTTGGAAACTGATTGTCTTGAATTGACTACTCGGAAGATTATTTCATTGAAATTGGTTATCTAGATTTATTTAAAATTAGTTTAATTGTACTCTTAAGCTATCAATTTGAGATAATAAAAGTTAATTAGTCGGTTCATAGCTCGAGCATTAAAAACCCTAATTGTCAAAGATGGTTTTATAAAATATATTGTGCTATGCATCTTTTACCCAATTAATTTCCGACTTTGATTCTAAATCATTTAAATTATGTTTTTATCTTACCAGGTTGGATTTGGTTCGCTGCAAATGGTTGGTTTGTCTTTTGAGTTGTAAAACCTAACCAGTAAATCATTTTCGATAAAATAACTTATCTTCTATTTTCCTTTCCCTAGCTTTTAAATTTATTTGAAATGCTTCAAGTGATATGTGTTTAACCCGATTTGAGTAATATTTAGTCTTACATCTTTATAGAGCTATGCTAGCGAGTCCTAGGTTTTGGATATGTTTTCCAAGAAATATTATTTGTGTCCATTTGTGTTTATTTAATTATAATATTTAAATTATTGATTGATAAGATAGTTTCTAACCTCTTTTCCAATTTCTATCGGTAATCTAGGAAAACTTTCTCATGGATTATCGAGCTATTGATAGCTCTCTCTCTTTCTCAATTTGCTTAGCTAGCTTCGAATTTAGGTAAGTCACTACTTACCTTTACTTATGGTGGAATCTAGAATGTGTGTTTGTTTGGAGTGGAAGGTGATGAGTAAGTTTATCGATTATTTAATCATGTCAAGTGTATGTTGTGTTCTATACGATAATTGTATGTATGTATGACTTTAATGCCCCTAGAATAGATCAACATTAATGCCACTTGAGTTGGTTCGGCTTGAATGCCGCTTGGCTTGAATGCCACTTAAAATTGATATAATAATGGAAATTCATTGTGTTGATG
This sequence comes from Tamarix austromongolica, assembly GCA_039764185.1. Lineage (NCBI taxonomy): Eukaryota > Viridiplantae > Streptophyta > Magnoliopsida > Caryophyllales > Tamaricaceae > Tamarix > Tamarix austromongolica. Next base: position 12,052,759 of record CM077818.1, read on the forward strand.
GAAGTGAGCTAAGTGTGGTTATGTGGACCTAGTTTATGATTGGTTAAATCCTTGAATAAGATACTAATCATTTAAAGTGAAAGATCACGTGAGTTGGGTTGATGTATGTTTATGAGTATGTTCCACCAGCTTAATAATAGTGGTCAGGCGCATTTTGCCCTAGGGGGTGCTTTAGACCGTTCCACCGGTTTAAGAATAGTGGGGCATAATCTCAACGTGAAAGATAATATGAGTCTGAGATAAGTAATCAATAATTTAGACACTAATCACTTATAGTGAAATATTACATGAGTCAGGACCGAGGTGTAGGAGTCCGTCCACCGACTTAATAATAGTAGATAGGCTCATTTTGTCTTGGGAGGTGCTTCAGACCATTCCACCGATTTAAGAATAGTAGCCAGGAGCATTTTACCCTAGGAGGTGTAGAGTCCATTCCACCGGCTTAACAATAGTGGCCAAGAGCATTTTGTCCTAGGAGGTGTTTCAATCCATTCTACAGGATTAAGAATAGTGGGGTCCTTGAACTCATTGTAAATAAATAAAATTATCTATAATAATGATTATTATTGGATTGTTGGATTGGTGTTACTTAGCATGCGATTGTGAATTCTTGTACACTTGTATCCTATGTGCCGTCATGTCAAGTCATGTACTCATAAGCATGAATCTATGACCCTATGTTTTATTGTATGTAATACTTGTATAATTGAGCATGAATTATTGTCTGAGTGGAATGGTGCATTTATCATATGTATATTTGAGCATTAGAATTATAAGCTAGAGTTTACCATATCTTATGTGTATCATGTTTCCTCCCATTAGTTAGGTAGTCTTGATTTATTCAGTACCGGATCTGTATTGATACTACCTTGGTTGAATGGGTCCTGTGATGATCCACTGATGGTGGGGAGCAGACCTCTTGTGTAGGTTTGATATCGGATATTGTTTTTAGATTGAAGGCTTGGCTTGAGAGAGAAGGCAAATCCGAAGTTTGATCCATTGGGATTTGTCTTGTTTAACTGTATTTATTTTTGAAAGTTTCAAATGTTGTATTTAAAATTTCAAGGGTGTTGTAATTGAATTTTAATTTCTCATACTCTGATAAGATTTTAAAATCCAGGTCTATTTCACAAGTTTCATTGCTTTATTTAGCGATGATTTTATTTAATGAAATTATTCACTTGCCATCTGCCTATGAATATCTCCTTGTGGGAGTTCATCCTTACAACATAGATGTTGGTTGAATTTTTTTTAACATGTTTTAGCCTTGCATCTAGCATGAGATAGATGGTGGACATTTATCTTGTGTTATATGTGGCGATAACATTCCCTAAATTATATTTTAGCTTTCACATTATTCTTTTAAATGAAAAAAAAATTCTAAAAGTGAATTTTAAGGGTGTTATAGTGACAGACTTGATACCCCGGCTAGAGACGTTTGTAGGGGTGTTGTTTAGGTAGAAATGACCAAGAATGCCCGAGATTCAGGGGACTTAGTAGAGAGTTGCTCAATGCATATATGATTATTTTCCTTTACTTATCAGCTTGCTTCTTGTGCCATAGGGGCATTGCATATCCACTATTTATAGAGGAAATGGCTCACAATGTACCCCCATATGAGGTGGGATAAGTTCACCATTAGATATGGGTAGTACTTAGGTCATGTTCGAATAAAGTGGAGAAAGATCGTCTTTTAATGGGTCACACTGGACATTGAGGTTGTGATATTCGTTCTCAACACTATTATGTAGTTCCTTGTGCCAACCGCAAGAGAGGAAGTCCCTCGATTGTCATTTGTAAGCAAATCAATAAGCTTTAGGAAATAATCAAGGAGGAGTGGAGTTAAATGGTGTTGTTGGGAGTGGGTGGCTTAAGGGATATCACAACCCATGGCGGAGTTATCTATCCTTGAGGTATTCCTCTGCTTAGCCTTATCCGAATTTTTCATCTTTCTTTGTTGGAGGTACTAGGATACCAATTGTTCTTTGTGAAGCCCTTAACCCCGGTAGGAATATTCTTTATAGATATTATCGTGAGTTTTTATAGTGGTTCATCTATGTCGGACCCTTTAGTCATGGTGTACCAAGAGAAAAGTGGGAGGCATGCCACCGCTCATAGGGGACCTCGAGTGTTGTGGTGTAGCCTTCCATACCTGAGAAAAGGGGTCTTCTCATATTGTTGAAGGTGTGGAGACTAATATTTGGAACATCGAGGTCCAACAATAGAATGTATTTGCGGAGGATCCCCTTGATCCATGTTAGCAATAAGGGTAACTTAGGGGAGAGCATGCCTCTATCTCAAATAAGGTGGTTGGATCACAAGCGGAATGCCCCTAATGAATCGAGAGGTTGTTCTATAGGTGAGTTGGGGCTCTTAGAGGGATCTTATACCTTCAAAAGTCTGCACATATTTTGGGTCAGAATGGGTAGGTTAGTCATCCCAATCAATAAGCCTCGACTAGCGTAAATCCTTTATGTTCGTCATTTAGAGGAGGAGGTGCTACAAAATTATTATGTAAGATTTGCGAACTCAGTTTCCCTTCATTTCTCTTTAGGATGTTTTTTGTTTTGTGCCTCATTGGAATGCTAACACTAAGGATTCTTACATACCATGGAGCGAATTGTATGTGCTCTAAGGGTTGTGGCCCCATTGGAAGGTGTTAACGTAGAGCTAGAATCAAAGGGATAATGACTTCAAGAAACTAGGACATGGCCCCATTGGAAGGTGTTAACGCATAGCTAGGTTGAAAGGGATAATGACTTCAAGAAACTCAGACATCCTAGAAGAGCTACAATCAAAGGGGTAAAGACTTCAAGAAACTAGGGCATCCTAGAAATCAAAGGTGCAGTAGCTCTAGGAGGTTGAGACCTCCCTGGAGTCTAGAGTAAAGGGGTTGGATAGTTATCAAAAGGGTATTTGCAAATAGCTGACTAAGGCTGGTAAGTCCCTGGAATACGAGTGTGCTTCTCCACATGCATTTGAGGCTTGCTTAGGGATAAATAGAGGTTGTGTTAAAAGCTAGGGAGACTGGATTGGAGCGGGATTTTGGGGCTCAGGACCATGCATCCAACCTTGGTATAAGAAATCTCATAATTATAAGATAAAGTGGGATTCCATCACCATTATTAGCTAGTTGGACATGATTTCAGAGTGGGTGGTTGGCCTCACCAAATAGTGGGATAAGGCGGGGCTCTAACAAGATTAGGATGTATTTTGATAGATTCAAGGATCCAACCTCAAGGGAAAGCTTCTTGCCATGGATAGTAATTTGTGGTATGATGAAGATGATGGCACGTCTTAACAAGAGTAGGTGATGTTATGGGTGGCATATAGGTTTTGTCAATTTTTAGCCATAACCTACTTGTGATGTAGATATGAACGCCTCTAGCACTTTTATATAAGAGCTAATTTTTTATGCTCTAAGTAAATATAGTTTAAAAGTGATAAATGTTTAGCCTTCAGGCATTTTTATTTCCTATTTCAAATTTCTAGTTAAAAGAATGTAAGTGGAAGTAGCCCTTTCTTTCCTTTCAAAAATCTAGGAAGGAGTTTGAAAGATATTTCAAATTATTGTTTGAAAGTTGAGTACATAGCCCTCTACTTCCCTTAAAAAATCAGCGAAGGAGGTTGAGATATGTTTCCACTTACTATTTGAAAGTCAAGTAAGTATCCCTCTACTTCATTTTGAAAATTAGGGAAGGAGGTTCAAAGATTATTCAAATTATTATTTAAAAATTGAGTGATTAATGCTCTACATCCCTTCTAAAATTAAGGAAGGAGATTGAAAGATGTTTCAAATTTCTATTTGAATGTTGAGTGAGTAACCCTTTACTTCCCTTTGAAAAGTAGGGAAGGAGGTTGAAAGATGTGGTGGTGCATCATAATTGTGAGTATGGTAATCTACATATTTTCTTTTGGGAGGAGAAAGTTAGATGTGCCCCTTTTTGGTCGCGAGCACTACACTCTCTCGCTTGTATATTGAGGTTATTTCATGTAGTGTTAGGTGGAGGTAATGTCAAGTGTTGTACTCACAAAATTGGGTTATTTCAAAGATTCATTGCTCTGTTGGCCCATTAAGCATATATCATGTTTGAGTGTGCCTAGTCCAGTTTCGTATTCAAAGATTTGAGTTATTATATCAATGCATGATTATATTAAAGACAATTTGATTAGGTTAACACGGGTACCAAGGTAGCCTAGTTTTTTAGACTGAAAGGGGTTAGTCAAGCAGTCATGTTAATAATGCTAAGGGTGACCATATATCCCATAAAGGGGGATTTACTTTCATACTTTGTATAGATAGATATAATTATTATTATCATCCAAGGGAAGAATGGTGGTTTCTAATTGGTGCATCATATTGGTGCAGTGTATTTGTAATTATCACTACCTTTAATTTTGTATCCATCCCGATGAGGCCATAAGGCCTATAAAAGGAGGGGTGACATGGTGTATATGATCATGTTACTAACTTTGTCTTTGCATAGAAATTTAAGAAAACCCTTTTTTGTTTATATGGATTCCTATCAATTGGATAAGATCAATAGGAAGAGGATTAAAGTGGATTTTGGCTTTATAACCCTTGAGTTTTTGAATCCCGATGAAGGAGAACTCCCTTAGTCCCTAACGGGTGGTAGTCTGAGGCAACGTCTGTTGGGAGGTGCAAGTGGAGGAACTTCATCTAGTGCCTCTAAGTCCAAGGGAAACTAGGATATTGTCGCTCTCTATATTACAAATGTTTTGGACGTATTACTGGAATATATTAATGGTACTTATGTGAGTGGCTCTTTCGCAATTCAAGATGCTAAGGTAAAAACCCAACACATGTTTTCTCCTTTGATTTATGTTGTAACAATACCGATTCTTGTTTGTTTGCTAGTGCTCTTTCCTTTTTTCACTCTCTACGTCAATGCCATCGTGGCTACTAAAGTAGAGCATATCCACTGTGAGTTGAAAGACAAGGAGACCAACCTTCTAAGGAGGAGCTTGTCATGCTTAAATATGTTATGAGAAAGATGGGCCTAGAGTTAGTTAGCGCTTCCTGGCAGATCATGGAACTAGAGGAAGAAGAGTTGGTTGGGCCTTCAAATTTGGCAGAGTGAGTATCCTTGTTGGAGTTGAAATGTGTCTGGCTATTCATTAAATGGGTATGTTGCTCATGACCATCCCTTAGTTTGATTATTGATAAGGCACATAGAGGCCTCCTATGGTGGCGTTCAAGGTGGTGAGGGGTTGCCATCTCTAGATGCTCTAATTTTTGCTCTATCTTCCCTAAACCTTGAGGCCTGTGAAGAACAATGTGAGGTTTCATAAAAGGCAAAAGATTTATATCTAGCTTCCTCTATTCTAGCCGTGTGACTCCCTCTATTTTTTTCCCTTTATATGGAGGGAGGTTGTGTAACACTCTCATTTTTAGGACTTGAAAATTTAATTTTAAAGAGTTAATTGTGGAAGCTAAACTAATAAAAATGTAGGGTGTTACAGCTAAAACTAGTATAAGTGTGGTTTCCTATACCATTCTCATACCAAGTATTAAGGCTAAAATCATCACTCTACTTAAATTATTAGCTCAATTTTGAGAAGCAAAATAGAGATAACAATAGATTGATATCATTTTGAAAATAAACATCATTTGTGGTTACAAAACTCAAAATAAGATAAGGTATAGAAGGACGTAAGAGTCCAAATACAATAAAATTAAAATACACCAAAAAAGACACTAGATAGTCGTACTTTCAACCCATACTACTAACTTTTGTCTAAGCTTGTAAGTTGACTCGCAAAGACCTATACCCATCGAATAGGTAGGGACCTACAAAAAGGAACCATTTAGTACAATAGTACTAGTAACCCATGATACAACTCTAATATGAAAAACGAGAATGGAACACACGTAAAATACATCACAACAATATATGGTATAAAACATCAAAATATACATGTGATGATCAAAATACAATAATAATATTAAATATATGAATACCACCAAGGTCATATGTTGTTCATGCTCAATCATCTAAAACATATAGATACTTATTAACCAAACATCCAAGGTATTCTCTTTGAGGTATGATTAGAAACAATCTCAACCTAAAACCATAACAATAGCAATGAGTCACATATCTCATTATCAATTCCAGTAAATCTCATAACATCACATGTAGGTATAAAGGTTGCTACCAAATCACAATTAAGCACAAAGGCTACTACTGAACTGCACGTAAGCATAAATGTTGCTACTAACAAACCTAAATATTCAATCATAATCATTTCTATTTTTATTTACTTGAGGGGAGACCATATTAACCCAAAAATACTGAGGTACTCTGGTCATACCAGCGCACCAAGGAAACACGGTATCATACCGATTATCAACTCAATGGCACTAAGGTACCCTGGTTGCACTAACACATGAATGTAGCACAAAACCATACCGACAAAAACACTAATACATAAGTATGCATATCCTCTATTAGTGCATAATGCTCAATAGAGTAAGGTGTAAGGCTTGGTTGTGGTATTAAGGCACACCAACGAAAATCCTTAATCAAATGTGGGTTAAACCACGCTTTTAGGGTGTTGGAAAGCTAACAGTGATAGGGTCATATTGGCTTGATTGGCGAGGTAGATAGACGAGGATGATGGAGGTGCGAAGGAAGGTGGTGTTGAAATACCCCAAAACCCTAATTTAGGGAATCATGGCCAAATAATAAATTATTAGAAAAATTAATTAAATAAACTATTTTTATTAAAATAAGAGGGAATTAATTAAGGTAAATCTAGGAGAAATTAATAAATAATTTAAATAGGAAAAATTTGAGTATTTTGCTAATTAAAATGAAATTTAAGAAAAATCTTTCAAAATCCCTAAATTAACCTAAAAAAAGAATTTAATTATTATTTTAATATTAATATTTTATTTAATAACCCAAAATACCCAAAATATATTAATTAAGCCAACCCACCTTTCCTTTTCTTTTCTTTTTCCTTTTTTCCCCTCTTTTTCCTTTTCTTTCCTTTCCTTCTCTTCCTTTTTCTCCGTTTTCCTCCCCGACCTAGGCCGGCCCACTGGCCCAACTCCTTCACCTTCCCCTGCGCTGCCCAGGCCTGCGTTGTCATTTTTCTCCCCTCTCCCGACCGGTTCGGCCTCCCCTTTTTCTTTCTTTCTTCTCTTCCCTTGGACCGCCGGTCCAACCCCTCTCCCCCTGCGTCGTCTTCAACCTCCTGCACCCTGCAACTCCC